>CM019148.1:343048370-343063813 GCA_009733165.1 Naja naja | reverse complement strand
GAGTGTTCACCCTGTTGGGGTGCAACATGAACATGGGGTACGCCCCTTGGTCTGCCTGTGCAGATTGTGTGACTTGGGAATGGAAGTTATTCTGCAAGGCCGGAGGAAATACCGAACCCTTGTCTTTGGGGAACCTAGAACTTTATTATTGGGATCCATGATTTATCATTCCCATTTAATAATTATGAATGTTACCCGAAGTGCATCAAGTCCAGTGTGCTTATCTGGATTTGGAGAAGTTCATAAGCATAGGATGATTAATAAGATAGCTTTCCTATTTATCATCTGGCATGTGATTTTTCAAAATATATCTTACTAACAACTGCATATATACTTATTATTTATGTAATTGTCCATTTATTTAATGCTGTTTGTTACTTGGAATCACCCTGTGGGTGCCATTAAATTTAATTAATTCTTATTGACAAAATAAATGAAAATGCATACATTTATATAAAAAAAATGTACAAAATATGAACATGGCTCTATAAGAGAAAAAATGACTGAATTCTCTGTTAGAATGCATTATTCCAAAAATTGTTAGATAATTTTTTCTGTAAACATGGTTTTACAGAATCAAATTCTGTTGATCTCTAACAAATTTGGTAATCTGAATATTTACCTGTATCTATAAGTTTAGAAACTTCTTTTGTTTTTCAAGATTGTACTACAGGTAGTTGTGTTTGTTTCTTATTTTTCAAGGCCATTTGGAAATTATAGCAATAAATTACATAACCTAACGATGTGTTCCGAGAAGGATATACATTTATTAGTCTTGCACATATTCCTGCTTATTTCTTGAAGAAAATCTTTTGCTTAGCATTTGCCCACAGCATCAGTCCTTCAATTTCTTCACAGGCCAGTGCATGACTGAAATATGAAATATAGTCTATTTTTATTTTCAACTTTTCAACTTTTCTAGAAACAGGAGTCAAGTCTCTACAAGACTCTTGAACTTGAATGTACCATCCACCATGAAATAAATCCAATGTTGTTGACTTCTAAGCAGATTCCATGCTTTCCTCTCCTCTGCCCCATACCTTGTTAAGCAAAATGGTTATTTAAAATGGTACTTTGCATGATCAAAGAGGATAGTGTTTGTGTATTGCAGCTACAGATGCACTGATGCATTTTGAAGGAAGGACTGCCTACTGATTCTCCCACTAACAGGAAATGTAGGAAAGAGGCTAGAAATAACTTGGGAAGTTGTCTAGCAATTAAAATCTTGTGGGGAAAAGACACTCATGGGCCATTCTTTAAAATCCAAGCATAGTAGAATTTGTCATGCAGGAGCCATTGAGATCTATTAAGCAGTGGAACAACCTGCTACCTGAAATTATAGGTCCTTCATCACTAAAAATTTGGGGGCAGTAATTTGTCTGGAGTACTATGAGGATTTTTTCATGCATCTGGGGGTTGGGCTAGATGTCCTGTAACATTTGACTTAGCCATGAAAGCCAGCTAGATGACTTTGGGCCAGTCACTCTCAGCCAAATCCACCTCACAGAGATACGGCTGTAGGGAAAATAGGAGGAGAAAGGTGTGTAGGATAGGTTCACCACCTTAAGTTGTTTATAAAAATAATAAATATGCAAAATAAATAATAAACCAAATAAGATTACTTCCAATCTAGATTCTAGGACTGAGCCTACTGTAGAAAATTCTTCTTCCATCCTTCTTTCCTTTTGTCATACTGATTGAGTTGGAAACCTACAGCCCTCAGTCCTATTTCATAAGCCATGGCAAACCATTGTGATTCTGACAAAATGGGCTAGGATTCTGGCTAGCTGGACTAGGAGAATGAGAGAAAACAATGCCATGCCCATTTTTGACATTGGAGAATGTGATTCCCCAACACGAGTCTTCTGTTCCAACTTTAAATAAAGAGGCTGTCTATGATCTGATCACACTGAAGTCAAGAGGATTCGCTTCTGCCATTCAAAGGAAATATTTCTAAATCAGAAATGGCCAACCTCTCTGTGGACCCCAAAGGCCTATCAGTTTTCTCCTCTTTTTTGCTCCATTGCTGAAATCCACTGAGAGTGAGCTGTACAGGAAGATTCCTAAATCAATCATAGATCCTCCTTACAGAGGTTACTGTAAAGACTGTGGAAAACTTTGCTAGTTGACAGATTGTAAATTCTAATAAGTAAAGAAAATAGCATTATGAGACTGTAAATGTATACTATATCTCTTTTTTATTTACTCCTTGGTCATAGTTCCCAACTAGGTGGCAGTACCCAGGTGATCTGAGCTGATATCAAAAGTTAAGCATTCACTAATTAGTTAGTACATGGGTGGAGACCATTAGACCCTGGGGCTGTGGGCTAGACTGGGGAAAAAGTCAGGTTCATTTAACTTTTGGACTTGTTCATGAAGACCCTTTTGTCTTCATGATTACTAGAAAAAAGATTCAGGCTAAACATTAGGAAGAGTTTGATGAAGTTAACAGTTGTTAAGTCGTGAAACTGTCCATATAGTGGTGAATTCCTTCTTGCTGGAGTTTTTCAAATAGGATCTGGTGGCTGCCTGTCAGTTAGGGGTTAGAGGATTCCTGCATTGAAAGGAGAATTGGATTAGATCAGGGGTCTCCAACCTTGGCAACTTTAAGACTTGTGGACTTCAAGTCCCAGCTTTGCTGGCTGAGGAACTCTGGGAGTCCACAAGTCTTAAAGTTGCCAAGGTTGAAGAGCCCTGGACTAGATGATCTAAGACGACTCTTGCAACTTCTACATTCTATAATAGTTATTTCAGGGTTAATTACCTCTGTTCAGCATCCTTGTGTTACCTACACCCTGGATAATTTCTTATTCCAGTTCGTGAGTCCTTACCATTTAATGTAATGCGTGTCACAACTGGCGAAAAGGGTTTTTTTTAAAAGATTTTTTTTTATTTTTAGACAAACATACACAGACAAAACATAAAAACATAAAGCCATTTTTCAATTACATACATATAGTGTGTCGGTAGGTTACAAATTTTTGTGCATCTTCTCCATAGTCCTCATTTACAATTGTTTATATATATTCTCATATTATCAAACAGATATTTCTAAATACATTTATTATCATTGTTAATCAATTATTTGACTATACTATTATTCATTCATGTTATGCGAGATATTCCATATTTTAAATTGATTTATCTTATAACAATTCATATTATCATCTTAAATCCATCCCATAATTATTATATAATAATACATCCTTATATATTCTATATAATTCTGTTCTTATATTGTAAAATTCTACATATTTCATTACCATATTTTATTTTCTAACCATTGATAAAATAAATCCCAAATCTTATAAAATTGTTTATCTTCTTGTTCTCTAATTTCAAATGTCAATTTACTCATTTCAGCACATTCCATTATTTTCTTAATAACTTCCTCCTGTGTTGGTATTTTCTCATTTTTCCAATTTTTAGCAAATACAATCCTAGCTGCTGTTAATACATTTACAATCAAATATTTTAAATCTTTACTATATATTTCAGGTATAATTCTTCCTTTTTAATTTTCATCCGTTTTATATTTTTTTCTTCTCTAATATTTCTGTTTAACACTTCCAAAGTTAACACAAACAACAGAGGTGACAATAGGCAACTTTGTCTTGTCCCTTTCCTTATATCAATAGTATCTGTCAGCTCTCCCTCTATCATTATCTTTGCTGTTTGTTGATGATATATTGTTTCTATGGCTTGAATAAATTTCTTACCAAAGCCCATCTGCTCCAGCTGTAATAACATAAATCACCAGTTCACATTGTCAAAGGCTTTCTGTGCATCTAAGAATATCAAAGCCATTTGTTTTTCAGGGTGTGCCTCATAGTATTCCAAAGTATCAAGAATTATTCTCATGTTATTTTTAATTTGTCTTTTGGCAGGAACCCATTCTGATCAGGATGATAAAGTTATTCAAATATCTTTTAAGTCTTTTGCCAATATTGAAGCAAAGATTTTATAGTCTGAGTTTAGCAGGGAAATAGGTCTATAATTCTTAATTTGTTGTGGGTCAGCGTCCTCCTTCGGAACAAGTGTAATATATGCTTCTGTCCACAATTTAGGTATCCTCTTCTTTGACATGACTTCATTCATAACTTCTAACAATGGAAGATTCAAGGATTCCTGTAGTGTCTTATAAAATTCCGCTGGAAGTCCATCCGGACCTGGTGCCTTTCCACTGTTTTGTTTCTTAAGTGCTTCAGTTAACTCCATCATCGTTATATTACTTTCTAACATCATTTCAGTCTCTTTAGGTATTTGGGGTAAATTGGCATTTTGCAGGTACTGTTTAACTCTTTCGTCATCTATTTTCTCTTGTTCATACAACTTTCCATAATAGTCTCATATAATTTTTCCCTTCTCTTTGTTTCCATAGCAAATTTGACCTTGATCATCTATTTATTGTATTATTTTTCTTAATTCTCTCTTCTTTCTCAATTTATATGCTAACCATCTACCTGGTTTATTTGCATCTTCAAAATAGTTCTGCTTTGCACCCCTGATTTTTTGTGCTAGTTCTTCCTTTTTCCATTAGTCCCATTTTATGTTTAATTGTATCCATTTTTAATTTAGTGTCCTTTTTCTGTGGCGATTTCTGTAGCTCTTTTTCACATCTTTTATAATCCTCCTTTAATATTTTAGAGGCTTGTCTTTTCATAATATTTCTTTTCCTTGTATAGTTTATTATTCGGCCTCTGACATAAGCCTTTATTGTATCCCAAAGATTTTGCATTGATGTATCCTCTGTTTTATTTTCTTTGAAAAAAAAAGCCAGTTCTTTCTCTATTTTCTGTACAAAATCTTTTTCTTTTAATACAGTATTATTTAAAGTCCATCTAGATCTTCTTCTTTGCCCTTTCCATTTAATTGTCATTGGATTATGATCTGCCCAGGTTTTTGTTTCTATGTCAATTTCTTGTAAATTAGAAATCAGTTCCATTGACATCCAAATCATATCTATTCTGGACCATGATGAGTGTCTGTTTGAATAAAAAGTGTATTGTTTAGTTTTAGGATTTCTTTCTCTCCATGCATCTTTTAAGTTTATTTCATCTGTCATTTTAAAGAAGGATTTTGGGAGAGTTTTTCTATTTTGCTTTGTTGTTTTCTGTGTTGTATAGTCCAGTTTTTCATCTACTATTCCATTGAAATCTCCCATCATGCAAATGTTGACATAGTCCAGTTCAATTATTTTCATATGCAATTTTCTAAAAAATTCTTCTTGTTTATCATTCGGAGCATAAATTGCTATCAAGAGTGTTTTCATATTATTGTCCATTATTTCCACCATTAAAATTCTTCCATCATCATCTGTATACACCAATTCTGCTGGGATAGTATCTTTAATGTATAAAATCACTCCTCTTTTCTTACATTGTGTCAATGCGGTAAATATTTTCCCTAGCTCAATATTTGTTCATGTTGTTTTTTAATATGTACTTCTTGTAGGCAGATTATATCAAATTTTAGTTTCTCTAATTTATGAAAAGTTTTCCTTCTTTTAACAGCTGAATTAAGTCCAATTATATTAATTGTAATCAAATTTTTATCTTCCATAGTTATACTTTATAAGTAGGTTTTGCGGCCCTAGTAGTTCTTGGTTCTCATTGTTCTCTAACTTCCACCTTGGAGAAAAGGTTTTTTTCTGAGTGGCATGCTCTTATGGAATCCTTTCTCCAGTCTTGGTGCTAATTTTGGCTCTTTTTCTTTCTTCCGGTGCACCCACATACATACATACATCTACAGACACACAAATTTCCCCACCACTGGTGATGGCAGAAGTTGTCTCAATTCAGTCTCAGATGAATGTACAAACTCTACATTTTACTGTTGACATTAACACCCATGCTATAAATTAAGATCAATGAATCATACTGCAACTACAGCTATAAATGCCAAGGTGTGTAGGGAATAATAGGAAATTATTGATCAGTTCAGGATGTATAAAATGGAGGGCTTCTTTGTACAGCACACAGTTAATCTTGCAATTTGCCACTATTAGTAGCAATCTTAGATGCTTTTCCAAAGATAGGTTTCTTGATCTACAATGATCTTTGTTTCTAACTACCTGGTTTGTAGTCAAAGAATTTATAATCCAAGATGTCTACATAAAATCCTAACTTGGAAAAGGCTGGGTTAGATGTTTTGTCAGATGAAAAGGTTTATCAAAGAACTTTGCCATCCAAACCTAGGGAGAATCCTTTATGTCTGTGTGCTAAGGTAGGAATGCTAGACTTAAACATTAGATGTAGGGTGCTAGAGAAGTTGATCTTCATACATACATACGAATATATTGCAAGGTTCTTAAGAAAATGACAAACACAAATAATAATTTTGAGCACAAAACTACAATAATTATGCTTAAAAGACCCAAACATTAAAACAGAGTAATTCTCATGTATATATTATTTATTTGAAGTGTTCATTGTATTGTAACCTGTGTTTTCTGATGAAAGAGTAAGATTTTGGGAGTGATCCCAGACTGTATGCATTAAAAAAATAAGCTTGATGAAGGTCCACTGGGACAAGTTTTCCACAAGTCCAAATTCCAATCCTTCTTTTCTGCTTTCTCTCCAACAAGTTGCCTGTTAGTTATATTTATCTGCTGGTAAAACTTTCTTTGTTTAACTTGTATGCCATGGCATAAAAGCTACCTCATCTATTGCTCCCTCAGGTTGTCCTACAGATATTCATACTCCTGGTACAAAGCAGGGAGATCAGGATTGTGTTTGCACTGTGAAAAATATTCAGTCCTGTGAGATCAGGTACAAGGATCATTCCAAAGCAGAATAAAGGTAAAGGTAAAGGTTCCCCTTGCACATATGTGCTAGTTGTTTACGGTTCTAGGGGGCGGTGCTCATCTCCGTTACAAAGTCGAAGAGCCAGCACTGTCCAAAGACATCTCCATGGTCATGTGGCCGGCATGACTAAACACCGAAGGCACATGGAATGCTGTTACCTTCCCACCAAAGTGGTACCTATTTTTCTACTTGCATTTTTACATGCTTTCGAACTGCTAGGTTGGCAGAAGCTGGGACAAGTAACAGGAGCTCATTCCATTACGGGGCGCTAGGGATTTGAACCGCCGAACTTTCTGATCGACAAGCTCAGTGTCTTAGCCACTGAGCTCCTGCATCCCCAAAAGTAGAGTGCAGGCCCTTAGTATATGAGCATATTGTTACCAGAGTGCCTATGCTGTTATCATATATTGTTCTATATATTAGTATGAAGTTGTGAATTAGTTACATCTAATACAGTATTTAAAGTATATCAGAGAGGCAGAAAGATTTGTTCTGGAAGATTTCAACTGAGGCAGTATGTGAAAAATTCTAGAATGGCAATCTCTAAGAAGACTTAACAATTAACAGTTATGAAAATAAGAGATGGGTCTTACAACAAAACATGGTTTGTAATGCATGGGATGGTTGCCTTCTGAACTCTATAAGGCCATGCCAGACAAATGGCAGGAGAAGTGTTGATCATTCCAGCCTTATCAAAAGTCATAAGTTGTAAGCATAATGCTTCAGAACTCTCCCCTAGAAAGAGATACTGTGAATAGTGGGTTTCTCAAATCAAATCTGTCCAGATAGATCTTGGATAAATAGGGTAGGGTTGTGTCTGACTGAGAGTAAGTGAAGCTTTTAGTTCAGAAGGTAAGTTACGAATGTTGTAAGCCTGTATTTCTGTAAGTTTTGGATCTCTGGATAACTGAAAGCAACAAGTAGTATTGGAAATGTTTCAATGTCTCTCTTTGTGATACTCTAGCTATTGGGAAAACGAAGTTTCAAAGTATGATACACCAAGGAAAAAAATCAGAGTGAAGAAAGGAACTCCAGAGTCATTCTCCTACTTAACAAATTACATACTTGGAAGATGGAAGTTTCAAGATGTAGTTCTATCAACTTAGCCGAAGTCTTTGCTGGCTCTACAGATCAGTTGGTTTGGTTGAGCACATGAGTTGTAATAACTATATCTGGCCATTTCCAAGTGGTAGTGCTATACAATGGACATGGCTGTTTTCTTCTGCTGCTATTTTTGAGTCCACTAGTACCTTAGGGAAATGTTCTGCAAGTTGTTCAAGGTGACCTGTTGAATTTTAACAGCAATAACAGCATGATGCTGCTACATTTTTAAGTGATCCAGGTAAGCTGGTTACTTGAACACAGCTCAAGATTCTTGTAACATCTTGAATGCTGACACATTTATTATTGCACATGCTTTTTATAATTGACAAACTCATGTGTACATGAAGGTAGAACAGTTTTTGAATAAAGTCATTTCCCATTGATCACTTACCGCATCTTGCATCACTCAGCCATCACTTGAGGTGATATAAAGCCTATTGCATCCATTTATTATTACATCCACTTAACAATGGTTGGACGATTTTACAAGATGCTCTAGGGGACTAGCAGGGATGTCACCTAAGAATTTTACCACAGGTTTATCACAGTTCTGCAAATAAGATAGATAAGGATGACACTTCTGCTAAGTTGTTGCACGGTAGATTGATTAAGGCAGAGGTCTCCAAACTTGGCAACTTTAAGACTTGAGGACTTCAACTCCCAGAATTCTCCAGCCAGCAGAGCTGGCTGGAGAATTCTGGCGCTTGAGGTCCACAAGTCTTAAAGTTGCCATGTTTGGGGACCCCTGGATTAAGCTTTGGTTCTCTTCTGCACCTCTTTTTGAGTGGAGAAAAATAGGTGATTTAGAGTGACATGAAAAACTTCATGAACCATCTTTCCCCCTGTCATTCTTCTGATGGTTTCCTGCCAATGTAGTATTAAGCAAAATGAAACAAATGTGGAGCCCCTTGATTCACTTCATCTTTTATGTTTGGGAGTGGGCAGGGTTTGTTTGAACAAATTTGTTTCGGGTTGAGAAATACAGTTACCCACATATAACCCATGGAGAAAATCATCTGCTATGGGCAGGAGTGACACAAATAGAACAGAGTATATAACAATGTTGGTTCGGAAGCATGTTGCACAAATAATTTAGATAGCATATATATGTTAAAAATTCAGAGCGGGCTAAAGAAATTTCTGATCAGTTCAATTGTATTTCTTTCTTAGATGTCACTGTATTATTTTTATTCTGGTAATTTTGATGAAGTGTGATCTTTTTTAGTTGTCACTGGGGCTTCTTCTTTGATTCAGAAATCCATATTACATGGAGATCTGGTAAATGTCTAGGGGGTTCTTCATTTAGGTGCTGAACATGCAGCCAACAGGGTAATCATAGATGAAAGTACCAGTTTGTGTAATTCTTTGCATGCTTTCATCATTTGAAAAAATTGTCCAAATGACCTAAGCTTTGTCAGTCTAGTTCAGGGGTGTCAAAGTCATGTTGTCATGACGGCATCATGTGACGTATCAGGACTTTTTCCCCCTTTGCTAAACTGGGCGGTGGGCGTAGCCAGCGCGTGATGCATCTGGGCCGCAGGCTGCGAGTTTGACAGCCCTGGTCTAGTTGCTGCTACTATGAGTGCATGGATTTCATAAGACCCTAAGAAGGGCCTTATGGAGCAGACCAGTTACCGCTCTAATTCAGCCAAGCACTGGGTTAAACTAGTTGTATTTAGGAGGGTGGTTGTCCTTCTTCCACTAAGATGGTATTTTATGATGCCAGTCTGTAAACACTAGATTGACAACTGGTTTCCCAGACTGGGAATCCATCTTTATTCATCTCAAGCAGAATCAATATTGAGTTGACTGCTTCCATTATATAAAGAAATGACAGGTGTCCCAGCCCCTTCCTCTTCCGTATAAGGAAAAATCTTCACAGGAAGAGAAGACGTTGCTGTACCTGAATGGGGAAAAGAAGTGAATGTATCATCTCTTCAAACATTTAAAATTACTGTCAGAAACGGAGGTGTTTGGGGAAAAGATGGGAGCTTTGCTTGGGATTAGATTATCTCTTAAGTCATTGGTAAATGCTTTAGGCAGAAGTTGCATGAACGTGTAATTTATTTTCTCTGTGCTCAAACTCGTTATTCTTTATTATCTCTGTAGGAACTCAGTGACTGGGTATACTTCAACCTTTTATGATATGGCAGGTTGTGCATGAAGATTCTTTCTGTCTTTCAGATCACTTGGGATCATATTTTTCCCTCTGAGAAATTCTTTGGGTATTGTAATAGATCGCTATCATCTTGCATCTTTTGGATTTTTTAAAAAAAATTAGTTTAACCAATTTGTGAACTACCGTATGTTATAAATTGCACAGCTTTATCCTTTAGATCCTACAGCACTTCATATTTACATTATTAAAAGTGATTTTATATACTTATGTAAAATCTTGTGAGGTGGGAGTATGCAGAGAAAGGAGGCCTTTTTAAGGATCTTCTCAGCTCCATCCAATTAAGACATTCTTGGTCTTCCTCTTCTTCTTTACTTACTTCACCTTCATATATTTATTTTGCAGTTTCATATTTGTTTATTCTTTCTGTTTGACTAAAACATCTGGATGTAGTTCTTTCATACACATGTGTCTGATATTCAATTCACATTAATTGAGCATCCACTAATTCTGTCTCTTCTTGTTTTATCACACATCCTGTCTCTTCTTTATTATACTGCACACATTTCTCAAATAAAAAAAATCCTAATATTCTTCTGACATGCCCAACTCTTACTTCCATATAGCAAGGTGGGCGGAAGCACCCTCTCAGACAGTTATTTTGGCTTCTTTCAACAATCATTCTTTTCTTGCAGCAGATCACTGTCTTTCCACCAGCATTTGCATGTTATAAAGTTTCTCCATCAGTTTTTAGTAAACATTTTACCAAGGCACAAAAACTTTTATCTTTTTCTTTTTACTCGTTATGTATAATTTTCAATTGTTGACTGCATATCTCCAAATCAAATATAACCACCTAGGACCAGGGTGATTATAGTTTATTTAAATCATGTCTATTTTCAGCCAACATCATCACACATAAAAGTACATGTGCAAGTACATTCTGAATCAGATATGGTTTCCATATCACCAGAAGCATTCTGCCTACATTCTTCCATAAAGAACATTAAAACAACCAACTGGACATCGTATCTCTTTGACTTACTCCATGCTTAACATTAAACAATTTGTTAAGCATTCCTTTTCCTTTCCATGCATCCTTTTCTTTTATTGTATTCACCAACCAACCTCATGCTCATGAGTCATTAGGTTGTATGTGTTTGTGCTAAAGAACACCGTTAAGCAATAGGTCATGAAAGAATTCAACTGGAATAGATATCGGGTCTTCTCTCAGCATACTTTAAACTTCTATAAGTTCTTACCTTATAATTGTCTGCTCTCTTGAAAGTTAGAGTTGCAAATGGCTTTTTAATGTGCTCTTTCTCAGTGATGACAAAGGAACACAAAGATACAGTTCAATGTCTTGGCTTCTATCTTTCTGTTCTAACTTAACCTTGTTTTTTCTGACTGTCCTCTTGTGTGTGGAGAATTCCTGCAGCCCCAGAGATAAATCAACAGTCAGACATGGAAGCAGACCTTCAGAGCAGAGGTGGGATGCTACTGGTTCAGCCCGGTTCTATAGAACCTGTAGCTGCAAAGAGCAGCTGACACCGAAACGGTTCGGTGTTTGGCCCACCCACCTGCCCAGGCTCTAGGCTGTCCTTTATTCCCTGCTTTTCCCTCCTCAGTTGCTTTGCACAGCACAGCTGGGGTTGAAAAAGCAGGAAATGAGATTTTCAAATGCTGCACACAAGCGCAGTGCTTGTCAGCTGTCCAGGTGGTACAGCTGATGATTTCTTGCAAATGCTGTATACACGCATGTTATGATTGTCTGCAGTTTGGAGAACTGGCAAATTGCTCCACTGGCTGGCCCCTCCCCTCCATCCACTCACTCGTTACCTGGCATGCAGCCATCCAACTTGCCTGGTTTGGTAAATGCTATTTTTCCTTTTTTCCCCTGACCATCAACTGTTCTGCTCTGAGATTTAGATTAGCTAGAGCAAGAAATCCTTGGATTTCTTGCATTCTAGCTAATGTAAAAAGAAACGAGCCTTCCTTAGGACTGAAGCTTTTCAGTGCAGACTCAGGTAGCCAACTGCAGATAGATAGATCTTTAAGTTAATCTGTGATTCTGTGAGCAACTCAAGCTGCCTGCCTGCTTTGCCTGCTTTGGGGTAAAAGTTGCTCTTTTTTAATAAAAAAATCAATATTTACATAAATATTTATAATATTTATGTTCAAGCCATGCCCAGCCAGTCACTTGACCACCAAGCGATGCCCAGTCAGCAAGCCATTCCCACCCAGTCACATGACCACTAAGCCACACCCCCAGAACTGGTTGTTAAGAAATTTGAATCCCACCCCTGCTTCAGAGGGTTCAGCAGATTCTGACCAGTTCTGGAGAGCTGATAGCGGAAATTTTGAGTAGTTCGAAGAATTGGCAAATACCACCTCTGACTGACCCCGCCCCCATCTATTCTCTGCCTCCCGAGTCCCAACTGATCAGCTGGGTCTTCTTTTGTTGCCCTGCACAGGAAAATGGAGTTGGAAATGCAGGCCATGCCCACCAAGCCATGCCCACCAAGCCATGCCCACAGAACTGGTAGTAAATTTTTTTGAATCCTACCACTAGTCATCACCCAATAGGCAACAGATATTGTAAGAGAAACAGACAGAGATACAAATATGAAGTGGCATAATCCAACCATAAATTGTCTATGGTTTCCTATTTGTTCAAAATAAGTTTTAGCTGATTTAACTTTATTCTGCCACTAGATTCTGCCCAGATACCATCTGTTGTGATTTCATTTGGTGGTCATCTGTATACCCTTCTGAGAAACGTATTTGCTCGGTTTGTTTGCATTTCTCTGTTGTCCAATTTGCTGGAAATCTTGAGAATAAATGCATTTTTTCTGATTAATAAAGACATCCAAACGGTTCTTCAGCCAAATGCTTAGATTAGGTTAAAAGATAAAATGAATTAATTGCAGTGGTGTTTTCAAACTAGGCAGAGGGTTGAATGTAATCCTAGGTTGCTACCTCTTTTGTTGATACTGTATTTGCACAAATAAAGTGCTATCCAACTTGTGACAATGTCAGATGGTATAGAAACCTATGGTTTCTGTGCCTAAGAAATTTTATTGAAATAAATGCATTGCTGGGATATGCATGCTTTGCAGTCTGCAATTTTAATGATTAGGAAATTATTATTTTTTTATATATTTTGATAGGCTAAGGTTCTGGAGCTAGATGTTCTTGAGATTTTCTCCAGATCTAAATCAGGCTTTTCCTAGTGTGGTGCTCTCCAGATGGGCTGAAACCATATTTGTTAAAAATTCAGCTGGTAACACCAAGGCATGCTAAGTAGTAATAACTTGACCTTATTGTCTGAGAATTCTGGAAGTTGCAGACTTCAACACACTGAAATACACTAATAAATGGTTAGGCCTTATTTCCTCATTCCTAGATTTCAAAGAACACATTAAGGTTCCAGCATGTTCAAAAACTCAGAAGACAAAACTACTGGTCCCAATGGCCAACCCAAATTGGATCCTGCATACATTAAGAGCCTGATGCTTAGTTTAAGAGGGTTCAAAAAATTATTGATTCCCCATTTTCCTTCAAGAAGTTGATTTCCCTTCCATTTATCTTGAAACGGGGACTTAAGGTTTCTATGGAGATTCTCAATCATTCAGGTCATGGCTGTCCCAAAGGTTCTTTTCAAAAGGCAACTGGACTTGGTTTTTCTTTGAAGTTGTTTTGCTTGTTATCCAAGCTTCTTCTTCAGAAGTGAAGAAGCTTTTTGGATGAGAAGCAAAATATCTTCAAGGAAGAAACAAAGTCCAGTTGCCTTTTGAAAAAGGACCTTTGGGACGAATTGAAGGTTCCTTCAGTTCTACTTCAGCAGTCCAATAACTTGTTCTATGTTTATCAACCTTGAGTTGTTGTAGACTGCAGGATTGGGGATGGGCACCTAGTTTCCTGAGCTGAAGGCCTTGTTTGATCTTTGAACGCAGTGGCAGAGGCCGCCTTCCAAAAAACAGTAAATGTGGCCAACCAAAAATATGTGGTTTAATTTCATTTAATTTTATAATCCACAGAATAACTTATCAGTCATATGTGTCATGATTTCCCTCTAATATAGAAACAACTTTTGGCTTTTGGAGGAGTCATAACCAAACCTTTTAATACATGTCTGTCTATATTGAGCTGTGGTGGCGAGTGGTTAGAATGCAGTACTGCAGGCTACTTCTGCTGACTGCTGGCTACCTGCAATTTGGCATTTAATCACACCAGGCTCAAGGTTGATTCAGCTTTCCATCCTTCCGGTTGGTGAAATGAGGACCCAGATTGTTGGGGCCATTTGCTGACTCTGTAAACTACGAGGGTCAGAAGCACTGTGAAGCAGTATATAAGTCTAAGTGCTATTGCTGTATAGCATAGATTATATTTTTATCATTTTGACCATTGACTATTCTGCCTATGTGTCGCCTGAAAAGGGGCTACCTGATTGTAGGAATCCTTAGCATTACACAGTTCACTCTTTTTCTGTGCCACTTTAATACTTTAAATTTTATATCAGTATTGCCGTTTTGTTTTATTGCCTTTTCTACCTACGAGATATTGTCAAGTTGCCCTGAAGATATCAGTTGTCTAGGAAAGTGGAATATAGATCTTATATACAAACATACGTGTGGTCATATCTCAGCTAATGATGTTGAATATATTTATCTTGCAGTTATTTATTTATTTGATTTGTCAATTGCTTACAAGATAATAGGTATAAGAATAAACGTGAGTATGAATACAGGAAATAGGTATGAATAAATGGGGACAATAGGACAGGGACGGTAGGCACGATGGTGCACTTATGCACGCCCCTTACAGACCTCTTAGGAATGAGGTGAGGTCAATAGTGGATAGTTTGAGGCTAAAGGAGTGGGGGTTAGAGAATGTAACTACAGAGTCAGGTACTGCATTCCAGGCATTGACCACTTTGTTGCTGAAGTTGTACTTTCTGCAATCAGGTTTGGAGCAGTTTACAATGAGTTTGTATTTGTTGTGTGCTCTTGTATTGTTGCAGTTGAAGCTGAAGTAGTCATTGACTCATAGGACATTGTAGCAGATAATTTTGTGAACTACGCTTAAGTCCAACCATAGGCAGCGTAGTTCAAGGTTGTCCAAGCCCAAAATTTCAAGCCTGGTGGTATAGGGTATTCTTTGGAGCAGAGGAGTATAGTACTCTTCTCATGAAATACTTCTGGACTCACTCAATTGTATTAATGTCCGATATACAGTGCGTTCCAGACAGATGAGCTGTATTCAAGTATTGGTCTAGGGAAAGTTTTGTATGCCCTAGTTAGCAATTCTATATTTCCAGAGGAGAAACTTCGTAAGATTAGATTTACAACTGTTAATGCCTTTTTGGCAATGCTGTTACAGTGAGCTCTGGCACTTAGGTCATTAGATATGAGTAA
>CM019148.1:342581533-343047370 GCA_009733165.1 Naja naja | reverse complement strand
AAAATAAGGATTGATCAACTGTTATCATTATCACCAACTTTCCTTTTTGCTGCTTTTCTTCCTCAGTTTTCTGAGCAGAGATTTGGAATCAACATCCCACACAAGTTCAGAATTCACAATTACAAAGTGCCAACCTTCTGTGATCACTATGCTCTCTCCTCTGGGGAATCTTGACAAGGGCTTCAGTGTAAAAGTAAGCTACACAAGACTACACAAAGATGAGAGTCCTTCTCTGAGGAATTTGTTTTGCTTTTCCTGTCCTGAATTTTGTGTGTGTGGGGGCATATTTGATGCAACACTAAAATAGGGTGCACTCCCACCCCTGCCATTTGCACAGTTTTTGTGTGTACTAGTTTTTACCAATAGTGCCTAGTTAGGAATCCCTCAGATGTGGCTATAAATGTAGTACATTTCATAAGGAGGAGATTAAGGAGAGAAATGAAAATAGGCCTGAATTATCGGTGTTGCACTTAAGAGAGATCATATCTGCCTGCTAATATTCTAGAACAGGATTAGGCCACAGAGCTTTTTAAGTGGAGGTGGCCAGGGGCACTATTTGGCAGAGTAGTCAGAAAGTGACAATACTGAAGGCAGGACAAGAAGCAATGGTTGGAAACTAGTCAAGGACAGAACCAACCTAGAACTAAGGAGGAATTTCCCAGCAGTTAGAACAATTAAGCAATGGAACAACTTGCCTCCAGAAGTTGTGGGTGCTCCAACATTGGAGATTTTAAGCAGAGCTTGGACATCCATTGTCTGAAATGGTATAGGATATATACCCAGGGGTTGGACTAGAAGACCTCCAAGGTCCCTTCTGACCCTGTTATTCTGAAGTTGGGAGTGCTGGGATATCTGGGTAGAGCTAGGTTTTCCTCACTGTGTATAAATGAAAACTTGTACACTGTTTGGCTTTTATTTTAATTCCTCTGCCAGCACAGGAAGTTGCATCTGACTTTTCTCAGCAGTCGATGTGCTACCTAATTTCACTACTAAATTTCTGGGGCTCTAGGGACTGCTGAAATACCTTTGTTCTATAAAAATAAAGGATAGAAATGGCAAGGAAAGGAACTCGATTTTCTTTATTACCATATTGTGTTCAATTAAGGTACATCCAGGGGTGGGCTGCTGGGGGTTCGAGAGGGGTTTGGGAGAGCCCCTAGCTATGATTCTGTGCAGTTTGGAGAACCCCAAATCCCAGTCCTGGCTGGCCCCGCCCACCCCACCCTGCCCCTCCCGGGAGTCCCCATGCAGCCCATTTTGGATGCAGGTAAGTGTAGAGCACGCAGAGAGGCTTAGGAGGGCTGAAAATGGGCCTCCCAGTTTTGGAAGGCTGGAAATGGATCAGTTTCTGGCTTCCAGAGAGTCTCCAGAGCCCGGGAGGCCATTTCCACCTTCCCAGAGGCTCAAGGAAAATACACCCCCCTGCCTTGGAGCAGGAGGCTGACTAGACTACGCCCACATGATCATGCCTACCCAGCAGCCGGGCAGAGAACCTGTTGCTAAAAATTTTGAAGCCCACTCCAGGGTACATCTTGATTTGCAGGTTAAGTATGAACAAAATTTTGATTTGCATGTTAAGTATGAAGGTATTTTGTAAGTATGTACAAAATAAGTATTGTAAATAAGTATGATGACTAAGAATCTCTGTAGACATGAAGTAAGAACTGTTCAGATATGGAACAAGTCCAGTGGAAGTGATTGGATCTCTTCATGGAGCTAGATCAGAGTTCAGCTCCCAAAATTCCTCATGCTGGCTGAAGAATTTTGGGAGCTGAAGTCCACAGGTCTTAAAGTTGCCATGTTTGGAGACCCCTGAACTAGATGAACAGTAGCTGAATGATGATCTGTGAGGGATATTGTACTTAACTCTTGTGTTGATTTACTAGGGAAGGTAAAATGGTATTCATCAAACTAGTGTGTAGCATACATCCTGTGTTTTGTGTAACAATCAATGGTGGTATTCTACTGGTTCTGTCCAGTTCTGGCAGCCGGTAGCAACGATGAGCAGGGGAGACCGAACCGTTCTCTCCGCTGCTCTGCTGTTGGGCCCACTCTCCCACCCGGCTCCCATACTCACTTTTATCTGCTGAATTTGAAGCGCAGCTGCTGCGTGGCACAGAATAGTGCCATGCAGCAGCTGCTGAAGTGACCGGCATCGTGCAGGCTTGCAGGAGGTGAGTTGTAATGCCTCTGTGCCTGCACAAATGCCTCTGCTCCCGCGAAAGTACATGTTTGGTGCATGTGTGCACACAAAGTGTGCACGCATGCAAAGTGAGCCCACCAAGCCATACCCACCGAACTGGTGGCAAAAATATTTGAACCTCACCACTGGTAACAATAGTTAAATAAAGCACAACTGCTTCGTTTCATGTGGTATGATTGAACACTCTGCATAAACCTTGATCTGTGATTCAAATGGAGGGAATAAGGATTGGATTTCTGTCATGCCTTCCCATGCTGTTATTGGGAAAGAAACATTGTTTTGTTCTTGTTCCAGTGTCAGTCCCTGGCAGAAATAACGTTTGTTTACTTTTGTTTTCACTTTCAGTGTGTAAAATAAATGTACATATTCGCTTGAATCCAATGTAGCTCCAAACTGCGGGGTGAATGCAGCAGAATTAGCCAAGACGTTGGCATGTATGGGACTGCAACCTGGAAATATCTCTCCAAATGGGGTAAGAACTTTGTTTTCCCTCCTCTACTTCTCCACAGTGAATTGATTAAAAAGAACTTGTGTACATCCGTTGCTTACAGTATGTACACTACAGGATGAGATCAGAACTGTGTCAGCATGTTATTCCCTTTCAGGGTAAGCAACAGAAAGGAATACAAAATAGTAGCCCAGATAGATTAAAATAATAAGGAAAGGAAAAAGAAACATAGCTAATACAGTTTAAACCAAGACTATTTTCTATCCCTCTCCTTGACTTTCTATCCTTGGAAACTAATCTTACATCTTCCCTTCTCCGTTGTTCTTTAAACTTCTCCTCTCAATAACTAGTTTCTTGAACTCCCTTTTCCTCTCCACCCATTCATTCTTCCTTCATGTATTTGTTTTGTAATTTGATATTCATTCAATCTCTTTATATGTCCAAACCATCTTGTCTATTTGTCTTATACTAGTTATTCATTTGGTGCTCAGTCCACATTATTTTTTGGCCTTCCTTCCTTCTTCCCTTCCTTCCTTCCTTCCTTCCTTCCTTCCTTCTTTTTCCTTCCTTCCTTCCTTCCTTCCTTCTTCCTCCCTCCCTTTCTCCTCTCCTCCTCCTCCTCCCCTTCCTCCTTCCCTGTTTTATTACACATGATTATATTAGATACCATTTTTACCACATTCAGCTTTACTTGTGTTTTCTTGGTATATCCAATTTCACCTCTGGCGTGATAAAAGTAGGGAAAACCGCGTTTCTCTGTCCAACAATTTTCACTTTTAACAAACACTGATTCCTTGCAATGGCTGCACATCACCTGCATTACTTTTCTATCAGCATTTTCACATCTTAAAATGTCTTATTCTTTTCCCATTTTTAGTAAACATTCTATCAAGGTACATTCACTTGCCTTAGTTTTTGATACGTTGGTATAATTTGCAATTATTGATTTTTATTGACTGAGCCTTGGTGGCTCAGGCTGTTAATTGCCTGCACTTAAGATCCAGCTGCCTACAACTGCTGTAGGCTCAATCCCACCAGGCTCAAGGTTGACTCAGCCTTCCATCCTCTCGGGTAGGTAAATTGAGGACCCAAGATTGTTGGGGTAGCTGATTTGTAAAATGCCAGTAATAAGCAGGCATATACAATGGAATGAAGGCTATTGCTGAACACACTGGGTTGCATCCAAAATTGTAAGTCATTCTGAGTCTCTCGGAGAAGGGCAGCATATAAATGTAATTAAAATAAATAAATAAATAAATAAATAAATTTATCTGCCAAATATTACCATATTGGTCTTTCAGTCTTTAATTTACAGTTTGATATATTTGTTCCATCATTCTGGGAACCATTCAGGTTTTCAGCCAAAAACAATTCATCATCTACATACAAAATTCCACATAGGTTTATCTTCTTAAGCAGTTTGTCACCATAAACATTCATAAATTCATTACACCATCAAGAGGATATCAGACACCCTTGTCTTTATTCATTATTCATTGCTGAGCTAAGCATTGAGCTTTCAATGAATTTTCATGCATAGTTTATTCCCTTCATATACCATTCCTACTGTATTCAGCAATCAACATTCAACTCCATACTTGTTTAATACATTCTGTAATTCAAGTCAATTCGGTTTATTGCATACTTGCTTTAATCAACAAACATACATTTCCCATGCATATTTGGTTCTCCCCCCTCCAAAAAAATAGAATAATTCTCCTCTCTAAAGCTGAGCTGGGTGAATTAGATATATATATATATTTTAATTACATTTATATGTCACTTCTCTCAAGACTCAGGCTGCTTACAATTTTTGGAGCACAACCCAATGCGCTCAGCAATAGCCTTCATTCCATTGTATATGCCTGCTTATTACTAAGCTTATTTTGGACTACAATTCCCATTAGGTCAAGCTAATTTATTTATGAGGTTTGATGTCCAAAATTTTAGGTAGGTGCATCTTGCCTTCTCCTGTTCATGCCATGTTGAAAAACCTCTTGATTGTTTTCTTTCCAAAATTGAGTTTCTGAACTGCATAGGCGCTGAGAAAATTTGGGGTGCTTTCTTGCAAAAAGCAACTCATGACTATTTAACCTTTACAGAAGTTAGTCTCCAGATCAACATTGAGACGCCAGAAAAAAGACAGCACAAAGGATGGCAATGGGATGGTGGAAGTCTCAGCCAGTAGGCTTAAAATTGAAGATCTAATATTCATCAGGGTGCTTGGAAAGGGCAGTTTTGGAAAGGTAAGTGTTTCTGTGGAGATTTGAAGTTTCCATACTGGTGTAACTTTTGGTTTTTTGAAATGAATTTGCATTAAGGTTTAGTTGGATCAGACTGCATTCACATAATACATTAATCTATAACCGTAGTTTGATTTTTGTCTTAAAAAGTAGTGGCTTCTAAATTATGTCTTATAACATGAGTACAGAATTTTAGTCCTGGCAGGATTTTTGTTTTGAACCATGACACCTGCTCAGCTCCTCCACCTTTATAAGAAATAACATTAAAGACATAACATTCATTAAGAGACACGTCATCATGTCCCTTTAAATTGTGAAGATGATGTTTCCTGTTATTAAAACTCCAGTAAACTTTAAATCAAAATGAAGGGTTTTTTCTTTTTTCTTGTGTTTTACATTGTTTTCACTAAATTCTCAGTAAAGTCTTAGGCCTCAACTGCTCTTCATATGCAACTTCTAACGTGTTATTTAAAAGCTGTTGTGACCCTCAAACCAAATAAAGTTGGATAGTGTCAGCTTTGGAAGCCATATTGAGATCAGATACCCCAGGCTGCCAGATTTGAGCCTGGGAAAGTGGGAGGGGAATTTCTTGCAATATATCTAGTTAGACATAATAACATTCTTTTTCTAATTCAAGGTCAGGTTGTTTTGCACATAAGTGAGAGGAAGTCTTAACTTGGGATGGATGGTGATTGGGCCATGTGATGTGGTGATAGATGCAGGGGATGGATTTGTAGTTTTTACTTATTGTAAGGAAGACCGGAACTTTCAGATTCAGGATTCCCCAGCTGTGCCAATTACTATCCAAATAAAAAGAAACCTTTGAGAAGATGCCTGTCTTGGAGTTATTGGGCGGAATGGAAGGTTGCTGGAATGCTGACCAGGGGTGGGATTCAAATTTTTCAACAACCGATTCTGTGGGCGTGGCTTAGTTGGTGGGCGTGGCTTGGTGGTCATGTGACTGGCTGGGCGTGGCCAACTCAACATCACTCACATTGAGGCACGCATCTCCTCGCCTGGCCTCTCAGGACTGTGGGGATGCTGCAACAGTCGTAAGTGTGAAAAAAGGTCATAAGTCACTTTTTTCAGTGCCATTGTAACTTTGAATGGTCACTCCACACAAGCAAAGTACCAGCAAAGGAGGGGAAAAAAACTCCAGAGAGGTTCCTGAGACAGGAAGTCTAGTCCTGCCAAGAATATAATAAGGGTTAATGGAGAGGCAGTTTCTGTAAGCAAACACCAGAATGTTTCCTTCCTGCCTTCCTTACAGGTTTAGGCCAGTAATTTCTTCTAACAACCGGTTCTCTGAACTGCTTAGAATGTTAACAACCGGTTCTAGTGAATAGGTGCAAACCTGTAGAATCCCACCCCTGATGCTGACGTTATCCCGAATTCCCCCCTCCCACTTTCCCAGGCTCAAAGGTAGCGTGGGAGCATCTGATCTCAATATGGCTTCCAAAGCTGATATCTAGCTTAGCATTCTGTGTGCCAATGTGTCTTTTTTATTCAGAGAGCCCCCATCTAATGTCATGTGACTTACAGATAGTCCTTGAGTTACGATAGCATTGGAGCCTGCTCATAATTCATGACAGTTGTAAATTGGGTCCTCCATGTGACTGACCTAATTTTATGACCATTTTGTGGTAGTTGTTAAGTGAACCACTGCATCCATTAAATGAACCAATGGTTTGCTATGGGTGTGGTTTGAAGTAAATGCTGGTTTTCAGTAAACCATTGTAAAGCATGGTCATGTGATTGTGGGACTTTGCAAGCAGCATGTAATTGTGCCTGAGTGCCTGAAATGCAGTCACATTACTGTGGGAGTCCCCAAACTGTTAGAACTGTCATAACTTCAAGCGGTTGCTAAGCAACTAGTGATAAGTCAAGCACTACTTAATTTCTGAACAAATACACCTAGGTTTGACCTGTTAGCCGGAAAGATCATGTCTTGCTGTTTCTGAGATACTTCCATAATTATTTGGTTTGTTTTGCTTTGAATTCAATATCCTGCTTTGTGGCAAATTTAGGTAATGCTGGCTAAAACAAAAGAAACAGGATATCTTTATGCCATCAAAGTGCTGAAGAAAGATGTCATTCTTCAAGATGATGATGTGGAATGTACTCTAACAGAGAAGCGGATCCTGACTTTAGCAAGAAACCATCCTTTCCTCACTCAGCTTTTCTGCTGTTTTCAGACCGCTGTAAGTATTCCTTACAACTTCAGAAAGTGGCAAAGGCTTCTGGTGTTACCAATTATAAATCATTGCAGCAATTCTTCTTTTTTTAACCTTCTTCATGGTTTTCTATAGAAAGAAGAATGAAGAAAATAGGAAGCTCACAAATGAAGGACAATGAATTCTCAGTGATGTGAATAAGGCAGAGTAGTTGCAGAGTCTTGCACTCCCTCCTTTCCATACTGAAAACATCAGCATCACAAAATAAAAATACCTTTTTTGAAAAAGATTTACCATATTTTTAGGCATGTAAGACACACTGAAGTATAAGACGCACCTAGCTTTTGGGGAGGAAAACAACAACAAAAAAATCTGCCTCCCAGCAATTTGCCTCCTTGCAGCAGACAGCAAAGAGTCTGTTTCAGTTTCAGCATAGCCTGATTAGCATAAGCAGCTGATTGTCAGTTGGATTGGCCTCCTGACAATCTGCTGTTTCAGGCTGCAGGGATTGCCATCGCCTATTGCCGCCTCCACCCGCCCCATTTTTGGCCTCCGCATCCCATTTTTTGCCTCTGTGCACCCCATTTTTGGCCTCCACATGTCCCATTTTCCACCCATTCCGATCCCCGCCACCAGGAATGGGCGGAAAATGGGGCGCATGGAGGCCAAAAATGGGACATGTGAAAACGGGATGCGGACGCTGAAAATAGGGCATGCGGAGGTGGCAATAGGTGATAGCAATCCTCCAACCGTGAAACAGCTGATCGTTGGGAGGCCGATCCAACCGACAATCAGCTGCTTGTGCTAATCAGGTTGTGCTGAAGCTGAAACTGAGGCAGGCTGTTTGCTGCTTGCTGCAAGGAGGCAAATTGCTGGGAGGCAGAGGCTAGCAGGTGGGGGCCGGCAGGTGGGCGGGGCTTCGATAACATTCGCTGTATAAGATGCACCAGCATTTCCACCCACTTTTGGGGGTGGAAAAAGTGTGTCTTATACTCTGAAAAATACAGTACAAAAGAGTTTATGTAAGCAACAATCCTGCAGTTTTCTAGAATCAAAATGGAATTACAGAATTGAAGAGTCCCTAGAGACCACCTAGTTCTTATTTGATGCAAAAAAAAATGTTGAGCTGGAATATATTCTGTCAGATGCACAGATTTTGAATAAAATATTTTATTCTAACTTTTTTTCTTCAATGGTTTCCTTTGATAAAGATTTCTTCCCTGAAACCAAAATGTTGTTAGTGCCAGTAGTCCAACCCATCTGAGCTGAGGTTGCTTCACTTTAGTGGAAGGGCAAATATGTTCAGTGTTTTATGCTTATATCTGCATTTCCTTCCACTGTTCATGTAGTGGGAGCGTTATATATGTCATCTTGAGTTATATAAAATAGATGATGGTGATGATTGTAATGTTTAATGTCTCTATATCTACTCTGAAATCATCATTACAAAAATTTTATTCATACTTTCAGAGGACCTACTGATCCTCCAATGTGGTGCATCATCTATAAGGAATATGCAGGCAACTGATCAGTCCTTACTTAGAAGCATACAATGTCAACTTCTCTGTTGAGACAAGTTCAACTCTTCTTGACAGCATATCCATGCTGTTTTCTTAGAAAGAATACAATAACTGGCTGTTGTGTACAGGATGGTTTTTTACTTCCCAGTCTAGTCTATAGGTCTGGGATATCTTGATGGTTTCCCATCCAATCACCAACCAGGTCTAGACATGCTTAGCTTTTTTGATATCAGCTAATGTTGGCTAGGTTTTGTCATTTTCTATAGAACTCAAAAGAATAGTTGACATCAGAAATGGTAATATTCACGTGGGAATCATTTCAATTTCCTGAGACACAAAAATCAATGTCCTCAAGATTGCTGTCTTTGAACAAAGGCTAACTACAAAGACTAATTTCATAATTAAACAACTGATCTGGAATTTGTTAGGTGGTTTAATTGCACAGAGGTAATTCTTGCTTAAAGGGTACTTGGTCAGCAACCATTCAAAGTTATGACAGTGCTGTAGCAGGAGGCTGACAACAGGTCCTCATAGTTGCAGTCAGCAGTGTCCTTATGGTCATCTGATCTCAATTTGGGCACTTGGCAACCACAATTGCCCAATTGTGGCAATTATGAAGTTGCAGTGTTCCACACAGTCACTACTTGTGACCTTCACTGCTGACTTCTGGCCAGCAAAGTCAAGGGGAAGTTGGCAGAAGGTCACAAATGGTGATCACATGACTGCATGACACTTGCAGGATTTGCTTAATGACAGCATTACTGGGACGGCCGGAACTGCCGTCATAAGTCAGTGCAATCACATGATGCCCTGCTTTATGACTGTGTCACTTAGCAATGGAATTCCCAGATCTAATTGCCATTCGCAAGTGAAAATTACCTGTATCTCCTGGGTTAAGCACAGAACAAGGCCTCATCACACCTGTTATCAACCTGTTTATATAAGCTTGCCAGTGTTGCATCTAGCTGCTACCTTGTTAATGGTTGCCACTTTATAGAGAAATGTTTTTCTGCCCCCTCATCTTTTACTATTCTTTTCTTTTCCTTTGCTCTTCCCTTGGTGGTGCAGGCTGTTAAATGCCTAACACTTAATTCCATCTGCCTGCAATTAGTGTAGGCTCGAATCCCACCAGGCTCAAGGTTGACTCAGCCTTCCATCCTCTCGGAGTAGGTAAATTGAGGCCCAAGATTGTTGGGGGCAATAAGCTGACTTTGTAAAAATGCCATTTAGTAATAAGCAGGCATATACAATGGAATGAAGGCTATTGCTGAGCGCATTGGATTGCGCTCCAAAAATTGTAAGCCGCCCTGAGTCTCCGGAGAAGGGCGGCATATAAATATGAATTAAAAAACAACAACAATGGATATGGGATATTCCTGCCTTGAGATTAAACTCAATGAATCTGATCCACGAAACATGTGCAATGTAAACTTTTTTTTTGTCTTTCAATTGCCACTCAAATCTTTGTGGCTTAAGTGAATGTGACCGCTAGGTGGCAGAAACTGCAAGCGAAAAAGCACAGTTTGCCATCACATGGCCTTTTTTAATTGAGGAAGAGATTACAGTAGTTGCAAAGAGCCAGTAGTAGCTCTTGAATTCAGTTTCACTACTTTTCATATTCCAAAGAGAGAGAATAATGACTGAGCCCCACGCCTTAATTTGACTTCACAAAGCTTTCAGTTTCTTGCTGAAAAGGGAGGAAATCTTTTGCAGCCCTGGTTTTCCATTATAACATATTATTCCTAGCACCATGATGTCCACATCCTGACACCGCCCAAGCCTAGGAAATTGGCACAATGTGTTCCAAACTTGTTTTTAACTCCTATGCCCTTGTTGTACATATATATTTAAAGCTCATTATCATTAGTTCTAGAAAACTGGCAGGCTAAGCTGTTTGTCTAATCTTGCTTTTGGGCCAATTATCAGATAAAAAATGGATTCCAAGATACCCATTTTAACTGTTTCCACATTGTTGTGGTGTTATATTCTATCACCATGCTCAAGTTCATAAATATTTAGATATCTATGAGCCTTGGTGGTGCAGGCTGTTAAACGCCTAGCACTTAGTTCCAGCTGCCTGCAATTAGTGCAGGCTCGAATCCCACCAGGCTCAAGGTTGACTCAGCCCTCCATCCTCTCGGGGTAGGTAAATTGAGGACCCAAGATTGTTGGGGGCAATAAGCTGACTTTGTAAAAATGCCGCTTAGTAATAAGCAGGCATATACAATGGAATGAAGGCTATTGCTGAGCGCATGGGTTGTGCTCCAAAAAATTGTAAGCCGCCCTGAGTCTCCGGAGAAGGGCGGCATATAAATATGAATAAAAAAAAATATGGACCAGAAGCAATGGATAGAAACTAATCAAGGATAGAAGCAACCTAGAACTAAGGAGAAATTTCCTGATAGTGAGAACAATTAATCAGTGGAATGATATGCCTCTAGACCACGGGTGTCAAACTCAATCGCGTCACGCAACATATCATGACGTATCATGACATATTTTTGCCTTTGCAGAGACGGGATGAGTGTGGCCTGCGCATGATGCATCCGGCCTGCAGGCTGCCAGTTTGACAGGCCTGCTCTAGACATTGTGGATTCTCTAACACTGGAAGTTTTTAAGAAGAACAAACAAATGGACAACCATTTGTCTGAAATGGTATAGGGTTCCCTGCCTAAGCAGAGGGTTGGACTAGAAGACCTCCAAGATCCCTTCCGACTGTGTTATTCTGTTATTCTGTAATTAAAAAAAAAAGATAATATAGCTATAGCAGTAGCACTTAGGCTTATATACCGCTTCACAGTGCTTTACAGTCCTCTCTAAGTGGTTTACAGAGTAAGCATATTGCCCCCAACAATCTGGGCCCTCATTTTACCCACCTCGGAAGGGATGGAAGGCCGAGTCAACCTTGAGCCTGATGAGAATCGAACTGCCAAACTGCTGGCAGCCAGCAGTCAGTAGAAGTAGCCTGCAGTACTGCATTCTAACCACAGCACCACCACAGCTATAGGTATGCAGATAGCAAATGATAAATAAATTTAACTCATTAACAGAATTTTGTAAAGCGTCATAGAATCATAGAGTTAGAAGGGATCTTAGAGGTCATCCAGTCTTCTTTCCTGTACAGCTTCTTTTACAGACCACTACATAGGCTCTGTTTGAAGATCTCTAGTGAAGGAGAAGTCACCATTTCATGTAGTAGCTTGTTCCACTGTGGAATAACAGAGAATAAGTCTTCTGTGTGACATATTTTCAGATATTTAAAGCTATTTCTCCTTAGGATCATTTCTATAGCCTAAATATACCCAGATCCTTTATCAGATCCTC
This sequence comes from Naja naja, assembly GCA_009733165.1. Lineage (NCBI taxonomy): Eukaryota > Metazoa > Chordata > Lepidosauria > Squamata > Elapidae > Naja > Naja naja. Next base: position 343,035,458 of record CM019148.1, on the reverse strand, counting down.
ATAGAACTTGGTTTCCAGATTCCTCACCTTGTTAGTCCTCTTCTGAATCCAATCAAATTTGATATTGTCCTATTTGAATTGTGGTTCCCAGAACTAGACATGGATGGGGGCCTCACTAGGTCAGTGCAGAATTACTTGGATTTCCTTGGATATTTGTATCCAAATACATATGATCAACTCTTCGGCCATTTAAAGCATTGAAGACTAACATCAAAAACTGAACTGTGTCTGGAGAACAATTGGCAACCAAGGTTTGTCTCTTTAGGGGCCTTATGAGACAGATGAATTTGGGCAAATTTTAAGGGAAGAAACGGGTAGTTGAGTCTTGCCACCCAAATGAGATTAGTTTGTATTTTGGCTTCATTCACCAGTGGATTCTACCCACTGACATTTTGTAAAGTGGTTGCTGTGGGTCTTTTGCTGACAAAATGTATGTATCTCTGCATACCTAGTAGTAGGCTTACTCTAAACTAAATGCATCTTCTTTTTTAATTTATACCCAAGACATAACCAGATAGAGCTGCAGCGATCATAAATAATCCAGTCTGCTTCCTATAATTAAGGATTTGGCATCCTGCTAAGTTAGCAATGGTTCATTTTTGGGAAAAGGCTAGTCACTACAAGAATTAGAAGTTTTCTCACTAGAACAGGCATAGCTGACAAATATTTTTATAGTTAGATCACGCCACATGGTCTGTTCCAGGCAGTAAAGGCTAAGAAGACATTTTGTAGGGCTGATTGGCCTTTGCCACCTATGTAGTCCTATGTGCTTGATCTCAATATATGTACTTCATTCCCCTGATAGAACTTCCTGAAGAACAAATTGCCTGGCTTCTTTGCCACTACTTAGTCATAACTACACATTGATTGCGGAACTCTTATAGCCAGACAAACTCATTGACTCTCAACTGAAACAGTTAAAGGAGATCTTGTCTTCTTGCATTTACCAAAAAACCAATATGATTATTTATCCACTCACCCATCCTCAAAAAGCAGAAATGCATTTATTTTTTATGTAGACACCATTGTTATAATTAAGTTAGAAATATAAACCAATTCACCTTACAGAGGAGACTACCACTACCTTACCACTGGTACGCTTGCTTAGTCTTCTATCCAAAGGCTACCAGTTGAAAAGCAGGTTGAGAACCCACATTTGTTCCATCTTCTTTTAAGCCAGATTTGCCTTTGATAGCCACTCAAATAAATCCCTCTTTCAAATAGAGGCCAGACCTCCAATGGCCTTTCAAATGAAGAGTTATTTTCAATAAAACAGGACACTTGACCTCTATTTGTCAATATAAATTCTGAATGCATGGCAGCAGTCTGAAGTGGGGTTGCAGTGGGTGCAAATCCAGATTTTCAATGTCCAATCCAGAAGAAAAATGTCATTCCAGGATTGAATTAGGTTGATCAAATATGGTGTAGTTTGGTCTACGGGGGTAAAATCCTAAAATTTTGCCCTTTTTGCTACTGTTTCCATTCAAAGGGTTTTTTTTAGAAATTAGATGTGGAGAGAAAAAAAGAAATACAATTAACATCTTTCCACTGATGATGGTATCTGGTATTGCCTTTGATCAGGATCGCCTCTTCTTTGTCATGGAGTTTGTGAATGGAGGGGATCTGATGTTCCACATCCAGAAATCCCGTCGCTTTGATGAAGTCCGAGCCCGGTTCTATGCTGCAGAAATCATTTCAGCTCTCATGTTTCTTCACGAGAGAGGCATCATTTACAGGTCAGCAAAAAGAATTTGTGGTTTGTTGTTTTGTTGTTCGGTTCAATCAAGTGTTGCTTTTTGTTGGAGAGGATTCGTAATGGTGATTAATATATCTGCTGGAGTTCATAAATGGGATGGCTTCTTTGTATTTATTGTTGCACTGAAAGAAAAAAAATTGACAGGTCTAATTGAGTTGGGGGCATAGCATTATTGTGGAAGATGAGATTGGATTGGGAGCTGCCCAAAGATGGGCAGCTACATGAACAGTTCCCAATCAAATCCCATAGTTTTTAGTTATTCAGACCTGAGTTGAGAGGATATTCAGGAGGTCTACTTGAATATCATCAAATGTTGGTGATTGTTATTTTAAAAATGCTTGTTGTTTAGCAATTTGAAATCTAGCTTTTTGGGGGAAATGGTACAGCCTGTGAGAATGGAAATGAGACAGAGTTGCAGAATTAGTTGGGAGTATCTTTTTTCCTTGCCTGGGGACATGGTGACCATGAGGCACAACATTTGCTGCATATTTGGAAGCAAAATATTATGCTTGAGTGGAAGAATTGTGCAAAGTATTTCCATTGAATTCTAATCTGTGTCCATAATAAAAAGTACTTCTGGAACAGATTGTCCTGTGTGTTAACTTATGCAACCCCTCTTTGGATTCTTAGACTGGCTTACATGCAGCCTTACATGATTTTTTCATTGTGTATTGCATTAGAACACAGGATAACGGAAACAACCTTTGAACAATTGTATGCCCTAAAGTTGCAGAATTGCTCATTGAAAGTTGTTCTCTCTAAATGTAGTAGGTTTTGATTTCAGTATCTAATTTATTCAAGGGCTTTGTCAATCAAATGGTTTTAAGAGCTGTGGTAGCATGGTGGTTAGAATGCAGTATTGCAGGCTAATCCTGCTGACTCCCAATTACCGGCAGTTCAGCAATTTGAATCTCAGTGGCTCAAGCGTTCCATCCTTCCAGGGTTGGTAAAATGAGGACCTAGATTGTTGGGGGCAATATGCTAACTCTGTAAATTGCTTAGAAAGGGCTGTAAAACACTGTGAAGTGATATATAAGTCTAAGTGCTATTGCTATTGCTAAAACCATAAGTCAGATGTGCAGATTGAATTGTGTTTGCATAATATGAGTTGACACAGTGTGTATTCCTTCAGCTCAGTTTTCTTGCATTCTTCCTTCACGTTATTATAGAGCTTGACATTCATTAATGTTGGGCTCAATAGTTGTCATAATTTGAGGACTATCGGTTTACATAAATAATCATGGTTTTGATGTGGAAATCATAATGAAGGAGAGTGAAGAAGCAGTTATACATTTTCATGCAGTCAAAATTAATTGAAGGAAAATAGAACATGAATAAGGAAACTGTGCCAGCTAAGCTCTTTCTTGGAATTGATTAAATAATCTTTTTGTTGTAAAAGACAAATGCAGTCTCTCTTCTTGGATCCCATACGTAACACTTTTGAGAGAGAGTTGCATGTTTACTGGGAACTGTCACTGAGTTCAAGAAAATTTCTGGTAAGCTGATTAGTATTGCAACCTGGGCACAGTTCTACTGAATATTTTTTTTTATGTAATCTCTTATTCAAAACAAATGTGCAATTCTTCACAAAGCTAATAACTAATAATGAGGCAAATTCCCAGGAAGCATGTACAGAAAGACAGCTTTTTAGAAATTTGCACTCAATGAAATGAAGTGTGTGTAATTTCTGGGAAAAGGGTATTTAGATAGAATGTTTTTTTAAGGGAAAATATTTGTGGTATTGATGCTTATATAGACAGGTAGGTCTTTGTGTGAGCTCAGCTTCATGTCCCACTTACTACAACACACAGGTTTTCAATAGACCTCCAAAACAAAACAAAAATCCGGCTGAGTGGCCAAGGACATGGAATGAAACTGGAGACCCCCAGCCCTGAATTGCTACACATTGTGAAAACAATCTGCCAAATCGTCTTCATCTGACATGGAATTAAAAAGAAAAGAAATTAAATGGGCACATATTATATATGACATTCTTTTATGTTGTAGAAAAGACATTAAAGATAAAGATATTTTTAGTCTAGTCAAACTATTTGCTCCAAGACCAAACAGAAGATGCTGAAAATAATATATGCATTTATGGGCATTTGAATCATGCTCACTAATTCTTGGGCTCTGAATGTTCTCTGAGCTTGGATTCAGCCGAGTTTCATTACCAGGCTAGGTAACAATGTCAGTGCATGGGAGAGGGGAGTTGCATTACTTATCCTGTTGAAAACATCAAGAATCCAACTGTTCTATCCTGAGCTACATATATTCTCTGCTAATGGAATTGGAATCACTGTTATTTCCAGACCATATGAATCCTTGAGACCATCTGGAATTTTGAGAGTATGTGATAGGATGGACATTTTCACAAAACGTTGCTCTCTGTCATTCCCTCTTGTCTCCCAAGAATTTCTTGACTGCCTCAGCTTTAATAATCCATTTCCTGGGCAGATTGACACAATTCCAAACAAAGCACAGGGCTGCAGCTGTCTAGAAGTAAATAACAAAAACAGTTGAGCTACCTCATTGATTTGTAGCATGTTAGCTTTTCATTATGTTCTGATATGGAAACCATCAACAGATTTAAGAGGTGGAGAATGGAATTTGTCAAGAGATAAAGGGACTTTTGCTAGGCATGTTGGAAACTCAAAATGCATGCATCGTGTGGGATGATTTAGTTGCTATGATGGTAGACAGTGCAGGAAAAAGGACTGTGAAAATTGCCTGTGAAATCAGCCTGTCTTTACTAAACATTGCTGTGACATTCAGAGAATGCAGATCTTTCTTTTCCACTGTGTATGTGAGAGGTGTAATGTTAGAGATCACGTAAGAGGGCTTGGTGTGGGCATCAGACTGGGACTGATTTGTTTTGTATTGTTGTATTGCTGGCAGCTCTCTCTTACAGTTGTCTTAATGTTGTTGGCTATTATGTTTCTTGATGTATCACACACAGGCTTGAACATGTCTAAATCAGAGGCTTAGATGCAAAGAGGCACGTAACATCATGATTTGGGTGGCATGCAGAAAGCACGAGCTTTTGGGTGGCAGGCATGGTAGTGCAGCAACAATTTTGGATCCTAAGATGTCCTTACCTCTTGATAAGTTAGAGATCTGCAGCAAAGAAGTTTATAAATCACATAACGCAGCTTCAATCTGTCACATTTTACTGCTCTGGAAATAAAGTCACTCTCAGTATTTCCCTCTCCCTTTCTTCTCTGTTTAGACATAAGACTTGTTTGTTTCTTGGCATACATCTATTGAAGGCTTGGCTTCCTATGCTATGTATTGTTCACCTTACTTTTTAAAAACAGTTGCTCATCCTCCCTTGTTTGGGCAGGTTCTGTACAAAGTTTTAATGGCTCTCTTTGGAAATGCATACTTTTTCATCAAAGGGTGGCATGGAAAAGATGGTGAGGAATTATTTTGATTGCCATTGAAATAATGGGTATAAGTTGCAACTACAATATTTTGGGTAAATATAAGGAGAAATTTCCTTTTTTTAAAATATTTTTTTTATTTTTTATCTTTTATAAAACATCTCATTAGGTAAACAATGTGTTTCCAGGTTTTACATTTCCATACAAACGTGACCATAATTATGTACCAACTTTTATATCCAAATTAAAATCATATTATTACTTATTACCTTTTTCTTTAAATAATCTCATACATTATTTAACAAACATTTTCCATATTCTTATTCAGTTTCTATATTCATTGCTCTTATTTTATACAATCTCATTTCATATTGTAGCTTATTTCATTTTTCTTTAAATATTCTCCTGTCATGTTAAACAATATTATCTGTATTCTTATTCAATTTCTATAATAATTATACACATATTCTTACATCTGTCACATTTGCAATTTTTTCCATGTACAATTATTCCATTCTAAGGTTTTCCTCCTTTTATTACCAATTTGAGCTTGCCACCCCTTTACATATACATTTTCCCCATTTACTCCCTTTAACCTGTTATAAACATTTGTAACAATATAACCATATTAGTTCCTTAACTACTATATATATGTAAACATACATATATATATATATTACATCAGATTTCACATGGTATTCCTTTATTCTAATCATATTTTATTTTATTTATTTTTTTTATTTATCTATTTGATTTGTCAATCGCTTACAAGATAATAGGTATAAGTATAAACATGAGTAAGAATACAGGAAATAGGTATGAATAAATGGGGACAATAGGACAGGGACGGTAGGCACGATGGTGCACTTATGCACGCCCCTTACAGACCTCTCAGAAATGGGGTGAGGTCAATAGTGGATAGTTTGAGGTTAAAGGAGTGGGGGTTAGAGGATGTAACAACAGAATCAGGTAGTGCATTCCAGGCATTGACCGCTCTGTTGTCCCTCCCCCCAAAAAACAGTTACATACTAACTTTATATTCCCATTTTAGTCTATTCAATATTTTTTAAAATAACTACTAATAATTTATCCATTTCAAATCATATACTCCCTTTTGCTTTTTCATCACATTATTAAATATTAATTAATATTCTTTCATTATATTTTCCTTTCCATATCTATTTCAAATTAAGCTTATATTTAGTTCATCAATAATTCTTTATGTAACATCAATTTTTATACACACACACACACACACACACACACACACATTCTATACTTCCATGCAGAATCTCTTTTGCTAATCATCTGCTACCCATCATCTCTAATTCTCTGAACTATATAATTTCTTCTCATTTTAGTTCGTTTTCTCTTTCTTGTCATTTTTTGGTCCTCCCTTTATTTCCCTTCTTTTCCCTATTATTTTCCTTAAATTACTTCTCCAGCTATTTACTTTGTCACCCTCCCTTTTCTGACCCATCCTCTGCAATTTCCTCTTCTGTTGTTTCCTTTTCCTTTGCTTAACCTTCAAAATAATTTCCCTTAAGGGGAAATTTCCTGTTGAGGTGATCTGTACAAACAGTGGAATGGTCTACCTACAGAGATGGTGGCTTCTCCATCTCATGAAGTTCTTTTTTTTAAGAAAAAGTTGGATAGCCACCTCTTGAAGATAGTTTTACTGCTTTTTCTGTTAGTCTTTTCTGACTCTGTACTTCTGATCCTATGAACGTACCAAGAATTCTTATTATTTTCATAATAATCTTGTGAGAATTGGGTTGGGAAAGCCCATTAACCAAATCCTTGGCACGCACATGTACTTGGGTTCAAGTTAGGCTAATGGGTTTGCAGATACTCTGCCTAAGAGATTGGAGAGTTTCTGCTGGTCAATGAAGGTAATACTAGGTTAAATGGATTGTTGGTACAAGGTCTATAGAATTGGTGTGAAAAAATTTAAATGTAGTTCAACATTAATAATTAATACAATTACATTTGTTTAAGATTTTTCCTCTTCTGTTGCATAAAACAGTAAAATTCAGTTGGATTTTACTAGGGAAAATGGCTATCTTCAAGACTTTGGGAAGTCAAGTTGTACAATTAGTTTATATGCAGATGCTATAGTACACTATAGTAGTCTACTCCTGCACTTGGGTGGCGGGGAGTGAGATTAGATTTTATGATCTCCAAGTTGTCTTCCATTCTAAGGTTCAATTTGAATAGAAATTCATATTCCTCCAATTCTTTTCTTCTACTTATTTTGCAGTTTGAAATAGCCAAAAGATTTAATTACAGACCTCTAGTCCTTGCTTGATGAAGCAGATCTAAAAATGGTTTATTTGTTCAAATCTTAATGGACCAAAATGATTAGCCTGCGTATGATGCAGTCCAAAGAGCTGTTTGGATGAAAACAATTAGTCAAACTAGTAAATATTTTCTCTTGTTTCTTTTTTACTATAGAAACATAAGGCAGCTTCAGAGACAAAGTGACCCCATTGCAACTGTAAACTGCCCATCTTTATTTCAGTTCTTAAACAAAAGAGTGTCAGTCATGAATCTCTTAAGTAAAATGCATTTTTTATTCCTTCCAGAAAATTACTTTCTCAATTTGTCAGCTTTAGTGCAATGGTAAGCAATTTGCCTTAGCTCTAACAGTAGGCTCTGCATTCCAAGAAATACTCTGGAGAACATGAGTATGGCAAAAGCAAGTAGAAGAAAATATGGCAGGTATGTAAGTTTCCACTGGATGGGTTTTTTGCTTTTTGTCCTCCAAGGCCTGATGATCACAGTTCCTGTAAAAATGACAGAGGAATTTTTACCCTGGCTCACATACGAATGTGAATAAGATTTAGTGGAAAGTTGTATTTCATGCTCCTGGTTTTATTCCTAAGTGGGTATTTATTAGCCTTCCATGACCAGGCAGAAATTACTCCCACATTGATAGTAATAGTGGCAGGAAGAGGCATTCCTCTTCTGCCAGCCAGTTTTTCATGGCATGAATCTACACTACACTGAGAGGATGGCTTCTTGCTGATGATGGCCACCCTTTTGAATATCTGTGAAACGTAACTGGATAAAGTCGTGGAGGTCAGATCTACCATGATTCATAAAACTTGTAAAATGTGTGTTTCTTCTAGGTTCAGTATAGTATATTTCCAGTTGCCTAGGGAACAGTTTCAGTTGCAAGAAAATAATGATGTGAGAGGGCATTTCCTGCTTAAAAGAATCCCTGGAAGTATCTGGTTGGCTGTAGAAGAAACAAAATGCTGGATTAAAATGGGCTTGGGCTGATCCACCAGGGATTTCTAATGTTTGTGTCTTTTTATTTTTCTCAATATTGTCTCTCTGTTTGCTTTTAATTTTCCAACAAAGTGGAATATGCCATGAGAGTGGAAACATAACAAATAAAGAAACCATTAGCTAAGTAGCTGGTGATTGCTATCACTAAGTTGTGTCGGGACAGTTGAAGCACTTCCACGTTGAAAAGATTGAATGATTATATCACCGGCGCCTGTGGGACGCCCAGTTGGGGGCACCTTTCATGCCCCCATTAAGGTACCCACTAAAGTCACACCCATTTATCTACTCACGGTTGCCTGCTTTCGAACTGCTGAGTTGGCAGCAGCTGGAGTGAGTGCCAGGAGCTTACCCCACCCCATGGCAGCAACCATGTATTGAATATGAGCCAACCCAGGGTCCTAACTTTGTGAGCCACTGTACTCATGGTGATCACTGAGAACTGGATATCACTAAGTCACGCCAGAACTCAGCCATGGAGTACTTATTTAAGACAATGAAAATACAACCTTCAGGTGCTACCATCTCTCTAACCACATAGGCAGTTATTTTGAGGATCAGGGTTTCTCAGCCTTGGCAAATTTAAGCTGTGTGGACTTCAACTCCTAGCATTCCTCAGCCAGCATTCTAAACTTCCTGAGCCTGGGTGCCTTCAGATATGTAGACATCAACTTCCACAGTTTTCTGCAATGACCATGCCACTTAGGAAATTCCAGGAGTTGAAGTCCACACATCTGGAGGACAGCCACATTGAAGAAAGTTGAAATAGATAATTCTGGCTGGAATAATTAGGTTGACAAGGAAAGATACCTTTGTATAGTGAAATGAAACTTGATATCTGATCTTCTAATGGCCCTTTTCTTGATCCAGCTCCTGCTTCTCTTCCCAGATATGTATAGAAATAAAAATAGAACCACAGAACAGGAAGGGACCTTCTAGTCCAGTGCTTTGCCCAAGGCAGGGGTCCTCATTCAGTTCCAGGTAAATGGTTGTCCAGTCTTTTCTTAATGGAAGAATGGAACACCCGCAACTGCAGAATATTTTCTTATTGAATTCTCTGTGAAGTTAACTGTAAGGTCAGCTGGAATCAGGTGTGGCTCTTTGCAACATGGGTCAGTTTGTGTTCTAACAGTACTTTGAATTATAGTTCTAAGTATATATGTATGTACATATGTTGCATCTCTCCCAACAACTAACTCTTTTGAGAGCCTTCAAGATGCTGAGTGAAATTTTTAGTTAAAGTAAACAAAAGGAGCTTTGAGGCAGAAAGGCAAGGCTAGGTTTGGTAGGGCCTGGCAGAACTCCTAGTAATAGATCGTATAGGCATTAATTAAAACAATCGTGATAACCAAACTAGGCTCCTAAATACCAGTGGAGGCTGCTGAATATCTAACCATCAAGCCTTTGCTGACATTTATAATTTTAATTAGACTTTATAATTAGGGCCTAGGATAAGTATTACAGTAACTCAGCTGAAGGGCTGAAGCCTATATTTTAGGGCTAGAGTCATACATCTTTTGCCAAGTAAGCCACAGATTATTTTTCCACATCTTTATTCCCCCCCCCTTGTATTCCAAGTCACTCAGGAGTAACATCTGGACAGTCTCCAGAAGCTGAGTTCCCCAAAGACTGAGAAGCAGTTTTAATGGATTAAAAAAAAAACTAAACCTCTTTTAAAAAGAAAAAAGAAAGAAAGAAACCTCTGCAATTTAACATGCACAGATTTTTTTTTCTTTTTGGCTGACATGGGATTTTCTTTTGTGCAGCCATATATAGTTTTCTAAGCTGAATGGCCACCTGCAAGTAATTTCAGTGAGTCACTTTTTGGCATTCCTGAAGGGTGGTACAGGGCATCCATTTTCTTTAATGCGTTTCCACATCAAAGCAATATAATTGGATTTGCACAGGAGGCAAGAAGAAACAGGAACCAAAGGAAAAAGCTTCCGTTAGTGACCTTGCTGAAATCAGCACAATTTGACATGATGGCGCTTTGTGCCAGCTTTCTTGTATCAATCTCATTGCAGATTCGTCTAAGCATGAGATGGGATGGAGAAATGCAGGGGGTCACAGTCTCTATTGTGGTCAGTTAAAGTAGTGGCCCTCAAATATGGCTCCGTATTTGTTATTCTAAGGTATCAAGCCTGGAGGGAAAATCACCCATTTGGGGCGTGGGTTTTTTTGTGTGCAACCCATATATATATATATATTTTAATTACATTTATATGCCGCCCTTCTCCGGAGACTCAGGGGCTTACAATTTTGGGATACAACCCAGTGTGCTCAGCAATAGCCTTCCTTCCATTGTATATGCCTGCTTATTACTAAGCGGCATTTTTACAAGGTCAGCTAATTGCCCCCAACAATCTTGGCTCCTCAATTTACCTACCCCAAGAGGATGGAAGGCTGAGTCAACCTTGAGCCTGGTGGGATTCGAGCCTACAGCAGTTGTAGGCAGCTGGAACTTAAGTGCAGGCAATTAACAGCCTGAGCCACCAAGGCCCTATTTGTGCAAAATATATTCTACAAGGTCCCTTCCAACTCTGTTAATCTGTATCTATATATTTAATATCAAAGTTGAAGGAGATAAGCTGGACTTTTCAAGTCTAGTTCTCTGGTAGCTCCAAGATCTTTGGAAAGATATGGGATCTGAGATCACTTCTGCCAGCTCCTTCAAAACTCTTGGATGTAATCCATCTGGTCCAAGTGATTTGAACTCGTCTAGGGTAGACAGGAGTTCTCTTACCATTTTCTTGCTTACTTTAACTTGTATTCCTAGTCTGTCTTTTATGGTTCTGCATTTGGTAGATTAGGCTATTCTTCTCCTTTTGCATGAAGACAGATGCAAAGAATGAATTAAGCAGTTCTGCTTTCTGCTGACGGTTACTTCCCTTGCCATCTTCTCTGATCACTTCCTTGACATTTTTCTTGTTTTTTTATATGTTGAAAGAAACTTTTTAAAAATTATTTTTGACATTTGTTGCAAGTCTTAGTTAATTCTGAGTCTTACCCTTTCCTGACTTCATCTTTGCAGATTCAGGCAATTTGCTGGTATTCTGCCTTGGTTATGTGTCCCTCTTTCCATTGTATATATTTGTCCTTTTTATCCTTAAGTTATTCAGTTCTTTGCTTATTGATTTATTCAAATGATTTCTAATACTTGTATCCCTTTTTTCATGTCAGTACATTGGCAGCTGCCACAGTTTGGCATTTTCACACAAGGAAGCTGCGTATGGATTCAACAATTCCTGACATAGTCCAAATGGATAGTTGTTCAGAAATAAAAATATCTTCTCAAACTTTGGCTGTTATTCAATTAGTCCAAAATACTTCTTCTTGATTCCCAAACCGTATAAAGGGGCCATGCTTCAATGTCATTAGAGGAGATGATGCACCATAGAAGAATTAAATCAGCCTTTTAGAGGTATCAGCCTTTTAGAGGTGTTCAGTGTTTTAGATTAGAGTGGGGATTATGCTACATTGGTTCCTTCTCTTTCTAATAAATAGGCAATTATTACATTCTAAAGTACTGTAGCTGTAACAATGTATCAGGATTCCCTAAGACTATTCACGCTATGGTTGAGAGATGATTTGAATTTCAGCAGAACCAGGAAGTTTCTGACCTTGTTGAAAGGGCGTATCAGGTCATAATACCTGAATTATTTTCCTAGTATAAGAGGAGGCCTATTCATGGTCCTGTGAGCTGGCTGAGAAAATGCATTTATTTAATTTGGAGATATAAATGATCAGTAGTTTCCATCACCAGCTTCAGTGCATGAAATGATTGGGCCCAAAGAACAAATATTTAAGAGACATTTTAGTCTTTCTGCTCTGGAGTTAATGTGGTCTGCATCAATGATTCCAGGAGGAAAATTTTCTTTCTCTTTCTCTTCTCCCCTCCTCCCCCTGCAAATATTATGAATAGCAGTGCTGTTAGGAATGAATGAGTTCCAGGATATTAAGTAGGTTATGAAAATTCCACTGTGTCCATCAAGGGGAATGAAAGGATCTGTTGGATTTATAGGCCTTTGGTTGTTTGAACACCGTGAGATTTACCCAGTCAACATGTCATCAACTTTCTGGAATTCTCATTATACATTCAGTGAAGTAGTATTTTCCTTGCAGTTCTGGGAAATGTCTCTGTATCCCACTTTGCATGAAAGGACTATTATTCTTTCTTTAAAATGTGACTCCCTGCTAAGGAACATTATTATACAACAACAGACAGATTGATGATTATCACAATACGTGTTATAAAAAAAACTGGAAGAAAAGCACAGAATCTTTGTATCATGAACAAAATGTCTCCAAAAATATTTGACAGGTTATTTTAACACCTACAATCTTGACCTTGGCTAAAAAAGAAGCTAATTTAAACCTTGATAAACCACATTTAAAAGCAGTCTACAGTTGCTCATGGTCCACAGCAATGCTTTAGACCACTTCCCTGTGAGAAGGGTCCTTGGTATCATGAAAAATCAATTGGAAAGGCAGCCAAGATTGTGTGGCTTTAACAAGCAGCAATTGTACTAATGTCAATTTGACAATTTCCTTGTCATTTTGATGGCTGTGGGGAAACTATGGTTTCCCAGTACAAAGAGCGAGTTGTAAAATCATTTTTGACTGTTAGACCAGCCTGGCTTTCTTGCTGGGAGGTGAGTGACTTACTCCTTCTTGTTAATCTATATAACCCAGATTATTCTCCCTTCAATCAACCAAGTTTATTACCCATTTTGTACTTATTAAAATTACTAGGGGGGAAAAGATTTTCCCCCCTTGTATTTGAAGAAATTGATAGCAAACAAAGAGACCCTTTCACTGTATAGTATTTCTTTAATTTGCCCCCCCTCATTTTTCTCTTAATGCGATGTGTTTCTCTGCTTGTTGGAAGGTGACACAGGAGCCCCTCAATGGAAAGGATAGCTTCCCTCAGGAATAGATTTGTTCTGTGGTATGTTCTTGTCCATCTTTTCAGGATGCTTTTGGATAACTGAATTAACTGGAATGAATCTAATATTGTAATATTGTATAAACACATCAATTTTTGAATTTCTCCTATGGTAGGCAGTGAATTTTAGTTTAATATGCATATTTTATTTATTTATTTATTTATTTATTTTATTGATATATATCTCTCACACATACAATAAAATTTTAAAATTAAACAATTATAAAGCCCAATAAAACCAAATTAAAATACTTAAAATTATCCCATACCCCTGGTGAGGTAGTCACAGCCCGATTTGGTCAAACAACCAAGTCTTTGGTTGGTTAGGGACTGGTTGGTTGGTTAGGTTGGTCTTTGGTTGGTTAGGGATATTTGGTTAGGGACTATACTTTAGCAGCAGAGAAAGTGTTTTTAGCACTCACCATAGCCAGATACTTATGTGGATTCTCTGGTTAAACAAAAGGGTTAGGATAAACCTGTGATTTTGAGAATTCTTGATTTTAAAAACCAATGAAGCTTCATTGGTCTCTAATTACAGAGATGTCCAAGAGGATCTTTTTGAGTAGAATCTGAGCAGAACATAGGAGAGACTGTATGAGAATTTTATGTTCAACTTTACCCATTTCATCTCATTATAATGTTTTGGCAATACCTTAAACAGAACCTTTTACAGAAGCTGTATATACATCCCATGGCATGTACATTCTGTCATGCAAATTTTCCTCCTTTATCCTTTCTATAATACTATGGCAGCAGGTTAAATGTATATAAATTCATTTTACTGTAAAAATAATTTTGCTTCCTAGATATTCACTATTTACAAAGCATAGATTCACTCCTAATTGGTTCATTATGCCAGAATATTTGCAGCAAACACTTCTCAATAGCTGCATTTTCTTTGCTGCTCCGATAAATGGAACTGCCTTGGAAAATTACATTACTAGAATTTTGTCCAGTAATATTGAACAGCTATTCTTTTTTCAGGTTTTTTTCCAGATGACTCAGGCTGACTAGATTCCATTGAGACCACTTAGCAATTTTTTGCAGTGACCTGGAATTTAGAATATTTGGTGTATCCAAAATTAGCTCGCAAATTACCTACCAACAGACTCTTCCCTTGATGAGAATAGGACACAGAACCAGCAAAGAAGACAGATTGCCAGTCTTTCTTCCTTCCACAGACTCCAGACACCTGAGAAAAACAGATAATAGAATAACTTTATTGTCACTTTGAATGTACATTAATTGGCATACATTAAAATGAAATAACATTGCATACAGCTCTTAAAGGGTCACCACCTCAAATATTACACTATATAAACATGACAAGATAAATAAATACAAAATTACATATATCATATGACATAGAGAAACAACACAGTCTAATTTGGATGTATACGTGTTTATGATGAGAAAAAAGAATCTTGTGAGCTGTGCAAAAGGGATGACCACTATTGATTTCTCTTTCATATCCTAGTATTCTGGACAGGATGCTCACTGTCTGAATCCAAAAAGTATCCAATCAATTCAGATTAAAAGAATAATACCAAAATCTATATTGGAGTTCAAATATATCACATTTTCAATCATGGCCAACCAATGGATGTGGGGAATAGCCATCCTTCAACAATTGGCTTTCAGAACTATATTGTCTCTGTGTCAACTAAAAAGATACTCCTTTGGTCTTTTTAGCTGCTGGAAAAAGGGAGTGGGGGAAAACAAGGCATTCTTGAAATGCCTAGATAATCACCCTGGCAGCCCAAAGTTGTCAGAGCATAAGAAGGTTATTGGAGAGCATGATGGATGACTCTTGGAGATGGATGTGTCCCATTGGAGAAGTCACATCCAGGGGGTGGGGGGAAGACCAGGGTCAAGGGGAAAATGTATGATGTAAATTAGTATCGGCTGCATCCAGCTTACGCCAACATGGCCCTCCTAATAAATCAATTTACTTTTCTCTGAGATGAGGCTAGAGACTTGATTTGAATGAGGGTGGATTTTTGGAGCCCTGACACTCTGAATCTGTAGGCTCCACATTAGTTGTTACTAATAGACACTGAGAAATTATGTCTATGACATTATCCCGTCCTTATTTAAGCCACCAGAGACCATTGGCCTGTTTAATTCATCACTATCTACTGTATATTGGGGATCAATAGCCACATTCTCTTGGGAATCGCACCATGAGCATAGCAAATCCAGTGTCCCAAATGGATCAGGTTACCTGTTATCTCTGATGCTACTTTTGCTTTCAGACACACTTCCCCCCCTCATTTCCCCCTCCACCACCACTGTATGATGAAGGACAGAAAAGAATGCCTCAAATACAGGCCTCAACTGATTTCTTGCAATTTACAAGAGCCACGGTGGTGTAATGGTTAGAGTGCAGTACTGCAGGCTTCTTCTGCTGCCTGCCTGCTGCCTGCAACTTGGCAGTTCAAATCTCATCAGGCTCAAGGTTGACTCAGCCTTCCATCCTTCCAAGGTGGGTAAAATGAGGACTCAGATTGCCAGGTGCAATATGCAAACTGGGTGCAATATGTCAATTGCTTAGAGAGGATTGTAAAGCAGCATATAAGTCTAAGTGCTATTGCTATATGCTGCTACTTCTTAATCTCTGTTAATTGACAGTAGTGTTCCAGAGTTTAGTTGGGCAGGGATTGAATTGGATTTTCAACTTAACCTAAGAACTGAGCCTAAAACCTAGAACTTCCATCAATTTCCTTGGCTGGGATTCCAGTATTACAAGAGGCAAATAATTGTTTCTATCCATTTCTGGCTCAACAGGCATATTCTGTTACACCTGTGTTATATTCACTTTTAGTTGTTAAATTGGGTTTTTTTTTGCCTTTTTGAGTTTGTTATGGATTTCTCGTGATTGCCTGGACTAGTTTTTCTTGGCAAGGTTTTTCAGAAGAGGTTTGCTATTACCTCCTCCTTTCTAGAGCTGAGAGAGAATGACTGACCCAAAGTCACTCAGCTAACTTTAAGGTAGGACTAGAACTCACCCTCTCCCAGTTTCTAGCCCAGTGCTATAACTACTATACTAAAATGGCTCTCAGTTGGGTTTAATCAGAGTTTAGATACACAGAGACAGTGTACTTTGGATTAGGAAGCATCTGCAGCATGACTGTTTATTGGACAAGCAGAGCCTAGTCAAATCCAACAAAGCATTTCTTGTGTCCTTTTGGCTAACAGTCCTTAGACCTAAGAACTCTTAGACTTGATCTCTTTAATCCTTTCATCCATCATGGAATTGCTGAGCAAATGGAAATATATGCCTTCTTTGTGATTTAGCAGTCCATCATGAAGTTACATGAGTCTAAAGTAAACGTTTGTGCAGATGACTTCCTATGTTAGCCAAGAATAAGTAAAAACTACACTACTGCAGGTTTATAGAAATCAAATCATGCCTTCAGATTACAGATGGATTCCAATGTGTCTGCTGCTCCACAAGCCCAGAAAAGAAATACCACATGCAGACGCCCTCAGCAGATGCCCCCTGCCAGATCTTGTTGAAAACCCGGCACCATCCACTTCCATATTACTCATTGAGAGTCTTGAGCCTGGCCTACTAATGTCAGCGGACATCACAAGACTTACGGCAAAAGACAGAACCTTGGCGTGGGTTTTGAATTGAGTGTGGAGGGGTTGGCGGACTCAATCGAAGGTGATGAATTCACACCATTTAAAAATAGACAGATGGAACTATCGGCACTGAAGGGGTGTTTGTTGTAGGGAGAGGTTACAACAGCTACAGAAAATGGTTTTGGAACTACTACACGAGGGGCATCCAGGCATAGTGTGGATGAAGGCTCTAGCCAGGAACTACATATGGTGGCCGGGACTAGACAAAGACATTGAAACCTGGGTCGCCTCATGCCCGCCCTGCCAGGAATCCTGACCAGTACCCCCTGCAGCACCCCCCCTTAAGTAGGAAAAGCCCTCGGCGCCATGGGCTCGCATACACGTAGATTTTGCGGGGCCATGCCAAGGGCAAACATTCCTTTTAGTGATCGACGCCTACTCTAAATGGTTGGAAGTAGTATTAATGAAGTCCACAACAATGGAGGCCATGATAAGGATTTTGAGAAAGTTGTTTGCCACCCATAGGCTGCCCGATGTGCTGGTGTCCGATAATGCCCCACAGTTCACAGCACACCAATTCAAGGGTTTCCTTGCCAAATTGGGGATCCGTCATGCCCTATCAGCTCTGGCACGCCCGGCCACTAACAGGGAATCAGAGAGAATGGTCAGAACAACCAAAGAAATATTAAAGGAAATGGGCCCTGGGGATTGGCAAGAGAAGATAGACAGAATGCTGATAATACAACACATAACACCCAGCGCAGCAACACATAGAAGCCCAGCAGAAATGCTCATGGGCAGAAAACTAAGGTCAGCTCTCGACAGGGTCCACCCTAATTACACTAATGACATCCCACTAGATTCCACTGGGAAGTGCAGAATATTCACACCAGGGGACCAGGTATACACTCACAACTACACAGGAGGGGCAACCTGGGTCCCGGCAAAAATAATAGAAAGCACCAGACCCAGATCATACAGAGTAGAGGTGGAAGGGGGGAAAACATGTAACCAGCATATAGACCCGTTGCGGGGCTGCATAACCCAACCACCACAAGAAACAGAACACCAGAAAACACAACTGGCCCTAACTAAAGCAAGGGAACCAGAAACACCACAAAGACCTCTATTCACTAACTCAAACCTGAGTAGAATAGCAGGGAACTTAGTTTTGGAAGGAGAAGTCCAGTGTAGTACTTTTGGGGCCTCCAGCTCGACGGAGTCTGCCATGCCCCCAGGAACCTTTGAGGCAGTTCCAAGGGCGGAGTCTGAGCAGCGGCAGACCCGTCCACACAGGCCACTGCCTCAGGAACAACTGATTCACGCAGACCCAGTTGTAGCCACCGAAGCCCCGCCTACCTGCGTGACTACTTCTGCCAAACGGTCTGCAATTGGTTGCCCTAGCTAAGAGGGAAGGTTAAATATTCAGTGATGCCTCATTAATATTCATGTACGTAATATGTACATGATGTCAGACTCCACTCATTGGTCCAGCCACTGGCAGAAAGAATAAAGCTCCATCAGTGGCTGAAATGTTGGACAGCGCCAGATAGCCGCTTTTTTATCTGAACCTTACAATAAACAGTTTACCTGCAATCCTACGGTCCTGCCTCTTCCTTCTGCATAACCACTTAATAATTACCTAATTTGAAATAAAGTTTGCTGAGAAATAAAATAATTTTAGAATTAGAAACTATGACCTGAGGTTTGGATGATATGGTTTTCTATCGTATGATAATTTTAGCTCAGTGTAGATTTAGAACTGCCTTATTGAGAATATGGAACAGATATAAGCCCAGATTGTGCCTGAAAATGCCTTTAGACAGGAACATGGAAAAAACAAGATGAAATCAAAATAGCAAGCGATTGTAGACAGATTTAATTTACAATGTTTTTTCATATATGCAGTTAAGAGAAAGATTTTTAAGGTATATAAAAGGACATGAAATTAAGCACATAGCACTTACACTTATATACTGCGTGCTTTACAGCCCTCTCTAAGCGGTTTACAGAGTCAGCATATTGCCCCCAACAATCTGGGTCCTCAATAATGAACATGCAATTGTAAAATGTATAAACTTTAACTATAAAGGGAAGAAGAACAGATGAAAGACTGATAAAATGGGTACAACTTTGTCCAGGACAACTTTGGACACAATATACTAATGAACAGTGGGCAAATATGTGGTTAAAAGGATTGAGATTTGTATTATGTTATAACCTAAAAGAGAATTTTTATAAAATGATATACTTCTGGTATATAACTCAAGAAAAATGATATAGAACTTCACATTTATGTTAAAAAGGGGGAGGAAACATGAAGGGTCATTTTAATATGTCTACAAGCCTTCTGTCATAAACTTATACCTCACTATCTTATCTTCTGTTTCCCTTGAGCTCAACTAGTTCTTCATTATTTCTCTCCAAAAATGTTCATTTCTTTTTCATTATTACTTTAATTATTATAACTTTTTCCCTTTATTATTCTGACATCCTTTCTGTAATATTCTTGTTTCCATCTTACAATCTCTTATCTTAACATCACTTTTTAGTTTGAACTTTCTTGCTTATCTTTTGATTTCAACTCAGTATTACTTATATTTTTCTGTTTATCCTGATACATTTCGCTTTTGAAAATTATTACTTTAAATACTTAAGATAAAGTTTTCTAAAGTACCAAAGTACTATTGCAGGATTTATAGAAATCAGCAAGGATGTCCTATTGCTATCACTATGTTACCTTTATTTACTTTTAATTTTCTAATATTGTATGAAGCTCGGGAGAAAGCTTTATTTGAATAATACAGGGAAGAGAGAACTCAGCAAGAATTCTAGTGAATGCTAGGATAGTGGATTAGGGTTTCTGGCCTTTCTGATTATGGGTTATTCAGATTTGGATGGATTTGATAGTCTACAAGGTCCCTCTAACTATATGACTCTATGCTATAATGAATTCAAGTTTGCTATATTTATCTACTGTACTTTCATTTAAAATGCTGTGATTGTTGATTTTTCTATATTGGCAGTAATTTCCATTTTCGGTTGAACTTCCATTAGGTTCATGTAATTTCAGTACATGGGAAAATATTTATACAGTAGCATCATGTTTCAAAACTTTCCATGAACTAAGCAGCTGTGATCATCAACTATGATGGTGGTGTTGATCTTGGATTTGTTGATTCATTTTAGCTTGTTTCTGCCTCAGTCTACCACTGACAAACTGATGTGAAAATATCAATAATATCTTACAGAGATCTGAAATTGGATAATGTGCTGCTGGATCATGAAGGCCACTGCAAGCTGGCAGATTTTGGAATGTGCAAAGAAGGAATCCATGATGGGATCACCACTGCCACATTCTGTGGAACCCCTGACTATATTGCTCCAGAGGTACAGGAAAGGTTTCCATTTTATTTAAATGGGTTTTAAAACCCAAATTTCCATCATAATAATGGAGTCTGAACAAACAAATTTCATTGTAAAATCTGCTTGGCTTGGTTGGTAAAAAAAAATCTCAGCATAAGCAAATAGTTGCATAATTTGTACACTTATCATTGATTTGGTGCTTAAAATTACTCTGTAAAGCATTTGGATATATGTTTGTATGGACCTATGTGACCATGCTTATGTCTTATATGTATCAGAGGTGGTATTCAGCAGGTTCTGACCAGTTCTGGAGAACCGGTAGCGGAAATTTTGAGTAGTTCAGAGAACCAGTGGTAACCTTCCCCCAGGAGTGGGGAGCCAATGGAGATTTTGCAGTATCCTTCCCCTGCCACGCCCACCAAGCCACGCCCACAGAACCAGTAGTAAAAATTTTTGAATCCCACCATTGATATGTATGTAGTAGAGATGATTTACTCATGGGAGTACTCATGTACTTCTGAGTAGATAGCCCATACATGGCCAGCTTATGATGATATATCATAAAGTAATCATAAATAATTTGTTTTTTACATTTATAAGCAGAAGTAAATCTCTTAGGGTATGGGAACAGACACAGTAATAATCCAGTGCAGAATAGGTGATTTCCAGTGGGCAATCACCTATTCTGCACTGGATTATTACTGTGTATATAACATGTATATTAGCATATTAAGTATATACAATACCATTTTATGTCTGGATATTTCAGATCATACACTGGGTTAGTATGATTTCAGATTTTGGGATCTGTTTTCTGATCCTTATAATGTGTCTCGTTCTCATCTGGCCCACACATTCATATACTTCTTGAGTTCCTTATATCTGATGTCACATCAATTAACTTCCCTGCAAATTAAATGATATAAAAATTCTATCTGAAAATTATGAGTTGTGATGACTCCTTTGTACAATATGTCATTGCTTGATGCTGCATTTATCAAATGAAGATTTAAGCAACAGTTTAAAATAATTTTTTTGTAACCTTGGGATAAAATTGTCCTTGAGTCAATATGAAATTTTTATGTATTGTATTTCACACATACAAGTCATAAGGTAACAAAGCATTTGTCAGGTGAAGAATAGTAAAACTCAGAAGAGCATGAGTGATTTTTCTTTAATTGCAGATTTTGCAGGAGATGCTTTATGGTCCTGATGTTGACTGGTGGGCAATGGGGGTGCTCCTCTATGAAATGCTTTGTGGCCATGCTCCATTTGAAGCTGAAAATGAGATGACCTCTTTGAAGCTATCCTCAATGATGAAATTGCCTACCCAACATGGCTCCAGGAAGATGCAGTGACAATCTTGAAAGCTGTATGTATATCCTAATTTTTATTTGTGTTTGTAGTAGTTTCCTCTACTTAATATGCTTTGTAAGACAGACATGAAAACCCTTAAGCCAGTTTAGATTTTAAGACAATACACAAACATATACAAGATAAAAACAATGTGGTAGAAATGCAAAAATAGTAAAATCTT
Organism: Naja naja; assembly: GCA_009733165.1. Lineage (NCBI taxonomy): Eukaryota > Metazoa > Chordata > Lepidosauria > Squamata > Elapidae > Naja > Naja naja. The sequence continues at coordinate 343,013,592 of CM019148.1, read as the reverse complement.
TAAAAAGCCTAGGAAAGAGACATATCTTAGTTGGATGTAGGAGTAAAAGTAATGGTAAAATCTCCAACTTGGCCTTAATTCCTAGTATCGTCATAAAATATTCATGTAGGGTTGTTGGCCACAATAAGGAAATAATTTGCTATTGTTTTTTGTTTTCCAGTCTGTTTCACAGCCCTGAAATTTCCTGGTAATCTCCCCTTAAGTTTAACTAGTCCCACCCTGTTTAGCCAACATGGCTAAGTACTCTTAGCTGGGCAAAGGTAGAAAGTGCTGGGACCAGTTTCCATTTCTGAAGGAATATATTCTGTAGGATGGGAGTGGTGGAAGTGAACAAAGGTCCTGTTTTACATGTCTCTGAAATGACAGGTCATTTTCAAAAATGATATTTTGTCCTGATAGGTTTATGCCTCCATTCTGCTCCTTATTGTAGCTTATGAATAGTTGCCTCAAAGTGCTACCAAGAGGAGTTATGTTTTATGTTTATAGAGATGAACTTGGGGAATCATGTCATTCTCTTTGCTTTTCCTTATTTAACAAAATGTGAAACACATCTTGTTAAGAGAGAGTAACTGTTCCATGGGCACAGCTAGTCATGTGGGGCATGACTTGGGCTGAATTTGATCTACGATTTCTTTAGTGTAATTGTAATTGTGTAACTGAACCACACTACTACCTGTCTTTATCTTTATGGCTGCTGTGGCTTTAAATATATGCTTAGTACTCCAAAAATGCTGTGTGCAAACCTTCAAAAGGAAAATAATATACTTAATAAAGTGATGAAGATTTCATGGAACCATTGAAATGTAATCATATATTTCATGAGACCCTTGGTATTCTCTTAGGAGATCTCAATAATCTGATAAGAGTGGTACCCAGGGTTTATTTAGTGGCTACCAGTGCTTTCTTTTAGACAATGTCTAGACTCTAGCAGGTCAAATTATGTTAAAGCTGGAAAAGTCAAATGCAAATCATGTAATGCCATGAATATTATCTCATGAAAAACAAGAACTAAACCAAAAACAAGACATGTGATGTCTATAATTCCTTGTTTTGTTCTTTGGAGGTGGCCTCTGAGACAAAATAGTAATTTTCTCTTTAGTTCCAGATGCTTGAATGGAAAGAATCAGGAGGAAAACAATAGTGATGACAAGGAGATGCTTGTTTGGACCTACAAAAACTCTTATTTTGCTTCCCCCCATGACTTATTTTAATGAACAAATTTGTAGTGGGTTTCCGAGGCCACTAATACTTCTATGCAATAAGAAAGCCAGTAAAAAGTATTGTCCAAATACAACTCATTCATTTTTTAAATGCTTATATTTTAAGGAGAGGGGCTTTTGCACGACTTTTCATCCAAACCTGGGGACTTTTGTTGCTGCATTTCACTAGCAGGCAGAGGTTCTTCCTGCCCCCTCATTGCTCAAGCTGACATGACTGTGGTGGGAAGAAATTAGCTCTGATCATGGGAAGCTCAGCTGCAATGCCTCCCTCCTACACCACTATTATAAAATATAAAAGAGTCTTTTGCTTTTTGAGTTTTGCCTATGCTATGTTAGTCCTGATCTCAAATTCTCGGATTATGAATTAATTAATTTTATCCAGGTAAGTCTGGGCAGCTTACAATAAAAATTAAAAATTATATAAACTAAAAACATAAATTAGTACAAAATCCAAATACTGTGGCACAATTAAAAGATCTGCTGTTAATCTATCAACCATCCTCAATATGAAGCCCCCCTCCATTGGAGCCCCAAGCTAAGTGGCAGAGACAGTCTTTAGGCTCTTATGGAAAGTCGGAAGAGGTGGAGTTGACCTCAGTCCAAGGAGCAAGATGTTCCCCAGGGAAGATACAATGGAAAGAGGAAAGCCCTTCTCTTGGATCCCTCCAGCTGGAATAATCAGGTTGACGAGACCCGCAGCATGCCTCCTTTTCCAGGATGTGTGGGGTTAGCCAATCCCAGTGTGGTGAGATGGTCCCTCAAGTACCCTGGACATGAATGTCTTTAAAGGTGATTATGAATGTATTTGGGGACCAAATCAGTGAGTTAAATACTGTGAAGCTGGCCTGGTCTGGTTGGTCTTGCAGTCTTTAACAAAACCGAAATCAGTGGACTGCTGTAGTTCTGATGGACACCCATAGGGGAACATAAATATTTATTTGACATAGAACAATGACTGGGAATGTAGTGACAGGTATAAGTGGACTTTGGGTAAATGTTGCAGACTACCTTCATTACATATTGACTAGGCTGGGCAACCCATTTCATGGCCATAAAGAGACATAGAACATTCCATTTCTTTTCCAAGTTCTAGTGCTTATTCAGATTCCTGCAGCCCAGCTCTAGTAGTTCTAGCACTGATACAGACTGCCAGCAATGCTCCATCCCTGGGAGCATCCTGGGCCACTGTTACTGCTATTCCATCAACTTGGGTGTGCAAGTCCCAGGCACCAAGTTAGGTCTGCTCTCTTGAAACTAGCTATTAGTTCTTCAATGATTGTGAGTCCTAGTTTGAAAAGTTTGCCTTGAAGGCCAGGGAACTCTACTTATGTCATTGGGCCCAACGAAATACATTGAGAAACAGGTCTTTTTAATTCAGTCCATGTGCTGCACAAAACCCTTAGCCCTCCATTTTTGGCTTTTAGTATCCCAACATCATATTGCCAAAAACTGGCATTGTAACTCCTGATTTTCATCTGCATTTTAAAAAAAATGTAACTCTGGAGAATAGGTACCGAGGGCTTCTGGGAGACAAATGGCTTTGACTTCCATCTTTAAACATTCTCCCAAAGAAGCCCTAAATTGTGCTTCAGAAATATGACCATTTTGTGCTGCGGTGGCAGAGTGGTTAGAATGCAGTATTGCAGGCTACTTCTGTTGACTGCTGGCTGACTGCAATTTGGCAGTTCAGTTCTCACCCACCTCAAGCTTGACTTAGCCTTCCATCCTTCTGAGGTCAGTAAAATGAGAAGCCAGATTGTTGGGGCAATATGCTGACTCTATAAACTGCTTAGAGAGGGCTGTAAAAGCACTGTAAAATGGTATATGACTCTAAATGCTACTGCTATTGCTATTGCTGAAGTACTTCAGTCTAGTTTTAAGCTGTTTCCTTGGGGCTGGATTTTATTAAGGACCCCTATGGGAAAGGTTTAGTTCTCAGAGGCTTTCTTCTCCTGTTTGTTCATTAAAAAAATAAATTGAAAAATAAGTGGAAGAATAGTCTTCATTTGTTCCATTACTCCATCTGGTTATTGTAGCTCTAAATTGTAGCTCTAAATTGTAGCTCTAATGCAGTAGGGTAGATGTGGCTGAAAGAAATTGAATTCATTTTGCATTCCTCATAACGACCTTTTGACTCCATTGTTCCAGAGTAGGGTGGAGACTAGAAATAATGCTCTATTGCAGGGATGAACAACCTTTAGATATACACATAACAACTGGGATGAAAATGAGGTGTTCTCTGAACTTGAGTTGTTTTTTTGTTTTTGTTTTGCAAATGTTTCATTACCCAAACTGGGAGCTTTGTCAGGTAAGGCAGTTATGCAAACTAGATGGGGCCTTTTCAACACACATAGGCAAGGCCAGGGTTATTTTAGGTTGTTTCTCCCCCCACCCCTATTTTTTAAAACCATTTGGATCCTATTTTGGGGCTAATATATTTTTGCACATCTTCCCTTTGAAACAAATGCCTGTAAATGAGCCAACTTGCAAGTTTAGTTGGAGGGATCTTTGAGGGTTCCAGAAAATGGACTTCAAGACAAAACGTGGTCCTGGAGCCTCAGTTGACCCATCTTGTTCTATTTGGAGAATAACTTTACAAGTTTTAGGAATGAGGAAGTGCAGGGGAAGTTTTTTCTTTCACCTCCTAGCAGTTACAATGTGTTTTAAGTTGTTTTCAGTGTTGGAAATTATGGTTTCCTCATTTAAGACTGCATGTTTACCAAAACTCCCTTTTGAAAGTACTGTAAAAATTCTGAAGCGTTTGTTTTTTTGATTTGCAGAAGAGATGCACAAGTAACAGATCTTACCAAATTCCGTGTCTTTGTTCTTGTTTAAAAGAACCCAATAATTTGGAAAATTGAGTGAGTGTTGGTCAGGTTGAACAATTGTCATAAGACAATTGGGTCTAATTTACGTTAAGGACATATATACTATGCTCAAAATCAACATCCTGCTAAATAATAATTTAATATTTACAAAATATATTTTGTTCTGGAACAAAATGTCTTTACATTGTTTTCTGAAATGACATATACATTTTGCTCTATGGTGAAAGTATTATTATGGTTGATTACATAATCAGCCAGATGTTTAGACTGTGTTTGGCATTTTTATCCACCTATCAAGCCTTTCCAAGGACCTGGGATAGGCAGGTGATTTTATCTGATAATGTTAAAGGTATCCTCCTAGGGTGTAAGCTACTCCCAAGTAAAGCTACCTTTCCCAATTGATTGATGGTAATATTGTCAATGCTGATGGTATTCAAGCAATGCTCCAGGTGTTTTGGAATTTTCACCCAAGGCACCTAGTAATTGTTATTATTAATATTTGTTAATAGCTTATTTAAATGCCTAGTAGTCCTCATCTGTTCTAATCACATGAGTTATGAAATAATGTAAATCAATTAAACATTAAATCAAAACAAAATTAGTATTATAAATCTGCCTCAGCTGTCATTGCCACTCCAATGTTTTGCTTTCCCCAGGCATTTTGGAATGTGCTTGTTCTGCTTTCTCAAAGTTGCCATTTATTCCCTTCCTAACACATTTATGCTATAATTTTTTATTTAAGCTTCTGGGAATAAGTTGAATTGAATTCAGTGAGGCTTGTTTTTGAGCAGACACTTGGGGAGGTTATGTTTCCAGACAAATATTTGCAGCATTTTTAGCCTAATTAGCAATTCCCATCTGTAAAAAATAAAACAGTGGCCTTTGGAAACTAATAAGTATTTTCCTGTACAGAAATGTATTTATGAGAATACTCCAATAGTTTACATCATCAGAATTTCCAGCGATTCACAGGGGGCAATATATATGAATCTAGGACTCCCACAATAGCCACCCAACCAAAAGGGACCTTCTTCACTTCCCATTTTAGCCCAGTTCTAAGGCTTTGCTAGATCTCTTCAACTTCAGTTACCCATATTCCAACAGAAGAATGTCCCTCTCCCTGATCCATCAACTTCATTATATGATAGCTTAATCATAAGCAACATGCTCTAAATCAGGGTTAGGGAGTTCATGGCCCTCTAAATTGGGCTGAATTATAATTGTCAGAATTATAATATTGCTGGGAATTGTACTTTCATACTAGTGGGATCTCATCCCAGGTGGTGATTCATATTGCTCTTTCAAAGATGGGAAAAGATGCATCAGAGCAAAACATGTTCACTTGGTCTGTATTTCACATCAATTCAGTTCATTTTTATTAACATTTTGTGCAAGATAGGAGCCAATCCATCTATGTGGCCTTTACATAGGAAGGTTTTTCAGGTAATCTAGAGATGTTACAGGTATAAGCAATGCAAAAAAGTGCAGTTCTCATTGTGCTGGAAGACAAGAGTAAAAGCTGTGACTTTGCCACCAGGAGAATGGAGGTAAGGAGGTTCAATAAAATAAGAATAGTGACCATGATTGTATGATCAAAGACCCAGCATTCACACCTTTTGGACTGTTCTGATTATCATCATGCTTGTTATAATGCTGGTTTCATGCATGATTAAAATTGCTCTATGTGCTTTAAATTATATTCATAATGATGGCATTAAACAATCTAGAGATTTTTAATTGTATTTTCTCTCTGGCTGCAGTGATATTGCATGATGGCAGTGCCCTTTTGGCTTTTTTAAAAAACTCTTTACCACAGATGCCCTGGTTCACCACCAGTGAAAATTTTATTTTGGGATATACCCTGAACTTCTTAGAATTCAGAGATTTCGCATCTGTTTCAAACATTTGTATTTGTAAGGGCTTTAAATACCAAAATGAAATCCACCTGGTTTCCAGATTTCTCTAGTCTGTGAAGAACTCACTCAGTGACCTCATTGATCTAGTTTCCCAAATACATTGATCTTACATTTTATTTTAATAAAATCATTATCTTCCTAATACACATTCTTCTTCCATTCTCCATGCAAACTCTGTTTGAAATCCAGGATTTCCCCAATGAGAAAAATACAGGAAGTCCTTGACTCACAGCAGTTCATTTAGTGGCCGTTCAAAGTTACAATGGCACTGAAAAAAGTGACTTATGACCATTTTTACACTTTGTGACTGTTGCAGCATCCCCATGGTCATGTGATCAAAATTAAGATCCTTGGCAACTGGATCATATTTATGTGTCCCGGGATCATGTGATCATCTTTTGCGACCTTCTGACAAGCAAAGTCAATAGGGAAGCCAGATTCACTTAACAACTATGATACTAACTTAACAACTGCAGTGATTCACTTAACGGTTTTCAAGATGGCTGCGCACATGGATGCTGTGGCTGGCCACTCCTTCTTTCAGTGTATGGTGTGTATGATTCTGTGTGTGTTTTGGATTCTTTCCTTGATTGAATCCTGTGAGGCAAGGGTCATCTATAGTCGGCAAGCCTTGATAGTGCAGTGTTGGTGTGGTGTTGCGGGTTTTCAGTTCAATGTGTGGAGGGTGAAGGATGTGTGTTTGTGTTTATTTTCATGGTCATGATGTACACTGAAGATAGTGTTTGATTTCGTTGTACGAGGTGCAATGACAATAAAGTAAACTAAACTAAACTGATGTGGCAACGAAGGTTATAAAATGGGGCAAAAATCACTTAACAAATGTCTCGCTTAGCAACAGAAATGTTGGGCTCAATTGTGGTCATAAGCTAAAGACTACCTATATACTGCAATTTTCTTTGGATTGTAACTGGTGCCTGTAATTAATTATTCAATGAACACAACTAGGAACTAGCTAGATAATTAAAGAGTTTTATTATGCTTTTCAATAACCTTCCATAGTAATTTTAAAACAATTTAAAGCTTTATTGCAGCCAGCAATAAAGCTGTGGACATAGCAACAGATGAGGCAATAAAAAACTTCTTTTTTTAAAGTTCCTACTTTTATTTTCATAATAGGGCTGAGCCAAAAGCTGTACTGTCAGATATTTTTCATGAAATGAGAGTGGCCATGGAAAGAAATTTTCCCATCTGTGTCACTTCTGCAGCCTGTAAAAGAGGTTGTGAAACTGGGGAAGGCCTTCAACTTACCCCTAAATAAAAGGAGTCCTTCAGTTCCCAGAGCCATTCATGCTATCTGGTGTGACTTTCCCATCTCCTCTGAAGGGCACCAGGTTAGAAAAGGCATGCAGGTATACCATCATTTGCTGAAGGGTGTGTGTGTCGTAGGATATGAATCTAATGTACAATAATGCAATTACTTCTTTTACAGGCTAGTTCTTTTGGACTTAACATTGCAAGGCAGGGAGTAATCCTGCCTTGAGATTCTGAGAGCAGGGCACAATATAAATGTAACTATGAATGAATGGATTTTAAAAAATAGCCTTCTAGCCCTAGGCAACTTCCTCCGTTCTTTTCTGTTCTTTCCTTGTCAAGCAAGAGAGGTATAGTATCAGGCAAGCCATATCTTGTGTAAGAATATCCCAACCTATTCCAGATCCAGACAGATGAATAGTCCCTGGAACAATACATGAATATGCAGTATTATAGATTATAGTACAATCTATGGATTATAGATTCACTTTATTTTGGCACAGTTGGACTTGATCCAGGACCTGAATCTACAACCAATATGAGATCATAACTCTGTGATTTAGGCTTAGGCCTACCCATAAATAGCCCCATTTTTTCCTCACAACAATCCAGAAAAGATTTGAAAAAGCCAAGTAGCACTTTTGCAGATTAACATAGTTTAATTTTAACAAATTATATATCAAAATTTTAAAAAAATGAAAATATTTTTGCTGCTAGAGTTCTGATTTGAGACTCTCATAAACTGACACAGTTCCCTCACAACATCAGCAACTCTGGTAGTAAGTACTCCAGAAGAGAAACTTTCCTTGCGGCCAAGTAGTAATTTGATTACTATGTGCTGTTTCCATTTTTCAGTCTTTTTTCCATTTTCTAACATATGAACATTGAAGAACTATTTTCCCCTCTTTCTTACAGCTTATTCGGCCCCTAGTTTTAATTATAACCTTTGCTTTGTTTAAACAACTATTCTTTTTTTTTAAGAGCAAAGCTTTGGAGAAAAAATTCTATGTTCTTGTTTTTAATGCTAGTTCCTTTTAGCTCTTTTTGATGAACAAGGTGGCTGGATTCTTAATCCCTTTATTTTATTTGTTTACATTTATTATTAGACTTCTATGCCACCTATCTTGTCAAGGCGATTCTATTTAGAAGGGCAATTAGATTAAAATTAACTTTCTTGTCTTGCTTCTTACATCAATGTTTTTGTTTTGAGAAGTTTATTGCATGTCATTACCCACAGAAAGGTGATATTTATCCTTCTTTTAATCTATAAGCCAATGTTATTTCCAATGTCATCCCTTACCTTATTTAAATATGTCTTTATGATTTATTTCATGGCAATGGCAAATTCCATTTAAAGAGCTAGTTTTCAGAACAAGAACAATTTTAGACTTCATGAAAGACAAGTATTATTGCAGTAAAATTCAAAAAGTCTACTCAATTCAAAATTCCCTTGACTTATGTTGGATCTTTCATAAAGTACGAACACTGTAATCATGTTGAATGTTAAAAAATTGAATATCATATTTTTTCAGGTTAGATTCTGTTATCTAGAGTTTCCTTTCTTCTGTTTTTAATTTACTTTACTCAGCTAACGATAAAAATGTACATTTGTTTGCAATACCAAATGAGTAATAATCATAACTATGACGGTAACTAGATAGTTTGGGTGTAACAAAGTAGCGCCATGAATTAAATCATTTTATGCTTTCAGGCATAGTAACTAATCCCTTTCTCTTCTTTTCTGGGGCACTATTTAATATAAAGGATAAATCTTTTATAAAAAGGCCCTGAAAATCAAATGCCTGTTTTTCAGAAATATTAAAACAGGAAGAAAAAAGTCTGTGATTAAGCTGTACCGCTTTCTATCTAATCAATTCAAAATACATTCATTTCCTCCTTTTCTAAGAATTCCAAAAATTTTGGGAGATGTCTAACTGGTGGTTTACATGACTCAGTGCCTGGGCATTACGGGAAAAGGTTAATTAAGCAAGATTAATTAATTAATATGCTTGATGTCAGGATACCTAAATCACACATATTCATATGGCTCTGTGTGAGTATTGCTTAGTACAAATACATACTATTAGACTGTATTGATTATAAGCATGCAAACCAAAGGTTGCAAAACATCTTTGTTTTTCAAAGCTGGTTTCGTTCATGATCAAAAGTGGTGATCATCTTTTAAAGTACAGTACATTCACTTTGAAGCATAATCCACAGATGGTTAGTTATATTTTCCTTTTGGCTGCAGCAAGGGTCTGGAGTATTAGGGGGGATAAGCTCCTAAAAAGCTGAACTGGCTTGGGACAAGAGTCTTGTAGTAGGTCAAACAAACCACAGTTAAAGTGGTTAGCCAGCTCCAGAGGCAGCTGCACCATTGAGACAAGATAGACATCGAGGCAGAAAGGACTGAATAACAGGCAGAAAAAGCAAATTAGTTTAAATGTTCATCCTAGAGACAAAATGAGCAAATGAAGCAGGTTTTTCTGGCACTCGCTGGACCAGGTTTGTCTTGCAGTCATCAATAATGACTTGCAGGCTTGTAGTGCAGACTAAAACACAGGCTTTGTTCACAGAGCTAAGAACTTGTAGACTGGCAAAAAGTGTTTGTGGTGAGATCCTAATTACCAGAAGCTTTTGAGAGTTATGTGACAAAGGAGCACTCCCAGTTGTCCTTCAGCAATCAAACCATTATTATCAAGAGGTTGCAATTGCGTAATACTTTGATGTCTCCTCAATATTTATGTGAAAGGGCCTTGGTGGTGCAGGCTGCTAATAGCCTAGCACTTAGTTCCAGCTGCCTGTAATTATTGCAGGCTCGAATCCCACCAGGCTCAAGGTTGACTCAGCCTTCCATCCTCTCGGGGTAGGTAAATTGAGGACCCAGGATTGTTGGGGGCAATAAGCTGACTTTGTAAAAATGCCACTTAGTAATAAGCAGGCATATACAATGGAAGGAAGGCTATTGCTGAGCGCATTGGGTTGTATCCCAAAAATTGTAAGCCGCCTTGAGTCTCCAGAGAAGGGCGGGATATAAATATGAATTAAAAAAAAAAAGAATGTGGAACTTCCCTTTCAACCAAGTTATTTTTCTGAAACTTAGAAGCCATTGAAAAGAGAGCGAATAGTATTACTTTGGATCACTTTTTGGACATGGTCATATTTACCTGTTTGATCTGAATTGTTTGAGGTTTGAAAAAGGAAGGTGGGCTATATATTCGGAAATAGTCAAATTTCATTCTGAGTCTCATTTTAAGGAACCTCGGTGGCGCAGTGGTTAGAGTGCAGTATGCAAGCTACTCCTACTGCAGTTTGGCAGATCGAATCCCACCAAGCTCAAGGTTGACTCAGCCTTCCATCCTTCTGAGGTGGGTAAAATGAGGACCCAAATTGTTGGGGGCAATATGCTGACTCTATAAGCCACTTAGAAAGCACTGTAAAGCACTATAAAGCAGTATGTAAGTCTAAGTGCTATTGCTGTTGCTATTTTATGCTGGAATCAGCAGGATAGAGAGATTAATTGTCTGGAAAATAGCTTTTTTTAAGAATTACGTTTAGGACACTGTTTTATTTCAGGATTCTCCTCTTTTGCAGACACAGGTGGCCATGTGTCCTTTTTAATTATGAACAGTTTTGCCATTTGGGGGACTTCTCTTTTGTAGGTAATAATCTCCTGGAAGTTCTTTCATGTTCAGATGTCAACCCCAGGAAGCACCTGAATAATGAAAAGCAGAGACCTGAAATTTCCCAGCATAGTCTGCACCCATTTCATACAATAAGCAGTAAGCACCCAACTCTTTTGGTCACAGACACAAACTTTTCCACTATGGCATGCTTGCTATTATTTTATATTTATAAGTATAACTGCTAGATTAAGCGATCCATTCACTGATGAGTAAGCTCTATAAGGAATCGGTTCCTTCTTCTGTAGAAACTGCACAAACAGTTAAATGGAATGACATCAATGATAAGGAAAGGAGATGTGATTAAGAAATGGATAGTTTTACTGAGAAATCCTTCAAAAGTAATGGTTTGTTTATTCAAAACATCCTATTGAATGAGGTTTTCAACTTGAATGCAAACTATGAATGATGCTTAGTGGCCAATTATTATTATTTATTTCAAAATGGAACTATGAACCCAGGTTATATAGATTCGCCTCAGCTGAAGCCATTTGGGACAGACAAAAGCCTTGGTGGTACAGGCTGTTAAATGCCTAGCACTTAAGTTCCAGCTGCCTGCAATTACTGCAGGCTCGAATCCCACCAGGCTCAAGGTTGACTCAGCCTTCCATCCTCTTGGGGTGGGTAAATTGAGGACCCAAGATTGTTGGGGGCAATAAGCTGACTTTGTAAAAATGCCGCTTAGTAATAAGCAGGCATATACAATGGAATGAAGGCTATTGCTGAGCGCGTTGGGTTGTATCCCAAAAATTGTAAGCCACCCTGAGTCTTCAGAGAAGGGCGGCATATAAATGTAATTTAAAAAAATGCTTCTATGATGTACATGTTCTCTAACACATCTCCTCTGTGATAATCTCCTTGCCTTCTTCTTTTCCTTTTCTTCCTCTCCCTCCTCCCTCCTCCCCCGAATCTTTATCACATCTTTGATGCAAAATTTCTGACTCTGGATATTTACATTTTCGGTCATTCAGGAATGTGTTCCTTTTTTTTTAATAAAATTTTTTATATGGAATGTGTTCCTTTCAATCAAGAGTTAAAGTATTTCAATAATAATACATTTCATTTCTGTCTTTGAAAGTATTAATTATCCCAATTTGGTATCAACTGAAAATTTGATAAAAGCACTCAAACTATATATGGCTGAATCTTATTTTTAATCCATGCCGTATTTATGCATTATTCTATTGCATCTTGCCCCTGATTCTGCTTATGGTTTCTTTTTTTAGAACATTTCCTGAAAATACAGGCTTCAAGCCAGAACATTATACTTTTTAAGCAACTGATGATCATATTCCAGGATTTAAGGAAATCAAGTTAATATTCATGAATGCCTGGTAGCGTAATGGCATGTCACATGCCATAACATCATTATGCTAATGATCTGGAAGATGCCATTTGTGTTGCTTTCATCTTGACATCGTCATATGCCCAATGTATAGTTCATAATTTGCATGCTAATGCATAATTTGCATTATGAACAAATAATGTTCATGATGCATAATGTTCATAATGTTGCAGGATCAAATCACTGGGATCAAAGGTTTAGTCTCTGAGCTTCGTTGAAGGTTGAGACTTCAACCCTAGGCAAATCCTAGGCAGATGTTTCTCTCCCAGGGTACAAAGAAAAAAAATATCTGCTGTGAACACCCATATATGCTTAATTTTTTTTTATTAGGAAGCACCATGAAAATATCTGTAGTGGAAGTAACTGTATATAGTTTGATCTGTACATGACATTCTCACACCTGCAGTGGCTTCCTCATTCCCTGCCATGGGAAAAAAAATCTGTGTTCAACCTTTGAAATAAGTGGAAAAACTATTACGAGTGTCAGGCAGGTTTGCATGAGGCTGATAAAGCATTGGGTCAACTGATTACAAATAAATGAGTTTCCTAAGGTAGCTGCAACTTTTTTTTCAGATTTGTATAGAGTCTGAAAAAGCTGGGCTACCTTATGAATAGCAGAAGAGTATTATATTTATGCAAGACACAAAGAGATTGGACTGCCATTTGTCAGAAATGATGTAGGGTCACCTGCTTGGGCGGGGGGTTGGACTAGATGACCTACAAGGTCCCTTCCAACTCTGTTAATCTGTAAAAAGCACTTTTCCCAATCACTTTCAAATTGTGCATAGGTCTGTTAGATACTGGAGAAATCAAAATTTTGGACATGAAGGCCACTGCCTATAAAGAACTTAATTTGGTACCACAAAGCACATTAAGAGCTCCAGTGTTTACAATAAGCACTAGAACTGTGTCAGGGGATTTAAGATTAAACCATCATCATCACCTTTGTTCTTTGCATATATTAATGATTTTACATGCTAATAAATTGTCTGTATTTGCATCAGAGGTGGTTTTCAGCAGGTTCTGACCAGTTCTGGAGAACAGTAGCGGAAATTTTGAGTAGTTCGGAGAACTGTCAAATACCACCTCTGACTGGAGATTTTACAGTATCCTTCCTCTGCCACGCCCACCAAGTCACGCCCACAGAACCGGTAGTAAAAAAATTTGAATCCCACTACTGATTTGCACCATATACTCAGTATGATTACCGAATTAAGCCAATTTTGAGTTTACAGGTAGTCCTCAATCACAATCCAAAGCTCACTGAAGATGTCTCTTCAAATGGGGATGAAACATATGTATATGTATGTGTATGTATGTATATAGCATGTGTATATGTGTGTTATGTATGGGTATGGGTAAATATATACTTTCTTTTGAGAGCAGGCAACAGAATTTCATTTTTAATTTGTGCCAGTGTGCCCACAGTTAAAAATGACAATAAAGGTTATCTTTTGTCTTATAATCTGTGTATGAGATAGGCCAATTCAGGTAGTCCTTGACTTATAACATTTTCATTTAGTGACCATTCAAAGTTACAACGGCACTGAAAAATGTGACTTATGACCATTTTTCACAGTTACAACCTTTGCAGCATCCCCACGATCACGTGATCAAAATTCACAGGCTTGGCCATTGGTTCATATTTTTGACCGTTGCCGTGTCCCAAGGTAATGTGATCATTTTTTGCAGCCTTCTGACAAGCAAAGTCAATGGGGAAACCAGATTCACTTAACAGCCGGATTAACAATTGATCGACTGCAGTGATTCACTCAACCATTGTGGAAAGAAAGGTCATAAAATGGGGGGACTCACTTAACAACAGAAATGTTGGCCTCAACTGTGATTGTAAATCGAGAACTACCTGCATTCGGACATTGGTTGAATATTAAACTGATGTTGCATGGCTGACAGTTACTCTCTCCCCTTTCCCTTTCCTTTTTTAAATAGTTCATGACAAAGAACCCTAAAATGCGACTCGGCAGTAGTGCCTTGGGAGGAGAGAAGGCAATTCTCCTGCATCCATACTTTCAGGAACTGGATTGGGACCTGCTAAACCAGCGCCAGATTGAGCCACCTTTCCGACCTCGAATCGTAAGTGTTTAAAATGGTGAGGGGTGTGTGTGTGGGACAATCACAGATCCCATGCAAGGACAGATCACATCCAGTAAAGGAATACATGCATTATATGCAAAATATATAATGGTTCAATCTGAGTCCAGCCAATATAGTAGAGAAATGGACTAGTACATACTTGATCTGAGGTGACTTCTTTGACATTTCTTTTTCTTTCTTTCTTCCTCCTTCCCTTCCTCCTCCTTCCCCTTCCTCCTTCCCTCCTTCTCCTTTCCTCCCTCCTTCTCTTTCTTTCTTTCTTTCTTTCTTTCTTTCTGTTTTTGAATTGGCAAATTGTGCTCATGTGCTTTTGTTGCAGAATATTGGCTACTTCCAACCTGTGGAATATCAGGTTTACATTTGTTTGCCTGACCACCAGAATTTAACCAAAGGAGGAAACATTTGTTTTATTTATTTGTTAGTTGTCAAAGGTCAGGTCAAGTCACAAGGGGTCCAGGTGCATCTGGCACATCATTATCATCCTCATCAGAGTTAGAAGGGACCTTGGAGGTCTTCTAGTCTAATCCCCTGCTCAAACTGGAGACTCTGTGCCGTTTCAGAAAAATGGAAGTCCAGCCTCTTCTTAAAAACCTCCATTGATGGAGCACTCACAACTTCTGAAGGCAAAGCTGTTCCCCTGTTAGGAAATTTCACCTTAGGTTGCTTCTCCCCTTGATTAGTTCTTTGTCTTGCCTTCTGGTGCTTTAGAAAAGAAGTTGACTTCCTCTTCTTTGTGGCAGCCACTCAAATACTAGAAGACTGCTATGATGTCACCCCAGTCCTTCTTTTCACTAAACTAGACATACTCAATTCCTGCAACCATTCTTCAAAGTTCAATTTATATCTTGCCTTTCTGCCAGAATAGCAGTTCCTTCTCCAATTTTCTTTTATGACAAGAAGATTGTGAAGTAGATTGGACTATGAGGCAATGGTGGGGTTCCAATTTTTTTACTACCAGTTCTGTGGCCGTGGCTTGGTGGGCGTGGCAGGGAAGGATACTGTAAGATCCCATTCCCTCCCCACCCCACTAACCTGCTTTCCAGCTCCGTTCTCCTGTGCAGGGCAACCAAAGAAGACCCAGCTGATCAGCTGGGACTTGGGAGGCAGAGAATAGATGGGGGCATGGCCAGTGGTATTTTCCGGTTCTCCGAACTACTCAAAATTTCCACTACCAGTTCTCCAGAACTGGCCAGAACCTGCTGAATACCACCTCTGCTATGAGGGAGTAATTGGCCCAAAGTCCCAGCAAAATTTAAGGATGAGGCATCTGGATTTTCCTGGTCCTAGAACAATATTTTAAGCCCTGCATCAATTCAGAACTTATTCAGAATAAACTGTCATTAAGAAGAACTCTTCACATTTGTGTGTCACGTCGTATTTCCTGACTCCAGTGAGGAGATAAGAAACTATTATCTATAGCTTAAACGATGTGTCCTGCTAGCTTCTGTAAGACAGTATCCTCCAAGTCTAATAATCTAATATTTATTTTGTTTTCATTTTCCAGAAATCAAAAGAAGATGTCAGTAACTTTGATCCTGAATTTTTAAAGGAAGAGCCAATCTTGACTCCCATTGAAGAAGGAATACTATCCATGATCAACCAAGAGGAATTTAGAAACTTTTCTTATACAGATCCAGAATTAGAGTCTTAGCTCCATGTTGACTGGACTCTCTATTCAGCAACAGAGAAGGATTGGAATGTGGGATTGCCTAGACAAGACATTCCAACAGGCAGACATATACTATACATCAGAGTAAAGAGGAGGAAAATAAGCTCAGCCGGAGCAAGTAAACAAATGATGCACAAAAGAGGAATGAGTAGAGCTTGTTAGCTCTGAAAGGCTACTAAAGTAACTTTGTAGTAACTGTGGGGAATTTCTAGAAAGACAAAACCAACTCTGAGCCAAAACTACCTTTTTGCAGCACTGATTTCCCACAAAATAACTCAGTTGAACTACTTTCTTCAATCAAGGAAGCAAGAAGAGAATAAGGCTGACTGGTTTGAACTGTATTAGGGAAAGGTTACACGTGCTACCACTTTGCTTAGAGGTTATGGGTTCAGGTTTCCTCAAACCTGACTGAGTACACATCTGTTAGAAACATTTTGGACTTCCATTTACAAATATATGTAATTATACATATTGACAGGAAGGAAAGAAAAAGGGAGAGGGAGGGAGGGAAGGAAGGAAGGGTGGGTTCCATCATCTCTATCATTATCCACCAGATCCATAAAAAAATTGGTGCAGAAGGGGAAATAGGCTATGGAAAAAAATTGTGAATTTTTTGGTCGGAACCCAATTTGGTCGTGGTCAGAAGCATTCATGACCAGAGGTTCTACTGTACTGGCAATCAGTTCAAAAAGGGGAACACCACAATGCACTCTCATGTTAAGGGATATGTGTCCATGTGAAGGAAGAGGAGAATCAATCCACCTGCTACATCTGCATTGGAATGTGGAAAACATTATCTACAAATTTGTAAAATACTGAGGTTTTGTATATTTTGGCTAATTTAGTTTTTAGGGGTTTCTTCTTCTTTTTTATGACTTTTATTCTTTTCTCCTGAATTTGCAGAACAAAGTGCAGCTGATTCTGTCTTTTTATCCAAAGACAATTTTACTTCAATTCCCTTCACTAACTGATGGCATTTCTGACTCTTAGCTGCTCGTTTTTTTAAAAAATTGAAATTTAAAAAATGTAGCGGTTAAATTATTTGTCCACCTATATGAAGGACAATACACTGAAGCTCTATGTAACTTAATTCATGTTCTAAAAATGAATTAAGAGAACCCACACAATATTTGATATATTGTGGACATGTGATGTCTTTGCCTCAAGAGTAACATGGAGCTAGGAGACTGTTGATCAAGTCAGGAAATTTAATCTGTTATTGTTACTATCTATATCCATTTTCAAAGCATGTAATAATATATGCAAGTATCCTGCTGTTACCACATTCTGCTTTATTGATCTCCAAGCACATCAATCCACACTTTAATTAAACCAGATGTCAACTTTATTCATAAATCACTTTGAACTGTAAAGTAATACAACGAATTCATCAAAATATTGAAAAGATGAGTGGAAGTTTGAAGCTGGGTAAAATACAAGAAATAATATAGAATAGAGTCCCCAAATTTCTGCAGGAAGCAAACATATAGTAACATTTAGCATGTAGCAAGATGATACTATTGAAATCCTCAAATCGGATTATATTTAAGGATATTCAAAATTTATTTTAGAGTATCATGCAATCCCTCCCCCTCCCAATCACAAGGACCAATCTTGGGGAATAAAATATAGGGTTATATCCAACTTTAATTGAGAATACTTTTTTTTAATGAGATTTATATGCCGCCCTATCTCCCGAAGGACTCAGAGCGGCTTACAATACTAAAAAACATGCAATACAAAAGTTAAAAATAAATTAAACCCAGGGAATCTCATAATCATAAACTAAAAACAATTAACGCATTTAACCCCCCCACCCCCATCAGTCCAGGTAGGCCAGTTGAAATAGCCAAGTTTTTAGGCCACGGTGGAAGGCCCAGAGGTCCGGGGCCACCCGGAGCTCCAGGGGCAGCTGATTCCTGAGGGCAGGCGCCCCCTCCAGAGAAGGCCCTATTCCTGGGGGCTGCCAGCCGACACTGTCTAGCTGACGGCACCACCAGGAGGCCCTGCCTGTGGGAGTGTACTGGGCGTCAGGAAATTGTTATCGGCAGCAAGGTTTCCTGCAAGTATCCAGTCCAATGCCATGAAGGGCTTTATAGGTCAACACCAGCACTTTGAATCTCACTCGGAGGGCAACCGGTAACCAGTGCAGCTCGCGCAGGAGAGGTGTAACATGGGAGTATCGGGATCCTCCTATCACAACCCGTGCCGCTGCATTCTGGACAAGTTGAAGCCTCCGGGTGGTCCTCAAGGGCAGCCCCATATAGAGAGTGCTGCAGTAGTCCAGATGGGAGACGATGAGTGCCTGAGTGACCATACATAGGACATCTCGGTCCAGGAAGGGTCGCAACTGGTGCACCAGGCGAACCTGGGCGAATGCCCCCCTGGCCACGGCTCCCACCTGCTCCTCCAAACTGAGCCGTGTATCCAGGCGGACACCCAAGTTGCGAGCCCTGTCTATGGAGGGCAACACCTCTCCCCCCAAAGTTAACAATGGAATATCCTGGTAAACCCGAGATGCCGGTACATACAGCCACTCGGTCTTGGTTGGGTTGAGTCGGAGTCTGTTCCTCCCCATCCAGACCTGCATGCCTCCAGGCACCTGGACATCACTTCGACAGTGACACTGGGTTGGTTAGGGGTGGAGATGAAAAGCTGGGTATCATCAGCATACTGATGATACCTTACCCCAAAACCACGGATGATCTCACCCAGCGGCTTCATGTAGATGTTGAACAGGCAGGGTGAGGACCAACCCCTGGGGCACCCCACAAGTGAGGGGCCTTGGGGTCAACCTCTGCCCCCCCTGCCAACACTATCTGCGTATGACCCGAGAGGTAGAAGGAGAACCACCATAAAACAGTGCCCCCCACTCCCAACCCCTCAAGGCATTGCAGTAGGATACCATGGTCGATGGTATTGAAAGCCGCTGAGAGATCTAATAGGACCAGGACAGAGGAATAACCTCTGTCCTGTGCCCTCCAGAGATCATCCACCAGTGCGACCAATGCTGTCTCCATGCTGTACCCGGGCCTGAAACCCGATTGGTAAGGGTCTAGATAATCAGATTCCTCCAGAAACACTGGGAGCTGATGGGCCACCACTCTCTCAACAACCTTCACCACAAAGCGAAGGTTGGAGACTGGATGAAAGTTGTTTAAATCAGCTGGGTCCAAGGCAGGCTTCTTGAGGAGGGGCCTCACCACTGCCTCCTTGAAGGTGGCAGAGAAGGAACCCTCACTCAAAGAAGCATTTATAACTGCCTGGAGCCAGCCTCGTGTAACCTCTCTGGCAGCATACACCAACCAGGAGGGACACGGGTCCAATAAACACATGGCAGCACTCAGCCTCCCCATGATTCTGTCCACCTCAGTTGGAGTCACAGAGTCAAACTCCTCCCAGATAATACTGCCAAGACCAGTCATCATACTCCCATCAGACTCTGCCCAGTCAGAGTCCAAGCCTGTCCGAATCTGAGCAATTTTGTCCACCAGATGTTGACTAAACTCCTTGGCATGTCCCTGCAGAGGGTCCTCCCCCCCGGTTAAGGAGGGAGCGGGAGACCCTGAACAGGGCGGCCGGGCGATTATCTGCGGACACGATGAGGGCAGAGAAGTAGGCACACTTCGCTGCCCTCATCGCAGCAAGATACAACCTAATATAGGTTCTTAGTTGCAATCGGTCAGATTCGGACTTGCTGGCCCTCCAACCGCTCTCTAGGCCTCTCTTCTGCCGCTTCATTTCCCGGAGCTCCACAGAAAACCAAGGAGCTACTCGGGATCTGCAATGGGTCAGAGGCCGTAAAGGAACAACTTGGTCCAGCACCCCGGCAGCAGGCCTCTGCCAGGCATCCACCAGGGCCTCTACTGAGTTGTGGGCAATGGAGGTCAGAATAAACCCAAGCGCCATCTGGAACCGCTCCGGGTCCATTAGGCGCCTGGGACAGAACCATCTTATCAGTTCCGCCACCCAGCGACGAGGGGTGGTATATCGGAAGGCTAAACGAAGGAGATAATGATCTGTCCATTATAGGGGGTTAATGGTTAACAACCCCCCCAGATCATTTCTCCACTGTTCCGAGATAAAAACCAGGTTGAGCGTGTCCCCCCACATAAGTCGAGCCCTGTATTATTTGGGTCAGGTCCAGGGCTGCCATGGAGGCCTTGAACTCCTGTGCCAACCCCGAGGCCTCTCCCAGAGATGACTTTGTCTTCTCAATGAGATTCCCCATTACTTTCTACTTCCCACAATACATGTCCCATGTCTGCCCTGAACATTACTGAAATGGGAAGCATGAAAGCACCCAAAATCAATGATAATGAGAGAACTGTTTCATTCTTTCTAATATTAGAACCCTCCTTAAATGGACTTGCATGCTCAGTTCAGTAAGTTATTTGTCATCTGTGATGATCTATTGTTGGTGACTTCTGTACCCAAATCAATATAGAAGCCATTTCTCAAGGGCGAGCTTATGAAAATGTAGTGCTGAAGTGTAAATTTTTGTTAATTTATTATATTTGGTCAATTTATACCACATTCCAACTAAATGGTGAGATGAGAGCTATGGGCTCCCTTATTTCCTCAGATATCTGACTGATTACAGGTATATAACCACTACCACTTGGCTGATTTAATTTACAAGAATAACTGTTTCCTGAAATGTACCAAATAAGGCTACAAGAGGAGGATGCAGAGATTTCCTGCATAACCGGGGATCCAATAATTAGCATTTTTGAGAGAAGATTAAATTATAGTAAACCTTCAGCTTAATGGATTGTAAAGAAATGGTTCACCTTCAAAATATACTTAGTTTCACTAATCTTGAGAAGTACATATTTGATCAAAATGAAAGAGGATTATGAATATTTAACAGATGTTGACACCCAGTATGACAAATTCAGATGGGCAGAAATACAGGAATATATTCTCCAGGTTCATGAATTAAATCTTTTCTGGTACTTTGGACAAATAATTATTTGCCAAAGAGATGTACTTTGGATGACGAACTGATTTTTTTCCACGAAGTCCCATCTTTGCACGAGGTACATGTCATAAATATCTTAGAGCATTACCCAAACTTTTTATTAAGTTGGAAACAAGATTGGTTGATCTTCCCCAATTGGATTATTTGGGTTACTGAATATGTACAGATAGAATATAAATGGATTCTACAAAAGTAAGGTCCATTCTTTCTAGGTCCATCTAGAAATGTGAAAGGTGTCCAAATCTTTCTAGTCTGTGCAAAATCTATAGAATTAGTCCCAATTTTGCTGAATGCAGAAGACCACTCTCTCAACTTCTAAACAAAGGACATAAATGTAAATTATGTACTGAACAGCAAGCAACTTATCAGAACTTTTACAAAATCTTCTCTCCCTAAGCCACTGCTCAGACATCTGGATCCCTCTTGTCCCTTCGATGTGCAAACGGATGCCTCAGGCTATCTTAGGGTTAATTGCTTTCAAGCTTCAACAAAGGGAGGACAAGATTTCTTGCCTTGTATATTTTATTCCAGCTTTTATACCTGATTCCAGGTAAAAGGAACTGTGGCATTTTTAAGAGAACTGCTTGAGATAAAAGCAGCACTCCATTAATGGAGATGTTTGTTGAAAGGAGCATCTATCCAGTGCACATAGATCTGAAAAATTCAGGGTACTTCCAAAAAACACAGGTACTCACACCCTGTCAGATCAGACCGATGCAATTTTTCTCCCATTTCAGTGTTTGTTTCGCCTATCTTCCAGGGTCACAGAAGAAGCTACCAGTACCAGATGCACTATCATGCAAAACTTGAATACAATCAGGGGTGGTATGCTACCGATTTGGAATGGTTCTTCTGAGCTGGTAGTAAAAACAGCCTCCGAGGATCAGCTGAGAGGAGGAAAAAAGCCTCCCACAATCAGCTGAGAGGAGAAAGAAAAGTGCAGGATCAGCCCTCCCATCGGCCCCTGTGCCTTTCTTTCTCTTCTCAGCTGATTGGTGCTGCAGGCCTTACTGGTGTGGGAAAAGCTGTGCATGCGTGATCACCGAACCGGTAGTGGAACAGGTAGGATCCCACTGCCGAATACAATCCCTCCTTTTCATTGTCTCAAACCTGGATAGCTTTGTCCCTCTTCTAACTATACACCTTCCAGAAAAGGAAGAGCCTTGGTGGTGCAGGCTGTTAAATGCCTAGCACTTAAGTTCCAGCTGCCTGCAATTAGTGCAGGCTCGAATCCCACCAGGCTCAAGGTTGACTCAGCCTTCCATCTTATTATTATTTATTTATTTATTTGACTTGTATGCCGCCCCCTCTCCAAAAAGGACTCGGGGCGGCTCACAACTAAAACCAATACAGTAAATTAATTATCTAAAATAGAATTAAATTAACCAAGCCAAATTAACTAAAAACCCATTTATAATTTATATAGTAAAAACAACCCCCCTCCGAGGAGTCAGCACAGCACAGCCTGTTCGAACAACCAGGTTTTTAAATCGTGGCGGAAGGTGCGGAGGTCAGGGGCCAGGCGGAGCCCCAGAGGTAGTTGGTTCCACAGAGTGGGAGCCGCCACAGAGTAGGCCCTCTCCCGTGTTGCCACCAAATGACACTGGGTCTCAGATGGCACGCCAAGGAGTCCCTGCCTGTGTGCTCAGGGTAGGTAAATTGAAGATCCAAGATTGTTGGGGGCAATAAGCTGACTTTGTAAAAATGCTGCTTAGTAATAAGCAGGCATATACAATGGAATGAAGGCTATTGCTGAGCGCATTGGGTTGTATCCCAAAAATTGTAAGCCGCCCTGAGTCTTCGGAGAAGGGCGGCATATAAATGTAATTAAAAAAAAAAGTTGGAGCCAGGAAAGCAGAATTGGGTTAGATTGCAACAATAGGATCTATATGTCAGGACTCAGATGTAGCATCTCCAGGACAACTTACAGAATGATTTGTTCCCCTTTCTTATAACTGGAAGACAGTTGTTTCATAATGGCATTTTATATGTTCTCCATGTAAGGAAAGAAATATTGCAACTTCGCTATGACAATAGAAATGCTGGACAAGAGGAAGTGTTTGAAATGGCTATGGGTACTATCGACAGAGTCTGGTGGTCAAGAGTTAGAGCAGAAGTCAAGGTCCATGTTTCATCCTGCCATGTCTGTCAATGCACCAAGGGGGCCTGATTAAATCAGTTTAATTTAGAACCCTCCCCTTCCCCTCGTGGGCCCTGAGGCACAATATCCATGGATTTTTACTACCAATCTTCTACATATAAAAGTGTATAAACCATTTTCGCTGTACTGGATTTGTTTACTGAAATGCTAATTTCATTTTTGGCAAAGGCTTCCCTTTTCCTCAGAAAATGATACAACTCTTTCTGTAGCCTGTGTCAGGGCTCCGACAGTTACCCCCATTTAAATCATGAGTCTCTAGTCAAACTTCCAAAACTTGAAGATTTAGTAGGAGTAAACATGCTGGCGCTGCCTGGGTGTAGCCGACTCTGAGACATTGTCCCGACTCTGAGACATTGTCACCCTTGACCCTGGTTTTCCCCCACCCCCCTGGGTGTACCATAATTCATATTCTCCAATGGGACACATCCATAGCCAAGAGTCATGTTTTCCAGTTAGAATTTTGTGTGGCAGAAACTTCGGTCTCCTAAAAACTACCTTTGAAAACATCTATGGAATGCAAACTGCCCACTGCTCCCCTCTCCCTTTCTGTTGGCAAGTCTAAAAAGACCATAGAAATATTTTACAAGTTGACAGCCTGTTTTGAGTACAAGGACTTGGATCATGGCTCTCAACTTACATTCAGGCTTTGCGAGGACTCCTCTGGTTATGTTGGATCAATTTGTCATTGTGTCATTAGTTAGGCACTATTGGGTAACTGCAGAATGTGAAACAATCATCTATGTCTCTCAACTCCAGAACCTTTGGAATAAACTGTTGCCTTTTGCAGACTTTGTCTATAACTCAATTCATTCCTCTATAGGTATGTCTCCTTTTCAGGCAGTTTGTGGCTATCTGTATTCTGTTTGCACAATCAGCCTCCTATAGTGTTAAATAGCAACAGCACTTAGATTTTATACTGCTCCATAGTGGTTTACTACAGAGAAATCACTCTCTGAGTGATTTACAAATGTCAGCATATTGCCTCAACAAGCTGGGTCCTCATTTTACCCACCTCGGAAGGATGGAAGGCTGAGTCAACCTTGAGCTGATCAGAATTGAACTCCAGGCTCTGGGCAGAGTTATACTGCATTCTAACCATTGCACCACCATGGCTCCATCCTTAAATGCATCCATCATAAGTTACTGCTTGATTAGTGATCAGATACTACTTCTACCATCTGAGGATATGGGTTACAGCAGCTTGGCAGATTTTTTTTATTGCATTGAGAGCTGTTCCTTATTTCCTTGGTCTGCTCTCTCCTGATTGAGTAAATTTCCTGTTAGCTGTGAAGCAAGTGCTCTCATGGCTGTTGCTTTTGGAGTACTTGTTCACGTGACTTGGCCTAAGCATTACATCTATGCTAATACTTGCTCAATCAAAGGGCAACAGGAACTGCCCATTTTCTTAACAGCATACAACTCTCAAAGAAGGCTTTGGTGACCCTTGCTCCAAATTGCAAGCTCAGAAGAGTCATCTGACCAGCATTTACTGAATCTTGCCATAAATATTTCAACACCATTTCTCACCAAACAGATTGTCTGCTGTCTCACACTGTGTGGTTTGAGAGCAATAAAAGTTGAGTAAACATTGCAGCGAACAATGAGTCAGTGTTTTAAGTTCAGTTCCAGGCAGTGCATTTCATCTGTCATACCCTGAATTTAATCTTTCAAGCTCAGAACTAGGCACTTTAAACACTTTAACCTGTTAGCACTTTTTGAAACTATGAACTAAACTCTGCATCCACTTTTATAAGTTTTTGGTTCTTTCCTTGCTCCATGCCATGCTTTTAATGGTCAGGAGAGGTCCCAGCACCGTCCATGTGAACCATCCAGTCCTATGCTCAGAATTTTCCAACTCTGGCGCTGTCTAGATGAATTGGATTACGAACCATCATTGCCAGTTATTTTTAATTGGTGGGAGCTGTAATCAAATACTTCTAGAACGCATTGCCCTAAGTAAGGTTGGAATACATAGATTGAGAAGATCTATGTATCCAGAAAGTCAGGTGGTTGGTTTTTTTTTCCTTATTTCATTGCTAGCATGAGAATTAACAGAATAACAGATTTGTAAGGGACCTTAGAGGTCTTCTAGTCCAACCCCCTGTTTGAGCAGGAGACCCTACATCATTTGAGACAAATGGCTGCACATTCGCTTCTTAAAAACCTCTGAAGTTCTGAAGACAAGCTGTTCCACTGATAAATTGTCTTTGCTATCAAGACATTTCTCCTTACTTCTAGGTGATTAATTTCTCCTTGATTAATTTCCATCCATTGCTTCTTGTCTTGCCTTCAGATGCTTTAGAGAATAAGTTGACCTTCCTCTTTTTTTCCGGCAGCCCTTTAGATATTGGAACACTGCTATCATGTCTAGTTCTTTTTTATTAGACTAGGCATAACCAATTCCTGCAATTGTTCTTCATTGGTTTAAGCTTGCAGTCTCTTAATCATCTTTGTTGCTTTTCTCTGCACTCTTTGTAGAGTCTCAGCATTTTTTTTAATATTGCAGGACCAAAACTGGATGCAATATTCCAAGTGTGATCTTATGAAGGCATTATAAAGTGTTACTAACAATTCATGTGATCTTGCTCAGATGTTGCAAAATTGACATTATACCCTGTTAGAATTCTGATTCAAAGATGAGGCAGAACCCAAAGAAACATAAACTAGGGTTCTTCATTGCCTGGGTCTTGGCTCAGACCCCAGACAAGAACCTAGAAGCCCAGAGTTCAGGATCCAAAAGGGAGAAAGAAGAGAGAGTCATTGGAACAAATGGATCTCCTGAGAAGAAAATCTAATGAACAATAGGATCCAATCACAGAGATATAAGTCTTTAGAATGGCCACAAATCAGCAACTGGGGCAACATCTCCATTCCATTTGTATTGTATCCTGCTTATCATGAACCACGGTGGCGCAGTGGTTAGAGTGCAGTATTGCAGGTTACTTCTGCTGACTGCTGGCTGCCTGCAATTTAGCAGTTCAAATCTCACCAGGCTCAAGGTTGACTCAGCCTTCCATCCTTCCAAGGTGGATAAAATGAGGACCCAAATGGTTGGGGGCAATATGCTGACTCTGTAAACCGCTTAAGAGGACTGTTAAGCACTGTAAAGTGGTATATAAGTCTAAGTGCTGTTGCTATCTGGTTCCTTGCCCTCAACCTCTTTATGTCTGATTCAAACTATGTGTATGTAATCATAGCTTATTTGCTTTGCATGTTGTGTTATTTATTTTTGGGTTATCTCCTGATTACATCCCTGCCCAGGACTAATATGATACTTCAGTAATCTGATTATGGAATCTATCCTTGCCTCCAGTGGTGCGATTCAAAAATTTTTACTACCAGTTCTGTGGATGTGGCTTGGTGGGCATGGTTTGGTGGGCATGGCAGGGGAAGGATACTGCAAAATCCCATTCCTACCTATCCCCACTAACCTGCTTTCCAGCTCTGTTCTCCTGTGCAGGGCAACAAAAGAAGACCCAGCCAATCCAGTGGGACTTGGGAGGCAGAGAATAAATGGGGGCAGGGCCAGTCAGAGGTGGTATTTGCTGGTTCTCCAAACTACTCAAAATTTCCACTACTGGTTCTCCAGAACTGGTCAGAACCTGCTGAATACCACCTCTATTTGTGTCTGTATTTGCTGGATCTAGAACAGGACAGAAGTCCTTAAAGTTGGTGCAAGTTTCTCTGCTGCTGACATAACAGCTGTAAAATGAAAAATGGCAGAAATACCCCCTCCCCAATTTATTTATTTATTTAGCATATGGCATATCATACATGGACTTGCAATATATATATAACATTTCACCTAGATTTTAAAAAACCCACACAATAAAATATGAATGTTGCCAGTCTTTGGACTTTTCTTTTTCAAATCATATTGTCTCAATATGTATTGCCAGGATATGTAATAAATTAAGAAGTAAAGCAGAACAGGATTCAGGAGACAAGAAGCCAATACATTTTGCTGGTATTGAAGTCATGGAATCTGCATTATATCAACTATTAATCAACTTATTTTGCTATTGGAAAGAATAAAATAAAATAAATACTTCTTAGAATACCTTAGATACGTCTGCAGCTATTATTAAGATCTAAAGATAAGAAGGTCAAAAATAAGAAATAAAATGCTGAATATAAGTTTTGCAAATTTAAGATTAATTTTCACAATGGTTCTTATAAATACAAATGAAGTCAGCAATAAACTTGCTTCCACGTATCTCTACACACCTTCATGACAGAAAGATGAAGCAACAGCTGGGGCTTAACTTCATATCTCTTGAATCTCAATATGAAGATGGTCCATGAATCATTTTTAAATAACGCAATGAAAGGTGTAACCTTTGTCTCATCTCTAGCCCAAAGCGAAGGCAGCTTAAATTTATATTTAGCCATTCCTGTTTTAGGGTACCGTTTTCACTTTCCTCCCAATACAATTAATTTTTTTTTAGCCATGGATCTTGCATGCTTCCTTGACAGCGTGATTGATGACAGAGTGATGAGATCTGCCCAGTTTCTACTGGCTACATTAGACTGTTGTGAGCATGCTCCACTGTTGCTCATTGGGCACTGTCTTGGATTGTAGGATAAGCTGGACACATGGCTTTGACAAGGGATCTTCCTGCTAGTGACTGATCACCACTTTTGGAAGCATAGATTAGATTAGACATTACACGGGCTTCTTCTATATACAGATTTAGTGTTCTGGTGAAACTATACTTGGCCTGTTTTTTAAACATGGGTATAATCAGGGGTAGGATTCAAATTTTTTAACAACCGGTTCTGTGGGCATGGCTTAGGTGGTGGGCATGGCTTGGTGGTCATGTGACTGGGTGGACATGGCTTGGTGGTCATGTTATTGGCTGGGTGTGGCCAACTCAATATCACTCACATCGAGGCATGCATCTCCTCGCCTGGCCTCTCATGACTGTGGGGATGCTGCAATAGTCGTAAGTGTGAAAAATGGTCATAAGTCACTTTTTTCAGTGCCATTGTAACTTTGAATGGTCACTCCACACAAGCAAAGTACCAGCAAAGGAAGGGGAAAAAAATCCAGAGACGTTCCAGAGACAGGAAGTCTAGTCCTGCCTTGGTGGTGCAGGCTGCTAAATGCCTAGCACTTAATTCCAGCTGCCTGCAATTAGTGCAGGTTCGAATCCCACCAGGCTCAAGGTTGACTCAGCCTTCCATCCTCTCAGGGTAGGTAAACTGAGGACCCAAGATTGTTGGGGGCAATAAGCTGACTTTGTAAAATTGCCGCTTAGTAATAAGCAGGCATATACAATGGAATGAAGGCTATTGCTGAGCGCATTGGGTTGTGCTCCAAACATTGTAAGCCGCCCTAAGTCTCCGGAGAAGGGTGGCATATAAATATGAATTTTAAAAAATGTAATAAGGGTTAATGGAGAGGCAGTTTCTGTAAGCAACACCAGAATGTTTCCTTCCTGCCTTCCTTATAGGATTAGGCCAGTAATTTCTTCTAACAACCGGTTCTCCGAACTGCTTAGAATGTTAACAATTGGTTCTACCGAATAGGTGTGAACTGGTAGAATCCCACCCCTGGGTATAATGTTGAGAAGCTGTATTTAAAAAACAAACAAACAGAACAGTGTTATTCTAGATTGTTCAGAAAGCTGTTTTAAACCAGAAAAGAAAACTGAGTTTGACCATCAGAGTGTTGCTGGCTGTCACCCAAATGCATGCATTACACATTTTCATACAGTTATAAAATGTAAGGTTGGAATTGATCTTGGAAATCCTTTACTCCAACCTTGTCCACTGCATGAATCTACCATGATAGGATCCCTGATAGGTGGCCATCCATACTTTGTTTAACTCACTGCCTTCTCTATTCCATGGTTGGACAGCTTTCACCATAAGGACAGTGGTGGGATTCAAATATTTTTACTGCCAGTTCTGTGGGTGTGGCTTGGTGGGTGTGGCAGGGGAAGGATACTGTAAAATCTCCAGTCAGAGGTGGTATTTGCTGGTTCTTCAAACTACTCAAAATTTCTGCTACCAGTTCTCCAGAACTGGTCAGAACCTGCTGAATACCACCTCTACATAAGGAGTTATTTTTTTAAGAAGTCGAACTGACTTCTTAACACCTGCATCTTTTAGTTCAACCCTATTGTCTCTTGATTTGTATTCTGGAGAAAATCTGAGGAGGAATGCTCTATCTTCCACATGACAGTCTTTTAGGTACTTCTATGTCTCCCAAAGTTTTCTCTTCTCCAGAATAAACAAAGCCTGTGCTTATAACCAGTCTTTATACATTTTTCTTTACAAGTACCTTATAATGTTTATGGTTCTCTTCTGGACACATAATTTATCACAGAATTTAATCACTCTTCTGAACACAGAATTTATCACAGAAAGACAATTTATCAATATCTTTCCTAAAATGTGCCTTCCAGAGTTGAATGAAATATTCTGGCTGTGATCTAAGCATCAGAGAAGAGAGAAAATGGATGTTTGTTATTGTAGCCTACAATTACAATTATAATTCCTTTCCCACTTATTTTGGCAGCTCCACCTCTACTGGCTCTTGTGCTGTGAGTGATCCACCAAGACCTCCAGAACATTTTCACATGTATTGGTGCACAAGATGCTCCCCCATCCTACACCCAGGCCTTTGATTGTTTTTCTTCCAAAATTGTAGGGTTGTGGGGATCATCTCAAGGAAATGTGCTACTGAGATTTCCCTCTAGGAAATTTGCTGTTTTCCCTATCTTTGTAATCCATGAGTTCAATAATATTTGCTAGATCCTCAACCACACCAGTTTTCTGTGCTTCTGTTGACAATGAATTTTGCATACCATATGTTTGACTGTTTTTAATGGGATGGGGAACAGCAGCAACATTTTGCATACCCCATAGGCTATTTCCATAAGCTATATCCAACTGTCAGAAAGTCAAAAAGTCAGAATTGGAGTCTCTGATCACCCGGTGACAGCACCGCCATTCATTTGCAGCAAACTGCAATTACAGTGCACTGCAGAATAAGCAGAGTATTGCAAAGGCTCATGCACATCGCTGACAGTGACACAAGGCACAGAAAAGGGATGCTAGGTGAACTGAGAGGAAATACCTCTGATATCACTCTTTACAATCCCTCCTCTGTGATCTGTCTGACTGACTTATTTTTTGAACACAAAAAGTGGAGTGTCTTTCAAAAGACACTCCACTCGTGTTTGAAAAACTAGCCGGTGGTGTAGGACTTTACAGAGCTGACCTGTTTGTTTTGTGAAGTAGGACTCTTCAGAAAGAGCCCCACTTCCTAACATTCCTGTATAAATTAATGGTTACTTGGCAGGCATTTCAGCAGAGCCTTAACTTGCTAAATAAAGTTGTAAAAATATACAGAAGACTAAACAGCTATCCCGGCAATCTAAGGAGAGGCCAGGAAAAGTTAAAAATGGAGTGGTTTGATCACCTATGCTTGAACTAGAGTCATTTGAAGAATATGATGTAAAACTGTAATCTCCAAACCACAAGCTGCCTTGGGGAAGTCCCTTGATCAACAGTGAAATTTCAAGAAGATTGTCTGGAAATTGTGGTTGAAAGCATGACATCTGAAAGTTAAGCACTGGAGCCAGATTCTGTGCTATATTTTTTGAAAAGACTGACCTTTCTCTGCTTGCATCAGAAACTGAACTCCAGGGAGAATGCCACAACTGCAATCACGATAAAAAAGAAGACCAAGAAAACCAAAATGCAATAGGTCATACAACCCACCCACCCCCACCAACAAAAAAACCATGATTCAGGTTTGAATTGGAGATGATAATTTTGTGGCTGCATTCATACAACATGCTGCACCTATTTATATATTTCAATATATTTGATTTGATGAATATGCTGCCTTTCCAGTAGCTGAAGCACCCAAGATGGCTAAGAACCAATACAATATAAAGTATCAAACATACAAACAGACACAGAAACACTTCAAAGAAATAATTTAAAATCAAATATTAACAATTTAAGGTCAGGCAAAGCAGATAGACCTTAAGGATTCTTAAAGGCAAAGAATGAGTATGGAACACAGTGTCTCTTTATATTGGCATTTCTCTACTTTGGACACTTGAAAATGTGTGGACCAGCTCTATGGCTGTCTGGGGACTTCTGGGAGTTGAAGTCTGCACATCATCAAATAATCAAGGTAGAGAAACACTACTTTGTCCTGTGCCTTCCTTAACCTAGGAAATGTCCTCTTCCACTTGCCAAGGAAGTAAGCCTCTATGACATCAGGGACATCTTCAGAAGGACCTCTTCTGCAGATCTTAATGCCTGTGTGGGCTCCTAATGACAGATGGGAAGGTGCTCTCTCTAAGCCATTTAGGTTTTAACATCAGCATCTTAATTGTACTCAGGGTAGAACTTTCAATGTTTCAATATATTTCACCATGAGTTACCTGTATCTTGTACCGATAAGCAGCCTAGCTAGTATATTGTGCACCATTTTCAACCTAAGGTCAGTGCAGCAATTAGGGTGAGTAGATGTTTGGAATTATGCCAGGTAGTCTGTCTCATTTAACATTTGCCCTCTGTCTGTTTTCACCTTTCAGCAAAATTATCTTTGGTGAGACTTTTTTTAAAATCTTGGTGGCTTTGTTTCCTTTCCCACAGAACTACGATAGCAGCTTCAGAAATAAGGACGATTGCTAGATGGCTGCAAAATCTCTCTGCTGGCATCTGCAGGGATTTTGGCAGCCCTGTATGGTAGCTCTATTCCTAATATCCTGTAGGATCTGACTGAGAGATAATAAGAATACAACTAAGCTTCTGCCAGATGCTCACAACCTAGAAAGCTGGATTCCCACATTCTCTTGTGTCAGATTTATTGAAGGGAAACACGAATTAGGTTACAGAATCCTGAAAATCACATGTGTGTCATGTAGTTCCCATTTTATGTTGCATATGACTATGTTAAAGTGGGATCTCTTTGTTCCTCTTTTTAATTAGCTCTTGACGCAGGAAAGTAGTCGAAGGAAACCAAACTGATGCCCCTCAAACTGTTCTTCCTCTTGACAGCTGCCAATGCAAATTTTAGGAGTTTACTACACAGCTTTCTCACTTTATCCTAGAGTTATATTCCCCAAAAGCCTCATGTAAAGCAAGACACCAAACTAATATAAAAAGGGGGCTGTGGAATTGTGTAAAATTTTAAAATAAGATGAGCTCATAATTTTAGAGCATTGTTCTTACACATTATGTTACTGATACCTGTTTTTTTTCCTTGTGCTTGTTCTATACATACTGTGAAAACGGGTTCTCCATTTTTTTCCTCAGCTGACTGTATAATGCATGTGCTTACCATCACAGACGAAGAGGTAAAATGAATCATAGCACCACAACTTTTATTCACATTATTATGTTGCACACAAGAGATTCACTGAGGTTGAAAGCTTGGCCTGGGGCTGAGAATGCTTCACTGAGCTTCAGTGCATGTCCAGCTTTGTTTCTAGGGTTAGAGAGATCTTTTTCTTCTCCTTTGGATAAGAGCATCGAACAAGATACTGGCAACCATTTTGACCCCAGACTAGCAGTAGTAGTAACTATTGCAGGAACTGAAGTAAGTGGAAGACAGGATGCACAGCTAGAACACCACATGATGATTAATCTGTGAGTAAAGACAGAAACAAGTTTTTTTTGGGTGTGGGGGGTAAACATTCAAGCAATTTTGACAGGAAAAAGTCTTGGCATGTTTCCGGACCTCAGGCAAAAGTGGATGATGCTAGAACAAATTGCATAATAATGGTTCTTTTTGACACATAAAGCAATGGTTTGATTGAAAATGATTAATTGTGTAGTAGCCAATTTGCGTAAAGTGAGGGAAACCTTTCTTAGGGTAGCCAATGTTGCCAAGACCCCACTAATAAGAAAGCCAAAAATCCTACGTGTGTGTGTGTGTGTTTGTGTATATTGAAGAAAATTGTATGGGTAGTCCTTGATTTATGACCACAATTGAGCCCAAAATTTCTATTGTTAAGTGAGACAGTGATTAAGAGTTTCCCCCTGTTTTACAACCTTTCTTGCCACATTTGGTAAGTGTCAGAAAATAGCCCTTTCTGGTGTTGCTATGCAGTTTACAACTTGTGAGGATTTGATAGGGAGATCAAATCCACCAATGACAGGGTAACACCTCATACCCTGTCCTGGCATCACAAGCCACGCCCCTTGGTATAAAAGGGGCAGCCCAACTGAGTTTTTACCTCAGGAGGACAGAGGACTCAGGAGCCATCAAGAGAACAAAACCATTCTCTGCTGGTACCTCAGGTGCATGAGGTGGAGGAACCTCATGACACAGGAGAAAGGGGAGAGAGAGAGGGAAAAGCCTAAAAGGAGAGGTCTAAGTTTCTCAAGAGGTCTGTGTTTCTTAGAGAGTTATTCTCAATAGTCCTTAAGAGAGATTGATCAGCATAGGCGATCAATCCTCTCAAATATTTACCTCAGAACCTCTGACAACTAAATCTAAGGGACTGAGATAACCTAACTACATAGGTAGTTACAGAAACCAAGAGAGACCTGAAGAGAAGAAACTAAAGAAGGCAAAAGACACTGGTAGTAATCTTTCTGTATGTTTATTTGATTTAAGCTGCTTGTACAATAAAGGTTGGTTTGGAAAAACAGACTGGGCACAGCATCTTTGTACAGTTTAAATATATAGACAGATTAACAAGATCCTCTAAACATTAGTCAATCATAGGATTGATTAAAATATCCAACAGTAAGTGGATCACTGCAGTTGTTAAGTTAGTTACACAGTTGTTCAGTGAATCTGTCTTCCCCATTGACTTTCCTTGTCAGAAGGTCACAAAAGGGGATCACATAACCCTTGGACACTGCACCGGTCAAAATATGAACTAGTTGCCAAGAGTCTGAATTTTGATCCCGTGACCACGGGGATGCGGCAATGGTCATAAGTGTGAAAAATGGTCACAAGTCATTTTTTTCAGTGCCATTGTTAACTTTGAACCGTCCCTAAATGAACTGTTGTAAGTCAAGGACTACCTATCTATGCATGAGAGGATTTTGTTTGAGAGGGTTTTTTTTAAACATCGCTTTAATCACCAAAATTGAATTGAATTCTTTATTGTCATTGTACGTATATACACAGTATACATACAACGAAATTCACATAACACCCAGAGACCAGACTCAACATGCACACACACATGACAATCCCCAAACACCTCCTCACCCGCCAAATTCCCCACCTCCTAAAAACACACATGCATCCACACAACAGACCAAGTAATACTGCTCACTGATGGTGGTCCTTAAGTTTATTTATTTATTTATTTATTTGACTTGTATGCCGCCCCCTCTCCAAAAAGGACTCAGGGCAGCTCACAACTAAAAACAGAACAATAAATTAATTAACTAAAACAGTATTAAATAAAACAAGCCAATTCATCTAAAAAACCCTTACTAATTTAAAATGTAAAACCACCACCCCCAAAGAAGTCAGCACAGCCCGGCCTGTCCAAATAACCAGGTTTTCAAGTCATGGCGGAAGGTGCGAAGGTCAGGGGCCAAACGGAGCCCCAGAGGTAATTGATTCCACAAGGTGGGAGCCGCCACAGAATAGGCCCTCCCCCGGGACACCGCCAAACGACACTGGGTTGCAGATGGCACCCCGAGGAGCCCCTGCCTGTGCGCTCATACAGGGCAGTTGGCATTCGATGCCGGCAGGAGACGCTCCCGTAAATATCCCGGACCCATGCCTTGTAGGACTTTGAATGTTAATACCAAAACCTTGAATCTCACCCGGAGGGCAACTGGTAGCCAATGCAGGTCGCGCAGGAGGGGTGTAACATGGGAGTACCGGGAGGCTCCCATCACAACCCCGGCCGATTCTGCACCAGTTGAAGCCTCTGGATGGTATGCAAGGGCAGTCCTAGCTTCCTGCAGATCTGCGTTTGGCCCCTGATCTCCGCTCCTTTCGTTGAGACTTGAAGACCTGGCTGTTTCAGCAGGCCGGCCTGGATTGACCCTGGGGTGGGTAGTTTTAATTTGTTTGTTTATTTGTGATTTTATTGTTTTAACTTTTGGTAATTTGGACTTGTTTTTAGTTATTTTATTGTATATTCTTTTGTATGTTCGCCGCCCTGAGTCCTTTGGGAGTAGGGCGGCATACAAGTCTAAATAAATAAATAAATAAATAAATAAATAAATAAATAAATAAATAAATAGAGTTGCAGTAGTTGAGTCGAGAGGTGACAAGTGCCTGAGTGCTAGGGCATCTCAGTCCAGATATGGGCATAACTGGCGAACAACCCGGACCTGGGCAAAGGCCCCCCTGGCCACGGCTCCCACCTGCTCCTCCAACCTGAGCCGTGAATCCAGGAGGACCCCCAGGTTCCGTGCCCTGTCCACGGGGGGCAACACCTCTCCCCCCATGACCAAAGATGGAATCTCTTGACTGGACCGAGATGTTGGTATGCACAACCACTCTGTTCATTGTTAAGTGCAATTATAGCTCTAGGATAAAAAACTATTCAGAAAATGTGTGATCGGAGTTTTAATTGTTCTGTATCTTCTGCCAGAAGGCAACAGTTCATAAAGATTGTGAGCAGGATGGGAAGAGTCTCTGAGAATGTTGTGCAACTTCCTCAAACAGCAAGATGCGAAGATGTCATCCAGGGCTGGTAGCTGGAGCCCAATGATATTCTGGGGAGTTTTAATGATTCTCTGTAAAGCTTTTTTGTGTGCTACAGAGCTGCTCCCATACTGTACAAGAATGCAGTATGCCAGGACACTCTCAATGGTGCTGCATTAGTAGGACAGAAGTAGATACTGAGATAATAATATGCATTGATTAAAATTAAAATAATATGTATTGATTAAAAGATCTGGGGGAAGTCTTTGTACACTGGATGGCTATATAGATAACACTCAAGCCATAAGAATTTATCGGTTTGGTTTTAAAAGCATCATTCCTCAATATATTCTTCCATTTGGTAAGTCCTCCTTTCTGAAGGTATCTTAATAGCCTCCTTAGCAACAACAGGCACTCAAGAGCAGGACTTTTAAGTTATAGAGGTCGCCTTCCTGCCTTGGTTATATTGCAGTTTGAAAGGAAGTGTGGACGGGAATCGTCTACTTCCTTTCCTTGCAAAAATGAATGGCTGGTCCTTTCGCCTGCACAGATATCTGCAAGAGGGTGAATAAAATGTGTATCAGGACCCAAATTTCATGACTTACCTGCTTTTGTCTGATCTCAAGATACAAGTATGAAAAGCAGGATTTGCAACAACTTTGCATTTGTCATCATTTTTCTGTCATCCAGGATAGCTGTGGCTCATACCAGTGGTGGGATTCAAAACACACCAAGTGTGGCTTGGTGGGCGTGGCTTGGTGGGCCTGGCAGGGGAAGGATACTGTTATGTATGCAGGTTTGAATGTCATTGGTTTAGTTTGAACTGTTCTTGTAAAATGTCAGAAATGATTGGTTTAAAAGTGCGGAAAATCCTGCACTCTGATTGGCTGGCAACTGCGGCTGCTGGCTATAAGTAGCAGCCGCAGCCCAGCCAAATCAGGTCTGTTATGAGCTGTAGTCACTAATAAACTCTTCACTGAAGCACTCCGCCTGACTCTTCATGCAAACTTAACACTGGCGATGAAGGTGGGATCCTTCCTGAAGAGAAGACGACGAGAAAACAAGTTGAGAGAGATGGCTGCGCTGAACACCCCCAGCCCGCTCGATCCAATGGCAGAAGACTGGGAATCGATGCGGATCGCTTCCAAATGTATTTGGAGGAAATGATCTCGCTGACATTTCCGAGAAGCGAAGAGGGCGGTCTTTCTCATGCACTGCGTCCAGCAGTTTTCAAGATGGCAAAGGCATTGGCGGGAGCTGCAGACGGAAGGTAATGGAATGGCCTGATTTAGAAAAGCTTTTAAGAGCCCATTACGCCCCACAAGTATCGTGCCTCATTAAGAGACACGAGTTTTACCAGGATCAAGGGGAAAGCAAAACGTTAACGACTTTGTGGCAAGTTTAAGAGACATTGGGGTGCATGCGAAGTTTAACAACTTGGAAGAGGCCATGCACGATCGATTTGTTCTAGGCCTCAAAGACAAGGTGCTTCAGAGCAAATTATTATTAAAACCTAAGATCAAATTGAAGGAAGCCATAGAAGAGGCCTCCTCAGCAGAAGCCACCAAGTCCTCAGCAGCAGCCATGAAGAAAATTAACAAGGCCTCAAGCCATCCTGATGTGGAAAAGTCCACAACTCATTGCGAGCAAATAGATTCTGAGTCAGACTGTAGTGAGGTGGAGGAAGGAATTTATAGACTCAGAATGGAGAGGAAAAAGAAAGACCTGGGAAGAAAGAGGCAAGATTTTTACTGCAGAGGTTGTGGGGGAAGCCACCCCTGCACTGAATGCAAGTTTCTTGATACCATCTGCCTCCTGTGAAAAAAGAGGTCACCTAGCAAGAGTCTGCAAATCATCCAGAACTCCACCCCACAGAAGAAAGTTTCCTGACAAAGAATTCAAGCCTAACAACTTCAGTGAGAAAATGGGGCGCAACACAGAAGCAAATGGGAAGAATGAAACTCATCAAACAGTCACTATTGGTCATTCTTCACCCCTAAGAAGCAGAAAAGTACATGTGAAGGTACTAATTGAAGGAAGGCCTTGCCAAATGGAAGTGGACTCAGGCTCCTATTTATCTATGGTGTCATGGGACACTATTCACAGACTACTCCCAAACATTCAGAAGAAACATTTCCAGAAGCAAGCACTGACTCTTAAAGACTACCAAGGGAACAAGATTCCAGTAGTTGGAACAAGAGAATTCAACATGAAGTTTAAAGGCCACACCAAACGTTTGCCCCTGACCATCGTGGACAAGGATCGCCCAAGCTTGCTGGGACTTGAGTGGTTCAATCCATTAGGCATCGAGGTGACTGGCATCAATCACGTGAGCAACACTGAATGGGAGGAGGCCTTGAAGTCTGAGTTTCCAGAGGTCTTCAGCGATGGATTGGGCAAGTATATGGGGACCCCTATCACTTTCAACCTAGATCCCAAGGTACCCCCAATTGTTTAAAGCCCAGAAGGGTCCCATTTGCCTTAAAGGAAAAATTGATGCACAATTAGATAAACTAATAGCTCAAGGAGTTTTAGAGCCCACTGACCACTCCAGATGGGAGACACCCATAGTCACACCAGTCAAGACTGATGGGTCAGTAAGAATCTGTGGAGACTATAAGGGGACATTGAACCATGCGCTTCAACAGAGCATATCCAGTTCCAGTGGTGCATCATTTATTACATTCACTGGGCAGGGGTACAGTCTTTGCCAAATTGGATCTGGCCCAGGCATATCAACAACTAACAGTTGATGATGCCACTGCAGAGGCCCAAACCATTGTGACTCATAGAGGTGCCTTCAAATGTAAAAGGTTACAGTTTGAGTAAGCGTGGCACCAGGCATTTTCCAAAGCCTTATGGAAAGGATGCTCCAAGGACTGCCAGGGTAGTGCCTTACTTTGATGATGTGTTAATCTCTGCTGAAAATGACACTCAATTACAAGAGAGACTCAGAGAAGTCCTTACCAGATTCAAGAAAGCGGGTTAAAAGTCAAGGAAGAAAAATGCACTCTTAGAACTGACAAGGTTGAGTTCTTGGGCTATATGATTGACAAGCATGGCATCCACCTACAGATGCCAAGGTTCAAGCAATCAAAGAAGCCCCTAGACCAAAATGCAAAACAGATTTGCAAGCCTTCCTTGGACTTATTAACTTTTATCACATGTTCCTACCTCAGAAGGCAGCCATTGCAGAACCATTACTGGACAAAAAATCTGCTTGGGTCTGGGGCAGGAAGGAACAATCAGCATTTAACAATATTAAAAGACTAATCACGTCTGATGCTGTACTGATACAGTTCTCTGAGAATTTGCCTGTTGTACTGACTTGTGATGCATCCCCTTTTGGAGTGGGGGTTGAGCCACAGGCTTCCCAGGGAGGGAAGCCCCTATTGCATTTTACTCTCACACTTTGACCAAAGCAGAGAGGAATTACAGCCAATTGGACAAGGAAGCATTGGCAATTGTTGCAGCTGTCAAGAAATTCCATGAGTATCTATATGGGAGAACATTTACCATTGCCACAGATCACAAACCTTTGTTAGGCATTGTGGCAGGAGACAAACCTACACCCACTATCCTGTCACCAAGAATGCTGAAGTGGACTGAATTTCTTGCTGCTTATTCATACAAGCTCATCCACAAGCCTGGCAAAGACATTGGCCATGCTGATGCCTTGAGTCGCTGCCCACTTCCTTTTCACACTGAGGACGTTGAACTTGTGGTGCACACCTTTTTCCTAGAAACTGTTGCCAAGCTTCCAGTACACGCTGCTGAAATTGCCAGAGAGACTGCCAAAGACACTTTATTGGCTCCTGTTATAGGCTGGATTAAGAAAGGTTGGCCTTTTCAAGATCTACCTCACCTTGCCCAACCTTTTAAATCCAGGCAAACTGAATTATCTGTATTAAGAGGATGTATTTTGTGGGGTAACAGGGTGGTTATTCCTGCAAAACTGCAAAAAGAGGTTTTGGAAATGTTACATGAGGGTCATCCAGGTATTGTAAGGATGAAGGGATTGGCCAGGAGTTATGTATTGACAAAATGGTTGAAAACTGGGTTGCATCTTGTCCCAACTGTCAGGTAGTCAGGCCTGCCCCACCTCTCCCCACACAGGAATGGGAATGTCCTAGGGGCCCATGGTCTAGGATTCACATTGATTTCGCTGGCCCTACCAGAGGGCACACCTTCCTTATTATAGTAGATGCATATTCCAAATGGCTAGAGGTCATCCCTATGGCATCCACCACAACTGATGCTGTCATCAAGCAGCTTAAAAAGCTTTTTGTAACCCACAGGTTACCTGATGTTCTTGTCTCTGACAATGGCCCTCAATTTACATCCAACCTTTTTGAATCTTATTTAGCACAACAGGGTATCAGACATGCCCTGACTGCCCCTGGGCACCCTTCAGCTAATGACCAGGCTCAACGCATGGTATGTTTTACCAAGGAAAAGCTTCAGCAATTGGGTCCTGGGGACATCACTGAGAAAGTTGAAAAACTTCTTAGTGTTCAGCACATCACTCCTAACTCATCAACTAACTTATCCCCAGCAGAGTTGTTGATGGGTAGGAAACTTAGGTCTCCCCTTGACCGCCTGACTTACGCACCCAATGCACCACCAGATTCCACTAGCAAAGTTCGCACATTCAGTGTGGGTGATTCTGTTTATGCTAAGAACCTTATTTTTTTTTAAATTACATTTATATGCCGCCTTCTCAAGACTCAGCTTACAATTCTGGGATACAACCCAGTGTGCTCAGCAATAACCTTCATTCCATTGTATATGCCTGCTTATTACTAAGCGGCATTTTTATAACGTCAGCTAATTGCCCCCAACAATCTTGGGTCCTCAATTTATCTACCCTGAGAGGATGGGAGGCTGAGTCAACCTTGAGCCTGGTGGGATTCGAGCCTACAATAATTGTAGGCAGCTGGATCTGAAGAGCAGGCATTTAACAGCCTGATGGGTGAACCTTATGGGTGAACCTTCATGGATTCCTGCTGAAATAACTCAAATCACAGGCCCTCATTCTTACAGGGTGCAAACAGAGAATGGTGTCCTCTGGAGCAGGCACATTGATCAGCTTAGATCCAGATTACTTCAGGAACATCGCAATTGTTCCTCTCTAGTTGCCATACCTAATGCCTTTTCTAGGGGGGAAGGGGAGGAGCATGAGAATAATCAGCAAGCAAGAATAAACCCCATGTGTAACGAGCCATTATGACAGGAACCACCCCAAAACCTGTCACAATGCCAAAATCCATCCTTACAAGTGGAAGATTGCACATCACTACCTGACTTGGGTGCTGACATTGGGTTGGAGATGGGTTGGGAGGAGAGACCAGATTGTAACAATCAAACAGGGTCTTCTTTCACTGGAAGCCCGAGTAGGGAAATGTCAACAGACACATTTCCTCTCTCACTGGGTGAGAACATTAAAACTTCTGAACCACGAAGGTCTCAACGTACATGTAAGAGCCCCACCTATTTAAAAGAATACATTAGATAGGTTGGGGTTTGAGTATGGACTGAACCTAGTGGGGAGGGTGTTATGTATGCAGGTTTGAATGTCATTGGTTTAGTTTGAACTGCTCTTGTAAAATGTAAGAAATGATTGGTTTAAAAAGTGCAGGAAAATCCTGCACTCTGATTGGCTGGCAACTGCGGCTGCTGGCTATAAGTAGCAGCCGCAGCCCAGCCAAATCAGGTCTGTTATGAGCTGTAGTCACTAATAAACTCTTCACTGAAGCACTCCGTGTCTGACTCTTCATGCAAACTTAACAGATACTGTAAACTCTCCATTTTCACCCCACTCCTGGTGGAAGGTTACTGCAAAATCCCCATTCCCTCCTCACTCCACTAATGTGCTTTCCAGCTCCATTTTCCTGTGCAGGACAACAAAAGGAGACCCAGCCAATCAGCTGGGACTCGGGAGGCAGAGGATAGATGGGGGTGGGGCCAGTCAGAGCTGGTATTTGCTGGTTCTCTGAACTACTCAAAATTTCCACTACTGGTTCTCCAGAACTGGTCAGAACCTGTTGAATACTCACCTCTGGACCATACTGGTTATTATTTCAGGGTTTATTTTCACACTGTTTCCCATTCTTCAAATGGTCTTGGTTAGTTTTAGGCCACTTTCCCTCTATAGTGTGTAGCAGGTTCATATCATGCCCCAGTCATCACTGAAATAAAAAAAACTGTCCACACTGTTACTCTACCACAGTGATGATTGGATGACTCCAGAAAGATAACCTGTAGCTGTTCTTGTCATGATTAATTTCTCTCTCTGTGTGTGTGTCTTAATGTGTTACAAGAACCCAACTTGTCATATTTGCATTACAAGAAAAATTCATTTAATTCAGGAACTAATATTAGCATATTGTGTAAGCACATAATATCCAACCTGTCTGGGATGCTACACATCCTCTCCATGATCGTATTTCTTTGTGATCTTCTGGGAGGAGACTTCACAGTATCCAAAGCAGAACAACTAGATTCTGTAATAGCTTTATACCATATAGTATCAACCCTGCTAACTCGCAAGACTCTTTTTTCCATTATATATTCTAAATTGTCTGTGATTAATATCATCATCATCATCATCATCATCATCATCATCATCATCATCATCATCATTTTAGCCATTGTCTATCCACTGCAGGATGAAGGCCTCTTTCACATATTTCCAACTAATACAGTCCTGAGGTTTCCTTTGCCAATTGGGCACACAGTATTTGCTGATGTCGTTGATCCATATTGTTTTATGGATGCTTTTTATCAAGTGAGATCTATTCTGTGATATCAGTTCTTCTTGCTATGTGACCAGCCCATTTCCATTTCAATTCTTCTACTCTCTTAACATACATATACATACACATATCCATATGTGATGACCCAGGGCATGGCACAAAGGCAACATAGCCAGAGAATAAGAATGAGTTCCTTTCCAACTGCCTCCAGTGACCCAGTGACCTGGTTACCTTCCAGCCTGGAGAAAAACTCTCCCACAAACTGCACCAGCCTTTGGCTGCAGATATTCCAGTCCAAATGTTATAAACTGAAAACTTTATACTTCCAACAAGGCAAAATAAGGTAATAAATCCAGAAGAGCAGGATAGGAGTTCCAAAAATGAAGTAACAAGGCAGTAAATCAAACCAGTTGGAAGGATGCCAGGAACCCAGATAACAGCAGCCAACCCAAGATAAACTCAATGTTTGTTCCCAACAACTGTCCCTCCCATCTGCCTCTCCTTTAAACTCCATCCCCAGGTGTGCCTTATGAAGGGAATCAGGGATCTTTCCTCCCCCGTAAGCCACACAGCCCACATTGCTCTCTTCTCCGTTCTTCCCTGTGTGCCCTAGGATGAAGATGGGGTAGGCCTTGGTCTTACTCTGAACTCTCTCTCCCTTGTTCTATCTCTTTCCTGCTCTGCCCAGCCTGACTTTGCCCTTCCCCAGTATCCTCCACAGCCAATGGAGCCACTCCCCTGCTCCCTCACAGCTGTTTGTCTTCCTCCTCTGATTCACATGCCGATGGGGGCATGACCCCCATATATGTATATACATATACTGTGTATATACATATATGGGGGTAATGCCCCCATCGGAGTCTGAATTAATATATACATATTGTATATATTAATCACTATCATTGCATATGTATGTGCACATATGGGTGTGGGTATATGTACATACTTTCTTTTGAGAGTTGGCATCAGAATTTCATTTTTAAATTGTGCAATGTGTTCACAGAAAAAAATGACAATAAAGGTTGCTTTGCCTTGCCTGGCCTGGCCTGGCCTGGCATGGCCTTGTCTGGTTTTATCTTATATCATCTGATCTTATATCTTATTTTCAGGGTATGGGTAGGAAAGATCCCAAACCAGCAAAAGGAAGACTCAATTGAGCTTTTTTGGTTCCCTATCAAAGAAAATTCTCCATTCCACCACTGCACCTATGAGTTATTGAAATTTTATCGCTTTTAAGGAAACCCTCTATGGATAAAAAATGAGCTAATCTATGGGCTACATTTTATGGACCTACAGTTTAGTCTGGCCTTTTTCATAAGACCTCAGGAAGTTAAGAATCAAAACAACAAACTAAGCAACATAAAACCATTTCCATACCATAATTTTTAAAATCCTCCAAATCCTTCAAACTTATTAAATAAATTAAATCAAATTAAAAAGAAGAATCTCTGCAGAAAGGAATCAGCTTCTAGCAACCATCCCTCTAATGTGACAAGCTATTATTAGCAAAAAGCTCTTGAACTGGGAATATAGGGAAATTATTTTTATAATAATAATAATAATAATAATAATAATAATAATAATAATAATTTATTAGACTTGTATGCTGCCCTCTCTCCCTAAGGACTCAGGGTGGCTAACAATATAAAACTCATTACAAATTTACAATAAAAAGAAATTAAACCAAATACAAGCCTAAGAATTAAAATTCAATTAAAATTTAAAAACCCTCTAAAACAAACCCACCCCTCCCCTTGGTTACTCCAGACCGGTCTGCTGAAAGAGCCAGGTCTTAAGGTCACGGCGGAAGGAGCGGAGATTGGGGCCAAATGAAGGCTCAAGGGGAGTTGGTTCCACAGGGTGGGTGCTCCCACAGAGAAGGCCCTACCCCTGGGCACTGCCAACCGACAATGTCTGGCCAACGGTATCCCAAGGAGGCCCTGTCTGTGGGAGCATACTAGGCAATCGGAGCATGATGCCAGCAGGAGATGCTCCTGCAAGTACCCCGGACCCAAGCCATGTAGGACTTTATAAGTTGTTACCAACACCTTGAATCTCACCCGGAAGGCAACCGGCAACCA
Organism: Naja naja; assembly: GCA_009733165.1. Taxonomy (NCBI): domain Eukaryota; kingdom Metazoa; phylum Chordata; class Lepidosauria; order Squamata; family Elapidae; genus Naja; species Naja naja. Next base: position 342,968,962 of record CM019148.1, on the reverse strand, counting down.
ATGCAGGTCGCGCAGGAGGGTGTAATATGGGAGTATTGGGACACCCCCATCGCAGCCTGCGTGGCCGCATTCTGCACCAGCTGCAACCTCCGAGTGGTCCGCAAGGGAAGTCCCATGTAGAGGGCATTGCAGTAGTCGAGTCGGGAGGTGGTGAGTGCATGAGTGACTGTCTGTAGGGCATCTCGGCTCAGGTAAAGGCGCAGCTGGCGAACCAGTTGTACCTGGGCAAATGACCCCCTGGACACAGCTCCCACCTACTCCTCCAAACTGAGCTGTGCATCCAGGAGGACACCCAGATTGTGCGCCCTGTCCACGGGGGGCAAAACCTCTCCCCCCATGACCAAAGAGGGTATATCCTGAGTAATCCGAGATGCAGGTATGTACAGCCAGTCAGTCTTTGCTGGGTTGAGTCAGAGCCTGTTCCTCCCCATCCAGATCCACACCACATCCAGACAACAGGACATCACGGGGAGGGCATCACTGATGTGGTCCAGGGTGGAGATGTAAAGCTGGGTATCATCCGTATATTGGTGATACCTCACCCCGAAACCACGGATGATCTCACCCAGTGGCTTCATATAGATGTTGAACAGGAGAGGCGAGAGGACCGACCCCTGGGGCACCCCACAAGTGAGGGGCCTTGGGCTCGACCTCTGCCCCCCTGCCAACACTGATTGCGAGTGGCCCAAGAGGTAGGAGGAGAGCCACCATAAAATGGTGCCTCCCACTCCCAACCCCTCAAGCCGCTGCAGTAGGATACCATGGTCGATGGTATCAAAAGCCGCTGAGAGGTCTAATAGGACTAGGACAGAGGAAAAACCCCTGTCCTGAACCCTCCAGAGATCATCAATCACCACGACCAATGCCATCTCCATGCTGCGCCCGGGTCGGAAGCCTGATTGGTATGGATCCAGGTAATCAGCTTCCTCCAGGAACGTCGGTAGCTGTTGAGCCACCACGCTCTCGACAACCTTCACTAAAAGTGAAGGTTGGAGACTGGATGATAGTTATTCAAAATGACTGGGTCCAAGGCAGGCTTCTTGAGGAGGGGCCTCACCACCGCCTCTTTCAAGGTGGCGGGGAAGGAACCCTCCCCTAGAGAAGCGTTGACAACTGCCTGGAGCCAGCCACATGTAACCTCCCTGGAGGCATAAACCAACCAGGAAGGACACGGGTCCAATAAACACGTGGTGGAGCTCAGCCTCCGCATGATCCTGTCCACTTCATCCAGAGAAACAGGATCAAACTCAACCCAGTTCGGCAATGGTATGCCTGTAGTCTACCCATTTTACTATCTCCTTCTTCAATGTAGTAGGACATTTTTGGACATGATACGTTGACACCGGGTATTTAATTGTTGCACTAAAGCTAATAATAAGCATATTCAATTAAGCAATACCATTCATTTCATTCTGCCTTCTGCTGGGGAAGTCCTAAATTTAGATAAAAAGTATTTACATCCAAGTGCCAGGTTTAGGCAATGGACAAACTGACTGCTTTCATAATGCAAGCTATTAAATAATCACATCTTAAATTTCTTGAGGCTTTGACCTAAAATGCTGTCTCTCCAGAGCATCAGCAAATATTTATGTATCTTATAGCCACTGTGCTACATTACAGATTTACAGTTCGAGATTGAAATTTAGTGCCTAAATTGGACCTTAAAGAGTATGTGGGGCTGCCACCAGCCCACATCAAATAATAGGTTGTATGTGTCATGGCTTCATCTTTCCCTGAACCAAGTCTTGCTCATAGTCACTCACGCCTTCATCTCCTCTCATCTGGATTACTGTAATGCACTCTACATTGGACTGCCTTTGAAGATCACTTGGAAACTTCAATTGGTCCAGAATGCAATAGCATGCACAATAATGGGGGGCCCTTGGGTTATCCATAGCACCTCTATTGCCTAAGTTGCACTGGCTTCCAGTTTTTTGGTGCAATTCAAAGTGCTGGTTATCACCTTTAAAGCCCTATATGGCATTGGGCCAAGTTATGTGGAGGACTATCTTTCCCTAAGGACATCTACCAGATCACATAAGGCAGGTACACTCCTAGTCCCTTCCCCCAGACATTGTCATCTGATGGGAGCTAGAAAATGTGCTTTTTCCATAGCAACTCCTGCCCCATAAAACATCTTGTCCCCTAAAATTTGACAAGCCTCCGCTCCTTTAGTCTTCCTTAAGGATTTAAACCTGTCTTTTCCATTGGGAGAAGGTTGGAGAATGGCATGTTAACAAAGATTGGCACCAGGTTTTATTGTTCTTAATGTTTTAACTACTTGAGTTTTATAGTTTTTAAAATGTTTTCATATATCTTTTAATTTTTAAAAATTACAGTTATATGCCGCCCTTCTCCAAAGACTCAGGGCGGCTTACAATTTTTGGGATACAACCCAATGCGCTCAGCAATAGCCTTCATTCCATTGTATATGCCTGCTTATTACTAAGCAGCATTTTTACAAAGTCAGCTTATTGCCCCCAACAATCTTGGGTCCTCAATTTACCTACCCCAAGAGGATGGAAGGCTGAGTCAACCTGGAGCCTGGTGGGATTCGAGCCTGCAGTAATTTCAGGCAGCTGGAACTTAAGTGCTAGGCATTTAACAGCCTGCACCACCAAGGCTTTTTTAATTGTTGATTAAAAGGGTTAACTATACTCTATATGCATTATATGTGCATCACCTCAGTGGGATCACTTTTCATAGTGCACTTAATGTCCTTGGGTTACCTTGTGGTTTTATTTATTTATTTAAAACATTTATATAGCCGTCCACAGTTGGTTGAAAGAGGGGCGGCTATGTAAAGGTTTTAATTAAATAAATAAAACTACAGTTCTAGCCAATGGAATTAAATGAGCTACAAAAAATGAGCCCACTGATGTCGTGCATGTATAATGTGTATATACGACCTGCATTCAGGTTTTCAAGGATGTAGTTTAAAGCAGGTTTTCAAAGATATTTTTTAATCCTAAAGCTGAATAAAATCTGCTCGTTTTAGCTTCAGCAAGATTGTGGTGTTCTTCTCTTCAAACATCCTTAATAGGTGTAATCACCATCTGTGTTGGACTTCAACCTCCATAACACTCATCCAGAATGGGATTATGAAAGATAAAGTCCAAAGTATATGAAGAGCAATAGTTTGGATAAGCTTTTCAGATCCCATCCCTGTATCATTCTTTTTAGTACAACCAGAATTACTAAAACAGCAATAGCACTTAGACTTATATACTGCTTCATAGTGCTTTACAGCCCTCTCTAAGTGGTTTACAGAGTCAGCATATTGCCCCTAACAATCTGGGTCCTTATTTTACTGACCTTGGAAGGATGGAAGGATGAGTCAACCTTGAGCTGGTGAAACTCGAACTCCTGGAGTGAGAAGTGAGTTAACCTGCTATACTGCACTCTAACCACTGTGCCACCACAGCTCTTGAAAATATTGAAGTTGTAGACCAGGGGTGGCGAACAAGTTTGACACAAAGAGCCAAAATTTTAAACTGTGAGAGTCAGAGAGCCACACCACGCCAGCTGGCTGCAGTTGTTTCCGAGGATGGGAGACGGATGACGCAGCCGGACTACGCCCTGAAATCTCCTCAGAGATCCCTCCTCAGAAGCAGCATAACAAAATCCAAACTTGGCAAAGAGCCACAGTATACAAAATAATGATAAGAGGCAAAGACAGATTCATTTTGGCCGAAAAGCGCGCTCGAGAGCCGCGTGTTCGCCACCCCTGTTGTAGACTTTGCAGAATTATTCCTTCAGAAACAACCAGCAATAATAATATGCCTGCATAATTACACAAGAAAAAAGAAAGTGCACATGGACAGCCAGTTAGAACTACATAAAGTTTCCAAGATTCAACAATAAAACTAAATAGATTTTGCACTTCAACTTTGAAATCTCAAGAAATGTTTACACAGAGTTTGCTGCAGAATAGTGCTACTCACTAGTTGTCATGTATTGCATTACAACATTTAAATGAAGACCTGTGCTCATCCCTATCAAAGACACTAATGAATGCAGACACTGTCATAATCTAATATGAAAATGCCATTCCTACTTAATGCTTCTAGCTCTAATTTATAAGGGCATCTCAACGTATGACTCACTTCAGGTAGTAAATAACTGGCGCCATCACTCACTCATAATCAGAGGTGGTATTCAGCAGGTTCTGACCAGTTCTGGAGAACCGGTAGTGGAAATTTTGAGTAGTTCGGAGAACTGGCAAATACCATCTTTGATTGGAGATTTTACAGTATCCTTCCCCTGTCACGCCCACCAAGCCACACCCATAGAACCAGTAATAAAATTTTTTGAATCCCACCACTGCTCATAGTCATTCTTTTTTTTTACAATCCTGAAATCTATCCAAGCCTCCTGTAAGGATTGGCAGATGCTAGTGGGGGAGGAATGTGAATAACAAGTTTAAAGAAAATTACTTACATTTTAATTTAGCTTTTGAGAACTTCCCAAACGGAAACATCTGTCTGAGCCTGAGGCCTCATGGACAGACCACGTGAAGAGAAACTGCAAATAGTGGTCTATTATGTTTCTAGGATGATTATTGGGCAACAGGTCTTTCAGTAATCCGCAAATCATAACAAACTGGGAAAACATTTGAGAGATGTTGCAACGATAGCACATTCTTGCAGCTTAACCCAATCACATATTACTTTTGTGGACCAAGAGGAATTATACTGCTGGAGAATTAGGACAGAAACGGGTGGCCTTAGCTCTGTATTTATGTTCCTAGAGCTTTTTCAAGATCAAGCTGCCAAAATCACTAATTTTGGATAGCATGGTTTTTGCCATTGGACAGTGGGGGAAGCAAAAATTACGATCTATTAGGGATGGCAGATTTAGCTTATTTAATTATTAGTTATTTTTACTTTTCTTGTAGTAGTTCAAGGCAGCATATACAACCTTCTCTTCTCTAGTAAACTCCACAATAATCTGATGGCTGGAGAAATAATGACTGGTCCACAGTTTCTCTTTCTCTCTCTGAACTTGGATTAATTTCCCCAACCCACAGAATAAGATTAAAAAGGGTCAATATGACATAGCAGTTCTGATGTTGAACCAGAATTAGGGAGCTCCGGGTCAAGATTTCAGACAGGACAACTCACTAGATGATTTCAATCTAGTCTTCCTCTCCTCTCCTCAGAAGGTGATTGTATAAATAAAACAAATACACATTTTTCTGTGTAATTATCTTGAGCTCCTGGAGAAAATGCAGAATGTAGCTCAATCAATCAATCAAATAAATAATATAGATAGCTTCTTGATGTTGTCACTATTTTGCTATTATGTTCCTTGTGCCTTTGAAGATAGAATTAATTTAAAATATTGTCCTATTTGTTCACCTCTGTTCTTGTAAACTATTCACTTTATGGTATTTAGATTCTCCCAGAAGATGAGACTGGGCCTGGAGATTTCTGGTCCATGTCTCTTTTCAGCCATTGGCTTAATTGTTTAGTTATTCTCAAGCTGATTCTCACACACACAATCAAGAAGTTTCCATCCTTTAGTTTAACCCCTTTATTTTGTTCTACCTCCTATCTACAAAGGTGGTGAGCTCCCTCTGTCCACCAGAACCTAACCTTTGCTCTGTTTCACAATTGCTTGAAGTACCTCTGAATATGAGTATAATATCCTCTGTGCTTATTTTATCTGTTTCTCAATACATTTAACTTCTATTTCACAAACAGAAAACACAACACAAATACATATGGTCTGTTGAAATCCACTCTCGCAGACTCTAGAATTATCTCATTCCTTCTTTTGCTTGTTTTGGTAACAGCAATTAAATAAAAAGTTTAGATGTATATAAAACAAAAAATGTATTGATACACTAAGTGCATTTTAAATTGAAATGGAGACGTATTGAGTATTGCATTTCAGTTGGTTAGCTGAAAGAGAATAGCATGGTTTATATTTCAGTTTCTCCATTCTGACTAATTTCATATCTCCACTTGAACTCTTTTCATAATGTGTGTTTTGTGTGGTGTGTGTGTGAGGGGGGGGAATATATAATATAAAAGCATCCAACATTTGTCTGGTGGTATGTTGACATTTTAAAACTTAACAAAGAGCCATTTTTATTGCTAATGCTTATTAGAAGGTAAACAATTATTTTCCCATTCTACCAGCAACCAGCTCAGCTTTTGCATTGGCTGCTTTGCTCATGCTGGAGCAGAAGGTATTAAGAAGCAAAGAGCAACTGAGAAGGGGACATTTTTTAAAGAGAACCAATCCCAATAAATGGCATGCCAGGTAACTGCACTCATGATTGATAGCTGCAGCATCAGATCTGAAATCCTTCAGAGGTAGCTGTTTCATCAGCTTCCAGAACAAAAAGAGATGCTTGCCGAAGGACTTCAGTTCTATACCTGTTTGGATTGCTGAAATCCAAGTAAGAACAGAACTGAAATCCTTTTTCAGCCAGGACCCAGAGACCACAGTGGGTTCTTTCAGCAGGCAGCAGTAGCTTGCAACCTTCCCCGATGGTTTCCCTATTAACACTCTGGAGAGGCTAGCAGAGAATATTGCAAATTGTGAGCACATTATCGTGGGGTGCTTGGCATCTAGTTATGAGTGCAAACAGATTGCCAAGCATACAGATCACAATCACCTAATAGCCAGTGTGTGTGTGTGTGTGTGTGTGTGTGTGTGTGTGTGTGTGTAGGGTGGTCTGATACTTTGCAACAATTAGAAGTGCTTTACAGGATGTAAAATAGCCTTTCCGAAGCCATTGATAATTCAAACTGTCATAAAGCAAATAGTCATAAGTCAAGGACCATCTGTACCATTACTTAATGGTTGCACCACCCTTAGTTAATGATCTTTCTAGATGGCAATGGTAGTGATGGCAATGGCAGTAGCAATAACTAAAGGTAACAGGAGTGGTACTTTTGCAACTATACAACAAGATATTTTTAAAAACCTCACAAGCTAAAATGCTCAGCCCATACGCATGTGTATTCTGCCAGATATACATTGCTACTTAAACTTTGTGCCTTACTATGTTATCTGAAATCGATGTCATTGACATTACTGGATTGTTATAGATTACTAGTATCGGTTTCCAGTCCTGTAAGGCTGTTTCATGTTGGAATGATGCAACATAAGGCTTAGTTAAACAACCATATGAAATGGGAGGAAGTAAAATAGTGGATAACTTGCTCATTGTGTGAGCTTTTCAACTTATCGTTTTATACAAACACAATTCAACAAAGGGTGATTAGGTGGAAAAGAAATCTATCACAAATTGTTTCCTGATAAATGAGCAAGTGATGGAAATCAAATATGGTACATGTACATGGCAGTTTTTACTAGCCATGTAAGGATTGATCGCTGTGTTTTTGGCTTCAAAAAGTAACTTTTTTAGCCAGGTCACATCTGTGCAGTTTCTGATATTACTAAAGGCAAGTTTGAATTTCTTGAGGACTCCTATTTATTGCTGCTCCCAATGTGAAATCTGACAGAGTAGACAGGATCTATTCACAAGCTTTTCCATAATGGTGGGAAGTACTATAGCTCTATAGAAACAACAGCAATTGGTCCCTACATTACATGGAATAAAACATATGCAAATCCTTGGCTTTTGAAGTGGTCAGAAGAGGGAAAGGTCTACTGTTGCAGTCTACTGTTTATTTCTAATGCCAAAGTTTATGTGGGGGAATGCAGAAATAACAGCAGATAATTCTACCTCAGATACAAAACTGTTTTGACTTGTTTCTGCCTGTTTTTCCTTTCCACTTTAACTCCAGATGTCCCTTTTAAATTCAGTTAGAAAAATTGTTTAGTTTGGCGCTTGTTGTAACTTGCAATTCACGATTCCCAGAACATCATCTGACCATTCCTGTCCATGAATCAAGTACAATCAAGTCTGTGCCAATTGCTTCATTTTTGCACAGTTAAGGCAATACTTATAGGGGGGGAAAAGCTGCTGGGAAAGATGATGCAAGTTGCAATTGCTTCCCATGCTCTATTTCACTTAGGTGGAAGGAGAAGGGCCGTGCATCCGAAAAGGCCAGCTAGATCAATGTTTTTCATTCACAGCAATAAAATTCAATCCAAAGAGATTATTGAATTTTTCTGTGCATAAGACACCCCCATGTATAGTATGCCTCCCCCCACTTTTCTTAGCCAAAATTCAGAAATCAAGATTTTAAACATTAAATAGAACACATTTATTTTATTTATTTATTTATTTATTTATTTATTTATTTATTTATTTGGTCTTATATGCCTATCTCAAGGGACTCAGGGCTCCTCAAAACACCCAATACAAAAGTTAAAAAAGAATTAAAAGATTATTAAACCTAATTCGACCAAATAAAGTATTTAAAACCCCATCACATGACATTTAAAACTAAACCACCCCCCTCAGTCCAGGCCGGTTTGTTTGAATAACCAAGTCTTTAGGCCACGGTGGAAGGAGCGGAGGTCGGGGGCCAATCGTAGCTCCAGGGGAAGCTGGTTCCATAAAGTGGGTGCCCCCACAGAGAAGGCCCTATCCCTAGGGACTGCCAGCCGACATTGTTTGGCCAATGGTACCCCAAGGAGGCCCTATCTGTGGGCGCGCACCGGGCGATGGGTATTCGATGCTGGCAGGAGATGTTCCTGCAAATACTCTGGCCCTAAGCCATATAGGGCTTTACAGGTAAGTACCAGCACCTTGAATTTTGCAGAGTAATACATTCACTTACTGGTACCGTATTTTTGTTGTTGTTTTCTGACTCTTGTTTTTGTTTATTTTTATTATGCTTTTTTATGTTTACAATCTCATTTTCATCTTTAACAATGCTGTGGCATCATTCTTACATATCCAAATCACCATACATTTATATTCATTTATATACATTTTCTGACATTTTTATGGGCTCAGAATGCTTCGACATTATCGTTCCCTGGGCTCTGGCTACACGGTCTCCACAGCATCAGCTGATGTCAGTTATATGAGGCTCATGATTGGAGGAAACCTGTTAGCTTGTCTCTGCAATCAGAAGTTTCGCTTGTGAGACTAGTTTGCAGAGATAAGGTATCAGCAGTCTTGTAACCACGGTTCTCCTCTTGGTCTCCCATGGAGAAGACGCCCCTCCATTTTTAGGTAAATATTTTAAAGAAAAACCATCATCTTATACACAAAAAAATACGGTAATGTTTCAAGTTTCTCCACATATCCATTTACTGGGCTGTTGTCTTCAATGCCCTCTCCCTCCATCTTCCCCACAAAATGTACATGGTCATGAACCACAATGAAAAAATAGTGCTTGGAAGGGGGTCTTCAGTGAATATTTTTATCAGACTCTTAATAAAAGCCCCCTCTCACTGATCACAGTGGCCTTCTGATGGTGCTGTTGGCCATGAACATGCCTACATGGGAACATTTTGCACTTAAAAGTAGTACCATTCTGTACAAAATCTCACTGACTATTCTGACCAAGGCTTCTGAGGCCATTATTACGCACACGCTTATTTTAAAAACAAGCCTTATTTTATTGCAACGCTGGGAATTATTTTCATTCCCAGCTGGTAATGAATCTCAAACAGTCCCTTGAGATAAGCACCCAACTTTCGATCCTGTGAAGTGCTACCAATAACAGAAGTGTCAAATAAACTAGAACAAAAACCAACCAAAATACAAAGAACTTCAAGAATGAATCTGAACCGAACAAACAACTTTGCTTCCTGCAAAGGTTTTGTCATCTTTGCCTGTCCTTTATACCTTATGGGAGGGGCAATCACCTCCCAACTTACTCCCGAGTCACGCCTTTTGTTTCAGCTGTTCTCGCTTTCTAGCACCTCTGCGCACATTCACACTGGGAACAGGCTCCCCTGGGTCCTCTGCCTCCCTGCTGCCAGACTCCAAAGGCTCCGGAGGCAGCACCCCACTCCCAGGTGGTCCTGGCCCTATCTCTGCATCAGATGCAGGACCCTCGTCCGAGTCCTCTCCAGACTCCCTGACTGGTCCTGTTCTTCCTCACTCTCCGATTCCACTGCCATCTGCACCGGCTGCCGGCGAACCACAACACTGGCATCTGAGATTCCATCACACATCATCCAGTTCTCCATACTTTAGGACTAGGATATTGGCTTTGTTTTGTGTTTCTTGGTTCTAAGTTAGACTCCCATGGAATACAGATTCTTCTTGGGTTCTTGTACTGTCCAGCCAGTTTAGAGTTAATGGGATTTGGGATAGGTAGTTAGGAATTGAGAGCTGCCCCTAGGGAATGCATCATGGTAAATGTAGTTAAGGTATCCTGGGAAATGTAGTCCATGTCATGTGGTCACATCTGTAATCCTGATTGGTCACTAAACTGACCCTTGTGGGGTTGGGGGAGGCTCCTTCACTCTAGCCTGAATCTTATATCATGCAGTCGCTACAATCATCATCATAAGGATAAGAGTTTAATATCTTTCTACACCACAATTCAGAAATGCAAAGGATTGGACATTAAGAAGAACCTCATCATAACTGTGACTTGACAGGCTGCCTGATGAACCAATAAAAAAGACTTTGTATAGATGCTTTGGGGAGTTGCTCTGTTTGCTTTATACCCATCCAGAGTGTAATAAGCAGAACAGTTCTTGTTATGGAGTTGTGAAGCCAATAATTACAGAGGGGTGATGATACACCATCAACTACTAAGAGATCTATATTGGGTTCAAATGTCGTGACACAAGTATGTAATTGTGGTGTTTCTGTGATGATCATGTGTTTAGCCTGCTGCACTTGGGATGCTACAACAAAACCTTTTGAACAGTTTAAACAGCTCATTTAGTAAGAAAGGCCTTGCTAGATAAGGAAATGTATGTCCAAGTGGTTACATTTACTCAACATGATTAGCTTGGTTATTGAATAGATTCTCTTGGTGTTATAGAAAACATCAACACAACAAGTTGGAGTTTTGTAGTTTGCAAAATGTAGGCATTAACATAAGACCAAATTAAAAAAAAATCTTACTTAGCAAGGTGGAGAGCAATAAAAAAGCCCATCATAAGATGTCAGCCTTATTCATTTTGGGCTTGAAACATTTTCCTGCTTACACAGTTTTTCCATCAGAAAACTGTTCTAGCACAGAGATGCCATGTCACAAGTGATGGATGGGAACTGTAATAAAATATTATAGAATAAAATAAAATATCATAACCTTACTGCCAGTTGGCCAAACTCTCCTCTATAAAATGTCATTCAGTTCCTCCTTGACTTTCTAATTGTTAGATTCATTCAACTTCAACAATTAATTCAACTTGTCAGTTTCTCCAAACCTTACTGGGTGGAAACATGTATTTGGGCTGGGGAGGAGAAATGTAGCAACCACTGATAAATCTCTGTTGGTTCAGGTTGAAAGCATTATTTATAGATTAAAGGCAGAAGTCAACGAATGTTTAATTGGATTTTTCTTCCAGACAGCATTGGGTGGATCTTGCCAGAGCTTAGCTGGCATAATTGTGAAGTGTGCAAATGAAGTTCAGTAACATGTTTTATTAATCCTCTCCTTAAATGTCCTAGTCTTTGGGATGACACACACTAAGCCTCCTCATGTGACCAACATATAATACCAAGTCACGTCCCAGCTGAACTGGCCTGGCACTGTGAATGAAATTCTGATTTGCAATTCTTGACTTCAGAACACAACCAAGCTTGGATGTAGGCAACTCAGCTTCAGCTTTTCCTTCTGTCATATGGGGGTGTTTATACTAACCCACCTTGCAGGACTGTATGTGATTACAGGTATTCCTCAACTTAGAACTTGCAACAGATCATTTAGTAACTGTTTGAAGTTACAATGGCACTGAAAAAAAAGGGACTTATGTTCATTTTTCACATTTATGACTATTGCAGGATCCCCATGGTCATGTGATCAAAATTCAGACGCTTGGCAACTGGCTCATATTTATGTCAGCTGCAGTGTTCCAGGGTCATGTGATCACCTTTTGCAACCTTCTGACAAGCAAAGTCAATGGGAAAGTCAGATTTATTTAACAACCATGTTACTAACTTAACAACTGCAGTGATTCGCTTAACAATTGTGGCAGGAAAGGTCAAAAAATGGGGCAAAATTCACTTAACAAATGTCTCACTTAGCAACATAAATTTTGGGCTCAATTGTGATCGCAAGTTGAGGACTACCTGTATAGAATCTTCTTTGGATCAGATTTAATTGCAATGTTTCACGGAATCAAAAAATGCTGCCAAAGGCCTGCCCCAATATTAAACTCAACATTGTCAAAACATTAACATGTGCACAGTTCTACTTTATGCTTTTATTTCAAAATCCTTTTCTATTTGACACATAAAAGTGGTGCTATTAATGTTTGGTAATCTTGTGGGTTCCTCATGCTTGCTGAGAATCTCCTGGGATTTGCTATGAAATGCAGGTTTTCAAGCAAACTATCCAACTTTTTTTGGCTCATCCAGGGATATCAGTCAGTAGTATTTATTTAAAGTTATAGAATGAATGCATGCTTGAACATAACAAAAGCATTTATTTGGGGCAATGAGGTGGGAGTAGAGAGGGCCATATCAGCATTTCCTGAAACTGGATGGGATATACTGGACAAACCTGACCATTAAATTTATCTTAATTGCAGCATCAGTTAAAGCTATTGAGGTGTGATCATGGGAGGAAGAAAATGGGAGAGCTGTATCTGATGAATTACTGTGTGTACACTTATTTCCTGCTCTCTTTCTTTCTGTTAAGAATCATGTTAAGAGGTAAAATGAATCTTAATGGCCATCTAGTCTAACTGTTGCTCATTGTAGAAATTAGAAAAATGAGAGAATCCCTTAGAAATGGCTACCCGGCGTCTGTTTAAATTACTCCAGGAAAAGATAGCACAACATCTGAAACAATTGATTCCACCGCTAAACAACTATAGGAGGTGTTATGTATGCAGGTTTGAATGTCATTGGTTTAGTTTGAACTGTTCTTGTAAAATGTCAAATATGATTGGTTTAAAAAGTGCGGGAAAAACCCTGCACTCTGATTGGCTGGCAACTGCGGCTGCTGGCTATAAGTAGCAGCCGCAGCCCAGCCAAATCGGGTCTGTTATGAGCTGAGGTCACTAATAAACTCTTCACTGAAGCACTCTGCGTTTGACTCTTCATGCAAATCTAACAGGAACTTCTTGTGATGTTTAGTTTCCATAGAGTTTCTACCTAGCAGTTCTTCTTCTGCTTCCTGGAGAAACAGATTAAAAGTTGGTGCCATTTTATATAGCACTTATGTATTTGATCTTCAGTTGTCCAGAAATATTGTACCCAACAGTATGTCTCAGGGGTTGCCACAAAGAAGAGGGTGTCAAGCTATTCTCCAAAGCACCTAAGGGCAGGACAAGACGCAAGGGATGGAAAGCAAGGGATTGGACTAGAAGACCTCCAAGGTCCCTTCCAATTCTGTTCTGTTCTGTTCTGTTCTGTTCTGTTCTGTTCTATTCTATTCTATTCTAAAACATATTTTCTTCTTTTTCATAGTAACAAAGGCTCAGCTGCAACATCATTAGAAGCCTGACACATTAGGAGAGCAATAATCCAGGTGATCACTGTAGGTCCTTTGCGGCCATTCAGATTTTTGCAGGCCAGGTATTACTGTCAGGGAAACAGAGAACTTTCTTTTTTCAAGTGTTAAGACTGCTGTAGAATTTTCCAAATGTTGCAAAATGTAAAATAAGCTCATGGTTTATTTTTGTGCCTTGGTTTTTCTAAATGGAAGCCACTTTCCTGGGACCATTTGGGATAAATGACCAAAAGAAAAATCCAACCAAACACACACACACACACACTTTTGTTTGGATTTTTCTTTTGATCATTTATCCAGAGTGGTCCCAGGAATAGAATATATATATATATATATATATATATATATATATATATATATGTTTTAGATTTTCACAGTATGTAGTGTAGGGTCTTGTCCGTGCAAGGTATTTCAACCTTACACGGACAAGACCGAATACCAAGACCTACATATATATATATATATATATATTTGTTTTTAGATTTTCACTAAAGAGATGTCGGAGTTGAGAGTTTCGATGTCAAGGCTGGTGAGCGAGAAAGAACTCTAGAATGTTACTTTTTGAATTATAGGATGGCTGAGAGGCTGAGGTGCTGAGAGAGACACACCTCCAGCACCTCAGCCACACAGGTCTCAGGAAAGCCATCCAATCTCTACATCAACTCCACAAACCAATCAAAAAGTAACAACACATCCAACTCTAGATTTAAAGGGAAAACAGCAGATACACACTTCTCCCAGGAGAACGGCTGAAGACACCAGCCTGAAGATGACGGATGAGATTTCGTCAAACGTTGCCAAGGTATTCTCAACCTTACACGGACAAGACCCAAATACATATATATATATATATATATATATATATATATCATTCTGGATTTTTATTTTAGTCATGTAAGTGTTGTGGAGCCTTTTAGTCACTCAGCAGAAAGGCTAAGTGGTATCATAAGGTTCATAGCAAGACTTCAAATATGTTCTTGAGAGTCTTTGGTGAAAACAATGGCACCAATACCCGACTATGCAAGTGCTAGTTACAAGTTGTAGCTTCTCCAAGATCTGGTTTGGTCTTTGGATAAACTAACCTGTTCTCAATCTAGAACTCTTTTAATTTTTTGCTTGAAGTGTAAAACCTAAAAGTACTATTGTGGAATTAAGAGTGGCCTGCTGCTGCTGCAGCATGTTGTGGCCTCATCACTGAAAGAAAACCAGTGACTCACTTTTTTTTTAAATGCAGGAAACAACAACAACAAAAGGGTTAGAACTCTAGATAAAGGTGAGAAGTCTCAGAGAAGAGATTGCTTTCCTTCTACTGGTGGAAGCTCATCTCCCTGGGAGATGAACATTCCATCAAATGGATATCACCACCCAAGGAGAAAGAAGGAAGGTTTATTTCATTTCCCCATGAATATAATCTCTACAACGGATGGTACGCACACACACACACACTCACACACACACACGACATTCTGTTTGGAGTGAGCACAAATAGGCCACTTGCAACTAGGCAACCCCAGGAAGACAAAGTCTTGGATTCCTCCCAGTGACCCTTCTGAGATCTCTGCTTCTCTGTTACTAATGAATGCAGAGAAACAATGCTTTGGAGCAAGACTGCTGTAAGAGCAGGCTGATGGAATTTATTTTAAAAATATTTTATTTATTTATTTATCAAACTTATGTGCCACCCATCTCTCAGTTCATGCGACAGCGAGCAGCTGCATCTTGACTTTTCAGACGATGCCCTAAAGATGTGTATGAATTATGAGTTTCTGTGTGTGGAACTCCTAATGTAGACATTCCACTTGCAAACCTGTTTGTGCTTTTCCCTTTAAGAAGAAATGCAGAATGTTACTGTTATGCAGTTATATTCAGAAAGCATCATTTGCAGGCATGGCATAGTTGTTGACAGAAGATTGTGATGAGTTTTCCCATTGATAGCAGGGGGTGGGGGCAGGGAGTGCCTGGCTGGAAGGGAAAAAAAAAATCTGGCCAGGGCTTATGCAAGAAATTAAGTTCCCATTCAATACTAATTAGAAAGAGATTTTAAGAGGATCACGCAGGACAGAGCAGATGTACAGTATAAGCTGCAGTTACCTCAAATGACCTTCCAGAGCAAACATGGCTTTCATAAAATGCCAACAGCAGATGATCTACTCTTAAGAGCATGCGGAAGATTGATCTCCATTCAGTTCACAATTGCATCATCATGGAAACATAGAAAACTGACGGCAGAAAAAGATCTAGTGGTCCATCAAAACAGTCTTGATGAATTATTTGTGAATAAATGATGGAAGGGCCATCCCAGGGCATCCATAAAGATGTACTGAAATCATTTTTAAAAATCCACTGTTCTATCTACAGGAGGAGAAATGTTAATGTAAGTCTTTACATTGAACAATCTTTACTTGGGCATGTGTATATAACAACTTTGCATACAATAGAGCTACCAGTTTGGAACAGCAAAGATCTGGATGACCAGGAGATGATAGCAATGAGACACTGAGAATCTAACACTTTATGCCTTTTAATGATTGTCCAGTTTTGTTTTGTTTTTTAGATCCTAGATGTGATAGCCATAACTTCAGGGAACACTGATGTCCTGATTTCCTACTGGTTAAATATTGAGCAAACTATTGTTGCCAGTTTCTAGGGGGGAAACTTTTTGGTTCTACTACAATATCACCCATCAGCTCCTCATACAGGGGCTGGATAGACATCAGTTGAGAATTCTGTAGCTTTTGGCTTACTAAATGTGAACATTAAATGACTTATCCTGTTTCCCATTGGAGGTGAATAAAATATTCACAGTTTTAAATATCCAGTTATCCTAGAAGGCCTCTCTGTATCTGTAATTCTATGATTACATCTGAAAATAATCTTAAGAAAGATGGTGCATAAATTCAGAAATCCAACACTGAGTCAACCTTTCTATATTCAAATTGATTTGAAAGTTCCATTACAGTTGGGTTATGTTGGCTTTACAACATTTCCAGTGCATATATTATACCATGTCATACTGTTCTGTGATATTATGTGTGACCCTAGCCACTGTCAGAAAGTTTGTATAACACCTTCCTGATTGCTTGGAAATGAACATCATTTCCCAAACATCTCCAGATGTTAAAAAGAGAAGGAGAAGACCAACCACTGAGCATCTATGGAAATTCTCAGTCATCCAGGTCATGGTTGTTTCAAATGTCCTTTTTCAAGAGGCAACTGGACTTTCTTTGTTTTTTCTTGAAGAAGTTTCGCTTCTCATCCAAGAAGCTTCTTTAGTTCTGACTGAATAATATACCTTGCAGTCATCTGGTCGTTAGTACTCTTTCTGAGAAAGAGAAAGCTCTCAAAAAGAGTGCTAATGATCTGACAAGTGCAAGGAACTGAAATCCTTCCATTCCCTACCATTCAGCCAGAACTGAAGAGGCTTCTTGGATGAGAAGTGAAACTTCTTCAAGAAAACACAAAGAAAGTCCAGTTGGCAGTTCTCAATCACTGAGAATAAACTAAGCATCATCAAGGTGGGAGACTAACAAGTGCAATCATTTGGTTTAAGTGTTCCAGGATACTGGAGGACATTGGTCTTATTTTAAAAACTGAAGCTTTAAAAAAGATGTTTTCTATTATGTAAGTAAACTAAGGTTGAATGATTAACAGAAATCAAAGAATTTGAAATCAGGTGAATGATGTACAGTATGCTCAGAATCAGAACGTTGTCTCTCACCCCATCATTCTCCAGAAAAATATTGATCAGCCCTTTCTGGCTCATTTCTCCAGGATAGAATATCCCAAACAAATGTGATCTTTGCAAGAAAAAAATAGTATTCCACAACATAAGCATTTGTGTTCTCTCTTGCCAAGAAAACTGTTTTTCCGTCACCAACAACAGATAACAAAATACATTCTGCCTTTCAATTAACTTCCTTTCCAAGCATGTTTTGTTTTGCAAGGCTTTCTAGATCTCAGTTATACAACTAAAACAAAAGTCATTGCATTCTGTATTAGTGTCTTGGCTAATAAACTATAGTTTATGCCTTAACTGCATGTATTGGGCCATTGGGAGTTATTCAATAAATCAGAATGGAGACCAATCATGTTGTTTTCCATAATGTGCAAACTCAGCCAATCTAGAAGAGATTCCTTCTGGAAGATGGGAAATTTGTTGTCTGAATCTGTCTTCTTTTTCACAATGAGTGATTGACTAGGCACAGGCTTAATTATAGAAAGAACTAAGTTAAGAAATTCTTAGAGATTGTTCTGCGTAAAAAAGAAGGAATCTTAGGGTAGACTCACTGCCAAAATACATGAAGGTGACAACCATTTTTGATTACTTTAAAAGGGGAATAAATCAATTTAAGGGAGTGGGAATGGTCAGTCCATGACTGCTTGCTCTAAAGTTAATCAAAAAATCTGAACTATTAGTCACAGCAAAGTTGAAAAATGTACTCTGTACTTTGAAAACAGCACACGGAAAAGAAACTTTTTCCTCCTACGTCCTGTCTGTAGGTTTTCTGGGAATACCTAATTAAACACTTTGAGAAGCAGGAAGTGGGACTTAACAGTCTTTATTGTGTTCCAGTAAGCCATACGTATATATATATATATATATATATTATTTACATATTACTGAGGCTTATGTACCACTTCAATCATAACTGCAATCATGCATGCACTTTTAGTAAAACAGATACAGCATCACAACATAAAACTTAAGAAAATAAATTATATTATGCCAAGGAATAATCATTCCAAAATTGCTAAGCATTTTTCCCCAAACCTCCATTCTGACCCCAAAATCTTCCTGGAAGGAAGAAAAAAACCCAGGTGTTTTCTAAACAACTATTACAAGTAGACCTTGTTTAGCAGCCACAATTGGGACTGGCATTTTGGTCATTAAGGAGGGTGTTCACTAAGAGAAACTGCAAATGTGATTACAATCTTACTTCAACTTTCCTTTGCTTTACAGTCCTGCAAAGATTGTAAGGATTGGTCACAAAGTTACTTTTTCATTATCATCGAAATTGCAAACAGATATTAAAAGGGACAGTCACTAAATGAGAACTACTTAGATCAAGGCTGTCAAGCTGGTGACCCACGGGCCAGATGCGTCATGCATAGGCCATGCCTGACCCAGCTCCACAAAGGAGAAAAATGTCACGATACATCACATGACAGCAACATGACGCCACGAGTTTGACACCTGTGACTTAGATAGTTCTAACCTGAACAGATGCTGTTTCACTGAAGGAGGCAGCAATGGAAAAAGGCTGTTTATGGCCTCTATTGTTAATGGGGTTTTTTATACAAAAGAACTTTCCTTCCATATTGTATGAATAGATACCAAGGAAGCAACTAGTACCAAAGTCATCTAGATCCTGAACATCTTGCATTGCAGCCTTGTCAATAGGCTGACCAAATCTTTTCCTTAGCTCCCTTCCCTTGTCTTTCATGCTGATAATCATACCAGCTGCTTTACCATTTGGATACATCTTTCATCTAAATAGCCTAGTCACACTGAGAAGTATTCCATTTGCTTTCTCTCCACCCTAATGCACTGACTTGCCTATGGTCAAATGATTCCATGGACTTGCAAATCAATTTATCATCTGACTTGTCTTTGCATAAGCTATGATCTTAACTCCCACCAAAGAGTTTCCTTGTGCATTCCAAAAATAATAATCTTCCTGATATTTAGGTTGTCAACCACTTGGCAAAAATTGTAACCTAGTAAATTAGTATTTCAAAGAATGAAACTGTTTACATTGACTAGGCTTTTTATGTAATATTTAACAATACAGAGTGAGGTCAGTTCCATTACTGGTGGAAAAGGAAAAGATTCTCAATCGAGGGGGTTGGAGGTTGGATATGTCCCAATCAAAATGGAATTTGGGAATCTATATAGTCTATATCCATGATGGTGAACCTATGCCATGCATGCTGGAAGTGGCATGCAGAGCCGTTTCTCCAGGCACACCAACCATCGCCCATTGCTCTTTTGGGTTCCGGTGCGCACATGCACGTGCTGGCCAGCTGGTCTTCACGTGTGCGAGAGTGCCGGAAACTGGAAGAGCAGCTCCCTGGAGCGCATGCATGTGCTGGGAAGCTAAGCTTCTGGTTTCTGGCGCTCCCGTGTGCATGCGTTGGGGAGCTGCTCTTCCAGTTTTTGGCACACACATGTGTGCGCACGCTCCCGTTTTGGCACTTGATGCCAAAAAGGTTAGCCACCATTGGTCTATATCTATACTTTACACTAAAAGTCAAAATAAAGAAAAAAAATTCAAAGAAATGATAGATCCAAGATTAGCTGCTTACTGCTTCTTTCAAACTAATATATAGATATTACAATTCTTTGCCTTTGCAACACATGGCAATGTTGTCCTATCTTTTAGGAAGGATAAAGTGTTTCATAGTCAAATCATAGTCAAATCATAGTCAAATCAGCAACTTTACTTCCCTGTATTTCCAAAGTTCAAATAGCAGACATAGATACAGTACTGATAGGGCTTTCTGCCAGAATAGAGTAATTCAGTCAACTGCAGCTAGTGGACCGTTTTGGCAGCTTATTACCTTAGTCCTGAGCAGGAAGCTAAGCCAATCACTGCAGGATTACTGCAGCCAGAAGATTTTGTGCAATGTTTCCTTCTCCCTGCCTTCGAACTTGTATCGTGGAATGTGCTGACTATGGGATATGATCTGTTGCTAATTTGGCAGACGCATCAAAATCATGCGGACAAAAAGAGAACATGACAAAAAAAGGAGAGATTCAGAACAGGTTGTTTGAAAAGTAGGCGAAAAGGAATGAGGAAAAATGGGTGATTTGATTAGATAGATTCATTTATTTTGGTCAGTAGGAGGGAATTTATTGGAAACTTCCCAAATCACCATTGGGACCAGAATTTCTATGGCTAAACAAGGTCGTTGACTGCATTGGACCCAATTTTAGGTTCTTTTTTTGACATAGCTATTAAGTGAATCACTGGACTTTTTGAGAGAATCACATAGTTTTTAAGCGAATTTAGCTTTCTGCACTGACTTTGCTTCTTGGAAGCTGGCTGGGAAGTGTGATGACTCAGGGCATGGCACAAAGGCAACCCAGCCAGATAATAAGTAGAGGTCTTTTATTAGCTCCAATTTTGCCCCCAATGTCCTGGTTAGCTTCCAGAATGGAAAAAACTCTCCCAGGAACCTGTAACTGCCTTCGGCTGCAGATATTCCAATCCAAAACGGTATAAATAGAAAATTTTAAACTATAAATCCAACAAAGCAAGATAAGGTAGTAAATTTGGCAGGGCAAGATAAGGAGTTCCAGAAGTGAAGTAACATGGCAGTAAATCCAACCAGTTGAGAGGATGCCAGGAACTAAAATAACAGCAGCCAACATTAGATAAACTCAATGTTTGATCCTGACAAACATCCTTCTCAACTGGTTCTCTTTTAAACTCCCTCCCCAGGTGTGCCTTGTGAAGGGAATCAGGGCTCTTTCCTCCCTCGTAAGCCACGCAACCCATGTTATTCTCTTCTCCATTCTTCCCTAGGATGAAGAGGGTGTGGTCTTCCTCTGAACCCCCTCTCCTTTGTTCTACCTCTTCCCTGCTCTGCCCAGCCTGACTTTGCCCTTACCCAGTTTCCTCCACAGCTAACGGAGCCACTCTCCCGCTCCCTTACTGCTGTTAGTCTTCCTCCTTGGATTTAGACTCCAATGGGGACATGATAGGAAGATTGCAAATAGAGATTACATAACCCATAAACACCTACCAGTTGCAAAGCACCTGAATTTTGGTTACATGACCATGAGGATGCTGTGATAGTTGTAAGTGAAGAGATAGGTCAAAAGTTACTTTTTCAATGCAATGATAAGTTTAAAAAGTCATTAACCGAATGGTTGTAAGTCAAGAACTACCTATACTGTAGAATGGGACAAGTCACTATGGCCAACTTGTCATGGCTAACTACTAGCCATGGCCAACTCGCCTTGGGACAACTCACTGTGGGACAATTCAATGATTCAATTTAATTATTTAAAATAATTTCAAAATTATTTTAATTTTTGTCATTCACATTTAATTTTTCCCTCCTTTTGCCTCCTTTCTTTAGTGATTCTATTCCAAGATTTATTGAATATTAATGTAACTCTTGTCCCACGGTAAGTTGCCCCATGGCAAATTGGCGGTGGCAAATTGTCTTAGACCTTCTATTCTGGATTGTTATAGAACAGGGGTGTCAAACTCAAGGCCCTGGGTCTGGTGCTTAGATCTGGCCTGCGAGGCCACCCTGGAAACACAATGGACTGGCCTGAGGTGCCTCTGCCAGTGAAAATGGAGCTTGGGAGGAGCTTCGTTTTCACTGGCAGAGGGTTGCAGGAGGCTGTCACAGCCAAAAACGGAACTGGAGCTCATTTTTGCTGGCAGAGTGCTCAGGCCACCACAGGCACCCCCAACACAAGTGATGTCAAGCCAATCATGACCACCCTGGCCATGCCCCCTGAGGTCAAACACAACCCTGATGCGGCCCTCAGTGAAATTGAGTTTGACACCCTTGTTATAGAACTTTCATTTGGAATCCGGGAGAGGAAAGCTCATTCAGGTGATGATAAATATATGGACCTGCTTTTATGACTACCAGATCTGGACTCAAAAATTCACTTGGGATCTAACGAAGAAAATCGCCTTTGCTGCTATCTGTTGATTGTCTGGAATTTTGCAGTCTGGATCTCTTACCTCTTTTTGTGAGAAAAGAGAGATGGATTAGACTGTCAAAAAGATTTAGATTCGGCTTTGAACCTACATGCAGTACACATTGACACAAAAACTGAAGATGGCCAATCCTGGTTCACAATATATAGTCAGATAATAACATTAGTTTTTCTTTCTTTCTTTCTTTCTTTCTTTCTTTCTTTCTTTCTTTCTTTCTTTCTTTCTTTCTTTCTTTCTTTCTTTCTTTCTTTGATTTATATGCCGCCCTATCTCCTGAGGGACTCAGGGTGGCTTACAATTAAATTAGTTCCAATACAATTAAACAAATGTTAACGAAGTCGAGGTCTCAATGCTGGTTAGGATAATTTGAAATATGTTCAAAACCTTTACACCACAGATTGAGAATTACAATGTGTCCTTTTACATGCCTGAGGTCTCTTCTAACTGTGAATGAGCTGAGAAACAATTGCTGCCTGTTTGGATCATAATACGAATTGACATCTAAAAAAAAATTGCTCAAAGCTCATCTGCTGAGATTATATAACTCTGGGACCTTAAGCAATGTTAGGCAGAGGATTTATTGCACAAATAGTACAATTTCTCATCAGATGATTAAGGAGAAAGCTGATAGGAGGGGGGGAAAGTAGACAAAATTACCATAAAAGGCCACTGTTTCTGTATGTATAAGTAAATTAAAAAAACACAACTTGGCATATACAGTGGTGACTCCCTGTTTGCTCATGCAAAGCTTCTAGAAGAAAAACCCTGAGATTTTGCTAAGAATATCATGTCTTAACTAATTAATTGGGGTGTGGAAAATGAAAAAGGTTAACTTCACTTTAATACCAAGCTCTGGATCATGAGGATTAAGAAATGTGATTCAATCATACTGTATATTTTTAATGGGAATGCAAAAAAATGTATTTTTCTTGTGCTCAATTCCCCATTTTATTTGACTTTATACAACTGCTAGCATTGAGCAAATTCAGGTCATGAATGTCCTAAAACAACCTCTTCTACCAATATTTACAAAAATCACTATAAATAAAACATCCTCTCTGCTAGGTTTCAGATTCTTTTTCAAGCTATCCCTTAGGTTATCCTACCATTGTATTGGCAGGGTGGTCCATAAGAAAGAGGAAAAGTCATGATGATGGCCATAACCAGGTGACCAAAACCCCACCCTTTTTACATGTATTATATTTTGATCCTATGATTGTGGCTGCCATCATGATGTTTTGGATTCCACTGTGGTTCCTCTTTTAAAGATATTGTAATTCATGAGAAGGCTATCATTGGAAAGTCCTGTAAATATACCTGCTGAGTTTTTATTTGTATACCTTGGTGTTATATTTGGCTTGTTTGTTTATACTTTGTTTAAATATGCAGTACTTTGAACACATGATACAAAGATATTGCAAACTCTCAAGTCTGGCTTTGAAAGACTGATGGCATTCATCCTTGAAAATGTTGGCTGGTTTATGCAGGCTATCTAGAAATTGCAAAAACAGGGTTGTTGTTTTTTGTGCTTTTCTCATGACAGTTGCCATTTTGTCAATCTGCCTCTGCTGCTGGGCATTTAACAAAGGCTTGCAAAGATGGAACAATATCTGTATGAAACTTTTTTTAACTGAAAAGGCACCAAGACATAGCAACAGAAGTGGATCTGAACTAGAAAGTGTCAACTTGGATCTCATCCAAGAAGGATTTCAGTAAATAAGGCTATATTTGAAAAAGGCTGCAAGAATTACACAAGTAATTTTGGGAGGGTGGCTGTGAAGACACTTGGTATTTGGAAACTATGCCGTGAAAACTCTCACACTATGTGTGCCATTTTGGCCATGGAAAGCTGCGATGGGTGTGGCAGCCAGGAAAACCCATTTGCCAGAAGGCAGGCTAGTGAAATTGTTCCATGGTATCACTTCTAGCCATCTTCCTTCAAATATTCCTTACCACTCTAATTTACTTTTATTATATTTTTGGGGGAATGTAGGCAACTTCTAAGAAGGCTGTAATCACCTATTATTTGCATTTATTTATTTATTTATTTTTAAAAACCCATTAGGGCCTATGTGGGAACCAGAGACAAATTTTTAAATAAAGCTTATACCAATGACCGGTGCTTTATATCATGCCAACTTCCAATTCAAACAAATGAAGCAGGCACTATAGAAGCAATCCATGAATTACAGCAATTAAATGCAAATTGGGAGATACATCCTATGTTTTTAATAATTGTACTTAAAAGAAAAATTAAATGGAACCATTTTTCCCACACCCACACAAACCACATTAATTGAGTCAATGCCAATTGCCTTACATGACCCAAGTAATTTTGAAATCCTACTGAAAGTACTGACTGGGTTCAAATATGCTAAGCCATTTTTTTTAACCAATATTTTTTAATTGTCTCAAATGATTATGTTCAAATATCTGAAGCTTATTGAATTGACACGGAGTTGTGATCATAATACTATTATCCTCAATATGTCAGCTTTGGAAGCCATATTAGCAGCAGAAGCTGCCACGCTGCCACATTCTTGAGCGTGGGAAGTTGGGAGGGGCGATTTCATGGAGCGTATGAGGTTAGACATAATAGCATTCTTCCTTAAAGTCAGGGTCATGTTATTCCTGCACTTGACTGAGGAGTAGTAGAGGGGATGTCTCAAGTTGGAACGGATGGTGATTGGGGCATGTGATGGAATGATGGGTGCAGGGGGTGATTGTAATTTTTTACTTATTGGAGGAAAATCCAGAACTTTCAGATTCAGGTTTTCCCAGATGTGCCAGTATAACTACTCTAATAAAAGGAAACTTTGAGAAAATACTTGTCTCAGAGTTTTTAATTGAAGTTGGGTTTTTCTGGAATGTTGAAACACTATGCATGCGGGGGTGGTGGGATCCAACTTGTGGTAAACCTCCAGTATAAACAAGTGTAAAATAATGGTTCTTAGTGTAAAAAAATCCAAACTTCACCTCATAGTACATCTCTCCTGAACTAACAGTAACAGATTCAGAACCAGATCTTAGAATCACAGGGCAGAGGTCAATGGAAATGACTACTCAATATGCAACTGCTTTTTTTTAAAAAGCAAAGTCCATGCTTGGTAACAGTAGGAAGTAAAATGAAAATAGAACTTCAGGTATATGCTACAGTCCATGAACAAATCTATGATGAGCACACATAGAGTATTGAAAATAGTTGCAATTATCCCCAATCTTAACAAAGATATTTCAGAAGTAAAAAAAATGCAAAAAAGGGGCAACAAAATGATAGCAGATGATGCAGCTCTTTCATGACAAACATAGAACATAGGATAATTAGAAGAAGAGTGACAGAAGTATATAAAAGAATACATGGATATATGAAATGGTCAGAGTCAGATTTCTCTCTTTTTCAGAGTTGGCCCTTCCCAGTTGCCTCTAACTATGCAATGAACACTCAGTGTACCTGATTTGTTTTGTCAACCTTTCTTTCTTTCTTTTTTTGGCAATTCAGATAAGTAACTCATAGAGCAAGGGTGTCAAACTGGATTTCTTCAAGGGCCGGATCAGCATTATAGTTTTCCTCCATAGGCCAGCTGGGTGGGGGCAGGGGAGGAGATGGGACAGACGCCTCCTGCAGCACCCTGCTAGCCAAAACAGGGCTTGAGGGGGTCACGCATGGCCCTCCATGCCCTGTTTTCAGCCTGGACGGCCTCCTGCAGCACTTTGCTGGCCAAAATGGTGTGCGGGGGGCTGTGTGTGCCCCCCCTCCCATGTTGGTACTTTGCTATTTCCAGATGAGCCCAGCAGGTCAGATTTAAACACCTTGTGAGCTGGATCCAGCCTGCAGGTATTGAGTTTGACACCCCTGTTATAGTGGATGGAATTAGTCGAGAGGATGCTGGTTACTTCAGACTGCTTTGGGTATACACCTGGTCCCTGGCTACTTTCCATCCTCTCCATTTTACCCTCCCTGACAAACAAACAGAGTGCATATTCAGCAAGCTTGCAGATCTGGGAAGTTCTAAAGAGTGTTAATCCTGTGTTCTGGGAAGAGTGAATAAGCAGGGGAGGATGGATCTAGTCATCTCTCACAACACTGGGAAGCTAATCTTAATGTGGATGCTTAGGTGCCTCAGCTCACTTTGTGACTTAGGATCCACCCTGTTCACTTCTCTTTCTGATCTTGGTGAATCTTTATGTTCCAACAGGAAGGGCACATAGCCTTAAAGATGTCAAACGTTGTATGTAAAGTTTGTGGTTCAGGCTATTCTGTAAATAGAGGCATTATCTCATTAATTTTGGAACAATCAACTAAGAGTTGTTATCTTGACACAAGAGATGTGGGGCTGAGGTAAGCAATGCCTACACGTATTCAATGAGTTCTTTGGTGAGGCAAAGTTTGGATTTAGTACTCGTGTAGTAAAGTAAATACTCTACTGTAATACAAAATACTGTAACTCCCTGTAATCTTTTCCATGCTTGTGCAAAAGCTTGCTCAATGGGCATTGGGCCAAGGAAGCAAAATATTGCTTCCCTTTGCTTGTACTGAAGGAAGATGCTTGCTGGGGTGGAAAAAATGGCCATCATCTCTTGCATAGAAATTAGGATAGAAATCTAGTTAATAAACAACAACATAGAGCGGTAAAAGATTTGGATTTAATACTCGTGAGTCAAACTAAGGGTCCCTGGTATTCTAATGGCCTTTTCAAAGTAGTCCTATTTACTTATTCATTATGTTAATCATGTACAATGTAGGTATTTTCAGCCAGAGTAAAGGGTAACTTTCTGGCTTAAATGAATATCTATATACATTGTAAGCTTGAGTGGGGAGATACAGTACCTTTTCTATACCTGCTGAAAATTAATTGAATAGCTTTGAATTTTGTAGCTGAAAATAGTAGCTGAAAGACCTGAACAAACGTGTCTCTTTGTGAATCTGAGTTTTTCCCAGCCTGGGTTAACTATTATGCTAACTATATTGTAGATGAAGATGGAAATCAAACTTGTATCCACAATACAGTGCAAGTATTGGTAACATGCCAACTCTGGATGGTGATTTGGAGTGTGTTGAAGTAGAATTCTAATGTTTGACCTCTCCACTTTAGTTGTCAGCATTGTGCTGTGCAAAATACTGCAGCTCCCTGTAATCTTTTCCATGCTGGTGAAAAAACTTGCTCAATGGGCACTGGGCCAAGCAAGCAAAAGATTGCTTCCCTTTGCTTGGACTGAAGGAAGATGCTTGCTGGGGTGGAAAAAAAAGGTCATCATCTCTTGCGTAGAAAGGTAGGATAGAAATCAAGTTAATAAACAACAACATGGAGCCATAAATCAATCACTCATATTTTAGTTCAGCCTAGTGTGTGAGCCAAGCCGTGCAATTAGATTGTAGCTCAGTATGTCACTGGAATCTAGAGAATTGGGTTAATTAAATAACTGACAGGGTGGGCATGATGTGCTGTGCAAACATAGCCAGTCAGCACATCATGCCCACCCATGAACCGATTCCTTTACAATACAGTTAAGCCTCAAATCTAGACAGGATTCATTTTGTCTAGTGTTAAGTCTGCCTTGCAAATGGATGAGAATCAGCATTTTTGAGACTGCTGGCAAAGAAGTGGTTACATTTCTACTACTTTAGAAAAATCTGTTTAACTAAAGCATGAGAAATCTGGGAAGGGAGGCACATTCTGGTAATCAGGGATGGAGGGGTATCTTCTTACTCCTTTGATGGATCAACACTCCGTTTGCTGGAGCCCATTGTGTGATGTAAAATGTGTTACTGTATACTGGTAATGTTCTGCCTGATCAATCACTGAAAGCGCTCATTGCAATTTCTTTTGTTAAAGCAGTAACCTATGGAATTCTTTTTCTTTCTTTTTTAACACACACACCCACACACACACACGCACACACACTCACTCACTCACTCACTCCTTAATACTGGGACGGACTCTGAAGCCACCCAGAGTTCTGCTACTGAAATGTAAGGGCAAAGTGTTGAGTTACACACTGGTATGGTTTCCAGCTGGTTTTTGGCAGGCAATGAAAGGAAATGGATTGTTAAGTCTCTAACAAACACTTGTCCACCCACCCACTCATCACACGCAAAAAGGCAGGAAACTCCAGCCTTGACTTTTCTGGTGATATCATTGCATCACAATAAAGTTCCCTGCTTCCCTCATTCATCCCAAGCAGTGCTAAA
Organism: Naja naja; assembly: GCA_009733165.1. Lineage (NCBI taxonomy): Eukaryota > Metazoa > Chordata > Lepidosauria > Squamata > Elapidae > Naja > Naja naja. The sequence continues at coordinate 342,940,562 of CM019148.1, read as the reverse complement.
AACAAAAACAAAAAAAAAGGTACCCTGATTTGTGTCTGCCCACCAATTTCATCACTTTACTCTGTACATCAGTCAGGCTTATAACTCAGGTTTAACTGGTATATAATTTTGGAATTTCAGAATTTATTCCCACTTTGGCAAATTAATAATTTTAATTAATAATTTGCCAAAGTGGGACTTGGAACAAAACTTTTTAAAAATTCCTGGCTGCAGTTTGCCTGGGGTTGTTTTAAGATGGCTGCCTATACAAATGTTTAAAATGAAAGATTGAATGAATAAAGGCATCCTATATAGGATTCCAATTAGTTGATCATAACATTTTCCATGTCAGAAACCCCATTCTGTTCCCCTCTCTCTAAATTTGCTGTGCCTCCTGAGAGCATTTTTGCTGTGAGAGTGAGATAGGTGGTCTATAAATTTGATAAATAAAAATAAATGCAAATGTTTTAAGGCTCATTCCTTAGGGGTTTTGTTGTTGTGTCTCTGGCTTAGATGCCTTTCTTGTTTGTCAATTATGTTTTTTGACTAAGTCCCACAATCAGAAAATAAGAGTATAGCATATGGAGCTGGGTGTTTACAAAGCTTTTGCAAGCTTTGCATTCTTCAACACTGTTAGATTTGCATGCAGTTCAAACTTAACCAAGGACATTCAAACCTGCATACATAACAAACACAGCCCCAGCCACAGACTCTGTTTGCTTATTTTATGGCAATCTTGAGCACCATTTGATGACAGAGTTTGTATCTGTTGGTTCTTGTCTGCATCACAATTATATATAGTTATGTTTTCTAATCAAGGCTTTGGTTATTCTGGGGGTGCTGGTCTTTGTTTGCAACATAGAACAGTGGCTTTATTTTTCTGTCTATTGTTAAAATGAAGTTTGGGCATTCCTCCCAAACAAGCTATAGTGGAGACAGAGGGAAGAGGAAGATTGATATAGATTTCACCTATTTCTTTTAAATGTACACATGTAACAGCCACCCACTTGCAGATCTTGACAGCTTGCTTGCAAGCACCCAGATACAATAATTAAAACCAGGCTAAGACATTTCTTTTAAAACCCCTACAGCAGAGGTGGTATTCAACAGGTTCTGACCAGTTCTGGAGAACCGGTAGTGGAAATTTTGAGTAGTTCGGAGAACTGGCAAATCCCACCTCTGACTGGAGATTTTACAGTATCCCTTCCCTGCCACGACCACCAAGCCACGACCACAGAACTGGTAGTAACATTTTTTGAATCCCACCACTGCCCTACAGGCCTAAATCTAGATTCCTGTAACAAAGAGGAGACCATCTTAGCTCCAGGAGCAAGTTATTTTGGAGAAATCTAGAATTCTCCACATTGGGCTTGCTTTTTGTCCAAGGTATACCTATGAAAATCATAGAAATTAATGGCTATTAGTTTTGATAATAATGCAATTGACTGTGAGCATCTAATGATTGGCTACTGGGAGAACAGATTGCTAGACTAGATGGGCCAGTTGGCTGATCCAGCATGGCACTGCTTACATTCATATATCTTATGTGCTCTATCTGTACTGGATGACCACATGATAGGGTGCAATAGGATAGCAAAGAGATCCAGAAATCCCTCTTTTCTTCCATCTAATGATTGCTCAGACATTTGCATCTTAATAGAACTTAATAGTGGAAGTTCTAGGTTTCCTTTGTCCCTTTTTGTTTCCATCTGACTGGCTTCTACCATTCAAAGGAGGAAAGAGCCCAGACATGGCAACTCTATTGTGCTTGCTTTAACAGAAAAACAGAGTCAGAAGGGAGTTTGGAGGTCTTCCCTTCTCAGGCAGGAAACCCTATACCGTTTCAGACGTTGTCCAATCTTTTTAAAAAAACCTCCAGTATTGGAGCACAACTTCTGGAGGCAAGTCATTTCACTAATTAATTGTTCTAACTTTCAGGAAATTTCACCTTAGTTTTAGGTAGGTTTTCTTCTTGGTTAGTTTCCATCCATTGCTTCTTTTTTCTCCTTTCAGGTGCTTTGGAGAATAATAGCCCCTCTTCTTTGTGGTAGCCCCTCAAATACTGGCATACTGCTATCATGTCACTCCTAGTCCTTCTTTTTTCTTTCTTGTTTCTTCTCTTGATCAAACAGGCAAGCCTTTAAGACATTACAAAACCTGCCAAACCTGTGAGCTGCTGCTGAGATAATTGTTGAAATGGAAGTGTGCTTTCTGATGATGTTTCCTGTGTTAAACTCTGTAAGGCTAAGTGATTGTGTCCAGTGCAATTCTGCCCTGTCTGCATAATAACACTCAACATGTAAAATACAGTGCATTTTAACAAAAGATCTTTACACTTAGAAAAGAAGATTGTCTGCAGGATGGAATCAAAATATCGAGGAGATAGTTGGGATCACACATTTGAAGCCGCTCTTTCTTTTTATGCACATTGTGAGACACATAAGAAAATGACAGGGTTTCAGTTGAATGGATGCAGATGCCATACTGACCCTACTTGCCCTCCTCCATCCCCCATGGATGTCTGTAGTTACAAAAAAAAGTATCACTTAAAATTAATCTATCCAAAGTGTCTCTGTCTTGATATTAAATTCACCTCCTCAGTTTTCTAGCTTTTTCTTCCAGTTGACATGAATGCTGTGCTTCTTCAATTTACATGAATCGTCTCCATTGTGTTTTTCAATTGCCCTGTTTGGTCTCATTGCATATAAATCCAATTAAATTGCATATAAATCCAATAAAAAAAATGATTCACACTCACAGCTTCAGTCCACTTTGAAACTGTCTTGGCATGATAAGTAATGAAGTAGCGAGCTGGCTGCATTACCATTAACATCATGTAGTCTATTAAATGTCTGTTTATAGTTTTTAATACTTTAATATTTGTAAATAATGGTTTTAGATAGTTATTACCTCACACCCTTGTCAGATGGGCATCTATATAAATTAGATACATAAATAACACTCTGAACCATAGTATTAATCTAACATGATGGGCAAGCTTAGTTCCATGTGTATGGTTTGGAGCATTGTGTGAACCCAAGCCTTTGGTTTAACTTTAGTAGGGGATAGTTACGTTAAACAAGGGCTGCAAGTCTTGGGTGGGCACTCAGTGGAAGTAAGATATATTACATTCTTTGTCTCCAACTAACAGCTGTCTGGATTTTTGCAGTCCAGATATGGCAGTCACAGTCCTAACGAAAAGTGAGATAGTGTGTAGCATGAGCCCAATCTAAGACAGAGGAATATGTTCTGAGACCCAAAGAAAAAACTGCTCTGAATGACAGTTTCTCTTTCTACTTAAAACATTCTTTCATTGGGTGGCTCTTGCTTTGCAGTGGTTGTTTCTAATGTTCAGATGACACATTTACCACAATTGATTTATCTTTTAGTCAACCCAGTAACCTGATATTGCACAGCAGACAAAATTATAAACAGCTACAAACCAGCTATTTTAAAATAAAATTAAATGAACATGTCAGTGATTAGTAGCCATGATGGGTGCTAAATGAGGTTCCTTGGATTTTAAAAGTAATGTTTCTCCAGATGTATTGGTTGCAGCATATAGCTGGGGACAGGATATCAAATCTGATGCAGTAGGACTCTCAGGCAAAGAAATAAAAAGCAGACAAAGTGAACCCCTCACTATGGGGACTGCTCAATATGTTGTGGTTTCCCAGAAATTTTATTAAGCAAGCTTGCAACTGACTGTAGGAATCTCTGCTGTTTGGCTATTTCACACCAGGCACTTCTCTTAAAAATTAACTGCACTAAGGCAAAGGTTAGGCAGCATGTAGTAGCTTGTATGCTGTGTGTATCTGTTGTGCGACTTTATCTGCATGAGGTGGAATGTCTCCAGCATCATGTGAGCAGATTGCATGATTCAAACCGCTTAGAGCCTGTTGATTTCTGAGTCCGGGGAATTTGTACAATGGGAAGTAGCTTCCTTTTGCCAAAGGCAGATCTTTTGCTGTCTTTTGTTCTTCCTCTTTTTACATACTCCTTTTCAGCAAAAGACAGAGAGAGTTGCCCAAATAAGTGGGCTGCTGAGAAATAAATAAATGATTAATAAATAAAATGATGGATGTCACAATGCAAAAATCTCTCCAATGGTATTTATGTCAAGTGAAGAAATGTACATCAAGACATCACATTTTTGTTTTTATTTTTCATTACCTATGCACCTATCTAGGCATTATTTAAATGATGAATTGAGCTACCCATGGTTAAAATTAGTGGGGGGATTCAAATGCTTTACTACTGATTCTGTGGGCCTGGCTTGGTGGCCATGGTTTGGTGGGTGTGGCAGGGGAAGGAGACTGCAAAATCCCATTCCCTCCCCACCCAACTAACCTGCTTTCCAGCTCCGTTCTCCTGTGCAGGGCAACAAAAGAAGACCCAGCCGATCAGCTGGGACTCAGGAGGCAGAGAATAGATGGGGGCGGGGCCAGTCAGAAGTCGTATATGATGGTTCTCTGATTTACTCAAAATTTCCGCTACCGGTTCTCCAGAACTGATCAGAACCTGCTGAATACCACCTCTGGTTGAATTATTTGGTCAGTAGAAGCAGTAGTTGGGAAACCATTTGTATCCTACAATCCATTTGTAATCCTACCATTTGTAATCCTACCATTTGTATCCTACAATCCGCATGTCCTCATGATGGCCTCCTGTGGTCAGTGAGCTCCAGAATGGAAGATGGGTTTTTGGCCATTGTGGGGGGTGAAGGGGCTTCATTTTTTCTGCCCCTGCCTCTGTTTTGGTCACTGCGACCTGGCGACTTCAGCTGGGGTTGGCAGTTGTAATAGCCCCCAGCCGTTGGTCGGCGGTTGGCCAGCGGACGACGGCGGTGGGTTGTGGCGAGCTGCAGTGGATGGTGGCGGCGTGCTGCGGCGTCGGCCAACAGCCAATAGCGGAGGGCAGCTACAGGCCTCAGCGAGAGTCCAGCGAGGCTGTGGTGGTCATCTGCTTGCTGGCCCAGCGGCTCTTTGTTTTCTGCTGAGTCGTGGTTGCAGAGGGCAGCGGATGATGGTGGTGGACGGCGGTGATGAGGTCCCAGTGAAGCCTGGGGCGGTTCCCGACCTGTTTCCCAGCCTGTGTCCTCTGTCCATTTCCCGGCCTGTTTCCCTGGTTTGGAGATGGATTGCGGCCTCCAACCGGGGGTTGTTTGCTGTGGCTGGTCTCTGGCTGCCTGCCTGCTGCTGGACTGTTGGAGTCATGCTGCATTGCGGCCTCCGGGGCCTCCTTTTTTCTTTCAATTCTTCCCCCCCATTCCATCTTTCCAGACTTGTGGGGTGGCTGGTCCCCACCACTGTGAGAGGGTGGTGGAGGACTTGCCTTTGTTTGTCCTCTGCCTTGCTGTGGTGAGAGAGCAGCAAGGGTTGGTTGCGACACCCCTACCGGACTAACTGTGCATCTGACGCTGGGAGTTCCACCGGGGTGAGAGGGTGGTGGTTGGACTGTCTGGTATCTAGTTGCCCCTGGGGTACCGTGAGAGGATCCCTGGGTGGGATACTGCCAGTGGCGCTGTGGGACATTTGTCTGGACTTATTGGACTTTTCATCTGGCCTTTTAATCACCCACTCTCCATTTGATGGACTATTATGACCAAGACTTACATGGCTGCAGCGTTACAGACCCTAGGGAAGGTTCCCTTATCCCTAGTGTGGCCTGTCGGACTATCCAAGGCCTACCTTGATGATGGATCCTGGGTTCTCGAGAGGTGGCATCCCAGATAGGGGTGGGGGGTTTGGGTTAAATGGAAAGAGGGGTGCCAAGACCTCCTTGTTAAATTTCTTGACCAAATTTTTAAGGTGTTTAAGGAGTGGGATGGGTAAGCAGGTCTGGTTGGAGCCTGGGGGGCTCTGCCAGGATTCTCCCAGTCCAGGTTGGAATTGGGCTGCAGTGGGGGGCGCTGTCCGGAGCTCTTGGAGAACAGGTGGGGTGTGGGATTCCCACGGTGATTGAGAAGGGCAGCAGAGGTATGGACAGGGGGCCATATCGGCTCTTGGGAGTGTGCCCCTGCTGTCTTCGAGCAGTCATGTGCTCCGATGCTCTGGTTCCTGCCCACTCCCCTGGGGGCTTGGAGGATCTGGGCCCTGGGCTGAGGTTGGTGTATCTGAATGCCAGGTCCATGGTGAACAAAGCTCCCCTCGTCCAGGAACTGATTGAGGAGGAAGACACGGACCTGGCTTGTATTATGGAAACCTGGTTGGGCCCTGAGGGAGGGGTCCCTCTGGTAGAACTGTGCCCACCGGGTTTCCACGTACTACACCAGCCTCGGGCCCAGGGTAGGGATGGAGGGTGGCTGTTGTGATCAGGGAGGTACTTTGTCCAAGGGAGACCACTGTCCCGCAGATAGGCGGGTGTGAGTCTCTCCTCTTGCAGTGGGGCCCTCGGGGTAAGTTGGGCCTGTTGCTCGCATACCTTTCTCCCAGCTGCATGGCAACGGCCCTGCCTGGTCTCCTTGACGTCCTATCCGGGGTGGCGGTTGAGTTCCCCAAGCTCATGGTGTTGGGGGATTTCAACCTGCCTTCTCTGGGGTGTGTGTGTCGGGGATGGATCAGGAGTTCATGGCTTCCATGGCGGCCATGAACCTGACTCAAATAATACAGGGTCCTAACCATGAGGGGGGACACATGCTTGAGTTATCCAGGACATTCCATCTTTGGCTATGGGGGGAGAGGTGTTGCCCCCCCATAGATAGGGCTTGCAACTTGGGTGTCTTCCTGGGTGCATGGCTCAGTTTGGAGGAGCAGGTGGGAGCCATGGCCAGGGGGGCATTTGCCAAGGTTTGCCTGGTGCATCAGTTGCACCCCTATCTGGATCGAGATGCCCTACGCACAGTCACTCATACGCTTGTTACTTCCTATCTGGATTACTGCAATGCTTTTTACATGGGGCTGCCCCTGAGGTCCACCCAGAGGTTTCAACTGGTCCAGAATGCAGCGGCGTGTGATGGGAGTGGCCCAATACTCCCATGTTACACCCCTCCTGCGTGAGCTGCACTGGTTACCAGTTGCCCTCCGGGTGAGATTCAAGGTTCTGGTGTTGACCTATAAAGCTCTACATGGCTTAGGACCGGGGTATTTGTGGGAGACCCTGCTGCCAGTAACAGCTTCCCAACGTCCCGTGCACACCCACAGGCAGGGCCTCCTTGGGGTGCCATCAGCCAGACAATGTTGGCTGGCGACCCCCAGGGGTAGGGCACCCACCCTATGGAATCAGCTGCCCTTGGAGCTCCGGGTGGCCCCTGACCTCTGGTCCTTCCGTCGTGGCCTAAAAACATGGCTTTTCCAACTTGCCAGCCTGGACTGATGGTTGGGGTAGGTTTTTAGTAATTGTTTTTATTAGTTTTATTCGTTTAGTGGGATTTCATATTTAATGGTTTTTAATATTTGTATTTGTATTATATTTTTATTACTGTAAGCTGCCCTATCCAAGAGATAGGGCAGCATAGAAATCTCATTAAATCAAGAAATAAAATCCTATGTCTGTCTTTTCATGATTTCTTTTTTAATTTTTATTTTTTATTCATATTTATATCCCGCCTTTCTCTGGAGACTCAGGGCGGCTTACAATTTTTGGGATACAATCCAATGCACTCAGCAATAGCTTTCCTTCCATTGTATATGCCTGCTTATTACTAAGCGACATTTTTACAAAGTCAGCTTATTGCCCCCAACAATCTTGGGTCCTCAGTTTACCTACCCCGAGAGGATGGAAGGCTGAGTCAACCTTGAGCCTGGTGGGATTCGAGCCTGCAATTATTACAGGCAGCTGGAACTAAGTGCTAGGCTATTAACAGCCTGCACCACCAAGGCCCTTTTTAGATGCTCTTTCTGCCACTAAGCCAATGACTTTTAAGTGGTGGTAGTGTGGTAGACTGCAAAGAGAAACATGCAGTGGTAGATATGGAGCTGTAAGGTGGGCAGTTTCTCCTGTGCCAGAGCCCTTCTTCCTGGTCTCTTAATTCTCTCCTCTCCCTGCTGAAGTCTTACCCCCATGGCATCTTGACATTTTTTTCACAAGGCCTTTTAAATGAGGTTCTCCTTTCTTGTTCTCTTTCTCTGGTATACATGTAGTTAGATAACCACACAAATGGACAGGGAATGGACCAAGAATGCTAAGATCTGAACCCTCAACTGAAAGAACCACTGATCAGTTCATGGAGGGGATGAAGCATTGTAAGGACAGTAGCAAAGAGGGTGGACAAATTTATTTTCAGGAATCAGGAATACAAGTGGGTGTATGGAAGTGCTCTCTGATTTCTGAACTTCCAAACTTCTAAAAGAATTTGCATTGGCAGTCAGACAGGTAAAAGAGTTAGCAATGTCAGCCTCACTTTTTCCCTGTCATATTTCCGGTATGAGGTCTCCTGACCATTTGCCCTCTCCAAATGAGTCATTGTCTTGCGCAAACAATATCTAGAGTCAGGAAGTTTATCTCATAAAATGCAAATTAAGAGAACAAACTTTGTAGATCAATAGAAAGTAGGAAAAGTAAATGACTCATGATCTGCTATTAACATGTTATGATACTTGCTTTATAAAAGGGAAGTCTAGGGCAGCATATAATTTGGAGGGTTTTTTTAAGTTAGGTAGTGGAACAAAATATATAGTAAACTTATTCCAAAGAGCTTATGGTGTGATCATAAAGCAATATAAGGACTGTACAAATCCAGATTTATAATTTCAGACAGACTCAGAAGAAGAAACAAAAGTATTGGTGGAAATCAAACAAAAATCCTACTTCAAGGCCGATTAAAGACAGTCCAAGTAGAGAAATCAACTAGATTTTGGCAATTAAAACTTCCACCACGTTTCATGGGGGGAAACAAAGCACAAAATGTCAGTAGATACTCTACAGCACATCTTCTTTGATATTGCAATAATTCTTCCGTTCTCAATGTATTCTGCATTATGGTGGGACCAATTCTTCTCCTTTTGACAGAGAAACGATTTATAAAACCTATCACATTGGAAAATTAATTGTCTGGTTTTCATTTGCCATAATGTTGTTTTCACTAGGCAGCTACTGTATCTGAAACAAAACTGTTTATGGTGTCCTAAGTGAAAGTAGTAACACAAGAAAATGCTGTTCTTTTTCTCAACCTCTCCCATGCTCCCTTCTTTTTAGGGCGTTTCCATGCTTATCCATGACCTTTTCATGCTAGAGTCAGATGAGTTGTTTAAAGTAAAACACAGCTAAACCAAGAAAAAAAAACACCTCACACTGTTTTACTTATATATTTATTTATCAAATTTATATGGCCACTGATCTCATGGGAGGTAACACTGGGCAGCATATAACAATCCAGTGAAAACAGTAAATAAATGAAATAATGTTTACTTAAAACCATGATATAACAATTATAAAAAAGAATTAGAAAATCATCAAGTGTAGGTTAATACAGCATGAAATGACCTCATTATAATTTGTTAATAGTTGCATCAAGCTGTTAAGGGCAAAGAAAGGGAGAAAGTGCTACACTTGGGTACCATTTAACAAAGTGCGACTCTAGATTATAAAAAAAGATGTTGAGACTCTAGAAAGAGTGCAGAGAAGAGCAACCAAGATGATTAGGGGACTGGAGGCTAAAACATACAATGAATGGTTGCAGGAATTGGGCATTGCTAGTCTAGTAAAGAGAAGGACCAGAGGAGACATAGATAGATAGAATTATTTATTGGCCAAGTGTGATTGGACACATAAGGAATTTGTCTTGATGCAAATACTTTCAGTATACATAAAAGAAAAGATACATTTGTCAAGAGTCAAGAACCATAGGTACAACACTTAATGATAGTCATAGGGTACAATAAGCAATCAAATCATACTAAGAAACAATATAAATTGTAAGGATACAAGCGACAAAGTTACAGTCATACAGTCACAAATGGGAGGGGATGGGTGATAAGGAGTGATGAGAAGATTAACAGTAATAGTAGTGCAGACTTTGTAAATAGTTGAACAGTGTTGAGGGAATTATTTGTTTAGCAGAGTGATGGCTTTCGGGGGAAAAACTGTTCTTGTGTCTAGTTGTTCTGGTGTGCAGTGATACATGATAGCAGTGTTCCAATATTTGAGGGGCTGCCACAGAGAGCAAGGAGTCAAGCTATTTTCCAAGGCACCTGAAGGCCAGACAATGGATGGAAACTGATCAAGGAGACATTCAACCTGGAAATAAGGAGAAATTTTCTGACAATGAGAACAATCAACCAATGGAACAGCTTGCCTTCGGAAGTTATGGGAGCTTCATCATTGGAAGCTTTCAAGAAGAGACTGGACTGCCATCTGTCAGAAATTGTGTAGGGTCTGTTTGGGGGGTTGGATTATTAGATGACCTACAAGGTCCCTTCCAAGTCTGTTAATCTGTTATGAAAGTAGATGGTCCATAAGACTGTGCAATCCTCTGACTGCTTTTTCAGATGCAAGTCTCATTATATCCAGTGAGCTTTCTAGTAAACTATGGCTAAGACCAATATTTAAGTAAATGTTTCTTAAAATACAGCATTATTTGTTTCAAAATAACGTTAGCAGCCCTAATTTTTTCTCACCTCATTTTTAGATTAGTAATTTCTGCTTTCCTGTAATTCGGTTCATACTGTCTTAGCTGTTGCTTATTTTAACAAAAGAGGAAACCACTGTACCCCCTCCCCCACTGTACCATTCCCTAAACCAGTCTGCAAGGTTACAATGTTTGATGGTATTGAAGATCATTGATTAAAAAGTCCTAGAATGGGAGTTTCTGGTCTCCACACAGATCACTGAGAATCATTAACAAGTGTTATTTTTTGGCAGGGTGTTGGACTAATCTAGTGAAGAACAATTCACCATTTCATGTGATTCCACTGACTGACATCTTATACAATCAGGTTATTCCTTCTGATGTCTAGCCTAACTACTCCTTAGAGTTCTAAGCCATTGATTCTGATCTTGCTCTCAGGGACAATATAGACATCCACTCTATTCTGTGCTGCATTCCTTCAGATTCTATCACACTTCCCCTCAGGTGCCTTCTGTCTAGGCTAAGCATTTCCAGATCAGATAACAGATAATCAGAGTTGGAAAGGACCTTGTAGGTCATCTAGTCCAACCCCCCGCCCAAGCAGGAGACCCTACACCATTTCTGACAAATGGCAGTCCAATCTCTTCTTGAAAGTCTCAAGTGATGGCGCTCCAACAACTTCTGAGGCCAAGCTGGTTGATTGTTCTCACTGTCAGAAAGTTTCTCCTTATTTGCAGGTTAAATCTCTCCTTGTTCAGTTTCCATCCATTATTCCTTGTCTGGCCTACAGGCACTTTAGAAAATAGCTTGACCCCTTCCTCTCTGTGGTAGCCCCTCAAATATTGGAAGACTGCTATCATGCCTCCCCTGGTCCTTCTCTTTACTAGACTAGCCAAGCCCAGTTCCTGTAACCATTCTTTGTATGTTTTAGTCTCCAGTCCCCTAATCATCCTGGTTGCTCTTCTCTGTACTGTAAATATCCTTTAACTGTTTCCCAAAGAACTTGTTTTCAGACACAATCTTTTTAGAATAAAATAACAGAGTTGGAAGGGACCTCGGAGGTCTTCTAGTCCAGCCCCCTGACTAGGCAGGAAACCCTACACCACTTGTGGTTATCCAACATCTTTTAAAAAACTTCAAAACTTCTGGAGGCAAGTTGTTCCACTGATTAATTGTTCTGTCAGGAAATTTCTCCTTAGATCTTAATGGTGTTTCAGTTAGTCCCAATTTGTCATTTTCCTTTTTGAATTGTAATGCCCATAATTGGACATAAAATTTCAAATGGTATCCAAGAAATGCAGAGTCGATTTGAATAATTACTTTCTATGATCAGGATTCTGCTCCTGAGTGCTTATATACCTTAAGATAGCATTTGTTTTTTTTAGCAACTTGTTCATACTGCTAGCTCATGTTTAACTTCTGGTTGACAAGGACAATCAGATTCTTTTCACGTGTCCTACTCTCAAGGCAGGTCTTGTAATCCTAGACCCATGTCTTTTATTTTTCCTACCCAGATGCAGTTGTCTATGTTTTTCCTTGTCAAAATAGATCCTGTTTTTGACACACTCTCAAACCTAGCTAGATTTTATTTAATCTCCTCACCTTTAGATTATACTAGCCACCACTCCCAGTTTTGTGTCATCTGAAAAATTCATAATTCACTTATCTAAGTCATTGATAAAATGGTGAACAGTACAAAGTTCAGGACAGGGCCCTGTGACACTCCATTTAATTATTTCCTAAAAGATAAGTAACCACATCCTCTAGGTACAATCATTCAGCCAATTGCAAATACATCTAAAATAATATTATTTAAGCCATATTTTATCAGGAGGAGTTCTGTTGAAAGCTTTGCTAAGGTCCAAGTGCACTACACTAATCTGTCAAAGAAGAGAATACAGTTAGTTTAGCATGATCTGTTTGCAACAACTAATGCTGGCTCTTCTCAATGGTAGAGTGTGTTAGATTTGGATGAAGAGTCAGACGCGGAGTGCTTCAGTGAAGAGTTTATTAGTGACTACAGCTCATAATAGACCCGATTTGGCTGGACTGCGCTGCTACTTATAGCCAGCAGCCGCAGTTGCCAGCCAATCAGAGTGCAGGGTTTTCCCGCACTATTTAAACCAATCATTTCTGACATTTTACAAGAAAGTTCAAACTTAACCAATGACATTCAAACCTGCATACATAACAGAGTGCCTTTCCACAAACATGTTGCTTGAGAAAATGTTTGAAGACTTGGTCCCATGTAAGTGTTATAAAGCTGACAGATCTGTAGTTTCCCAGATCTTCTATCTTCCCAATTTTGAAGATGGAAAAATATCCATTTTCTGAGTCCTTGACAGTTTTTTTAGGAGTTCTCCAAGATTATTAAGAATGATTTTGAGATTGTCCCTGCTAGTTCCTTTAGTAACTTGTGATTTAATTCATTTGAACCCAGAGATCTGATTTCAGTTAAATAAAGGAAATGAAATGCCCATCTTCTTCCTCTTTTTCACGCTCAAATCAATCTTTACTCTTATAGTTGATTTGGCAATATTTTCAGAAATTGTTTGCCATGGCCTTCTTCCTAGAACGGGGAGCAACTGGCTGTCACTCAGCTGGTTTTCATGCCCAAGGCAGGGCTAGAATTCACAGAATTCTAGAATTCATTAGCTCTCCTGGCTTCTAGATCTGTGCCCTTCACTACTTTATCAAACTGGCTCTCTAATTATGTCTTACCTTCTCCTTTTTTGCCCTAAGCTACAGTTCTCCCCCCCTCACAATAGTTAGGTCTCCATTTATCTTCCGAGAGAAAACAGATGCAAAATAGGAGTTAAGAAGGTCTGTTTCTGATCATTGTTCATTACTAAGTCACAGTGTTTTGCTCTAGTCAAGAATGTTTTTAAGAAACAAGCTTTAAAGGAATGTAGACTGTATTTATCATTCAGATAGCACCAAGAACTAAGCTCCAAGATTTGGTTAGTTTAAGGTTACTGCATTGTATATAGTCTTCATCACTGTAAAGCTCTGTGCGTTCAATTTTTGGTAAAGGTTCTGAACTGCATAGCATAACATCTGCCTTCCCATGCTTGATTAATCTAAAAAACAATGAAAATAATAATGTAGAGCCTGCTTCCTGATGGCCAGTGTAACTTTTTAATAAATAATAACTCCAACTTGATAAACATACCATTTGTAATATATTGCTGTTCTTACGTTTTTCCAAATGTAGAATACAGTAATTTCCTTTGATTGATAAAGAGTACCATGAATTCATGTAAATAATGTAACTTGTAAACCATAACACTTAAGTTTTGATGTCCCTATGTCAGAAATAGTTTAAACAGACTATCATTTCAAGTGACATTGTTATTTTGGCTTAATATCATTGATGGTGCTACAGATTAAGTTTTGCTATAATCTTGTTTCCTTGAAGTTTCATAGACATGAACAAAAGAACTATGATTATAGTTCATATAAGTTTTTACTGTCGTTTGAGCAACTAATTAATAGATCTTACTTTAATCCAAAGTAAGAAAGAAATGAACTGTGATTCAAGTCATATGACATTGATTCAAAGGAAAACCTGAATAGTCCAGTAATTAATCCTTGAATCAGAAGCTGCAGTTTTCTTCCAAAGAGATAGTTCATGCCTGTTTAGATGTGTAGTCCCTTCCTCTTACAACACCCTTTAAATGCTGCCCTTGTTTTATTTAAAAGTCTAAAAGCAACTTTGTTTGAAGGATGGACATACTTTGTACAGGACTGCAAGTCAGTTGGTGACTGAGGCTGCAACCTTTTGACCCACCAAATAAGAACTTATGTCACAATGTTTATTCGTTACTAAATGCTTATCCTTCCAAATAAAAGTTTTCGCAATGGTGCAACATTTACAATTATGAACTAGACTTTTAAACAAAAAAGGATAACTTAAATATCACTACACAGAGAATAATATTAAATAGCAAAATAAACAAGGTGTCATTGCAATGTAACAGGTAGAATTCATAAATTACATTAAGTGTAGCTGCCGGATTTGGCTGTAAATATGCTGATGGCCATTAGATTCAGGTGACTTACTTTGACTTACAACCATTCGTTTAGTGACCATTTGAAGTTACAACAGTACTGAAAAAAATGACTTATGATTATTTTTCACACTTACGACCATTGCAGCATCTCCTTGGTCATGTGATCAAAATCTGGATGCTTGGCAACTGGCTTCATATTTATGACAATTGCAGTGTCCGGGGTTATGTGATCACCTTTTGTGACCTTCTGACAAGCAAAATCAATGGGGATACATTATAAAATGTTTATAATACATTATAAAAATACTAAGCTATAAACAAATGTGACTTAGAAACCACAATGATGTGGGTTCATACAATATTCAGACATAGCTTAGTGCAATGGGTTCATCTAACTTTTAAAATTCTATGAAAATAACAATATTTTTGCCTGACTGGCATTTCACAATATAATCAAATAGATATAGGACAAATCACTCATTATATAACATAATATGATATAATCTTATATATAGATATTGAAAAACTACACACTAGAATATTCTTTGTTTGAATCTCTTGGAAGAAAATAATTGATGCATTGAGCCATGCTATACCCTGGTTCTACACTGTTATCAACCATATAGAGATAATATCCACTAACTTTATAGAAGTAATTTTCAGTAAGATAATATGTGCAAATTGAACAGAAAACCTGGTGTACCTCTATTTGTGAATGAGAAAGAAAATGAAAATAAATATGAGTATAACACCTCTACACTGTTTTATGTAAATATGGTAGAAATATTTTAACTCTTTAACAGGGATTTTATTTGCACCGTGCATTCAGAATCTGGAGCTGAGTAAGGGCAGAATCTGGAGGCAGAAGGGGCTGACAAAATTTGCAGGAGGGATAAGTATTTGAAAATCTAGCTAGAAAGTGGCTACAGAAAGAATAGGCAGTATGGTTTAAAACAGACTGTGTGGGTGGTATAATGTAAGATAGATGTGCCAGTGGGGAGGATTGGGGGCAGAGAAATAAAAAGTGGTAGAAAGAGTTATAGAAATGGGCAAGAGTACATACGATGGAAAGTGTAGAGAAGGTTGCTCTATATTATTTTATAGGAACCATTTGTTGTATATTATAATAAGTTTTGTTTATAAGAGTAAGGTATGCCTAATTAAAAGAGGATTGTCTTGATTGTCTTTAAATTTTTAAAAAGATGTAAATCATTATGCTAATATAAAGGAAGAACAATCTGTGTTGTAGTAAATTATAGATTAAAAACTTGAGCAAAACAGAATATAGTATAAGCATTTGTCTAATTGTCTTTCATAAAAACTATAAGTTCATGTTGTGAAATTCAAGAAGAGAGGTAGTTCTAGCCCCATTTATAGTATCTCCATGTCTGCTTTTTTGTCCCACTTAGGCTTCCAATACTATAGCAAGCAATTTTATTTATACATGAATAGCTAAAGATTAGATTTTCATTACTTCTGAGCAGATGAATTCACAGCAGCAAAAACAACCTAGACTCTGTTTGCAGTATGATTGGTATTTTCTGTTCTTGTCTGAGAAAATACCATCATTTTGAGTTTTCCTTTCCCCAGAGTAAGTTTCCTTTGACATAACCCAGATCTGAGGTTCTTAACCAGCTTTTCTCAGAAATCTTCCACACGTTATCTTGCAATGATGGGAGTTGTAGTCCAACACACCTGAGGAGACAGAAGGAAAAGGTCATGGTGGAGTCAGAATATATGAGTCAGTAGCTCATTGATTTTTCTGAACCAATAGTTCATTGCTGTTGCAAAGAAAGCATTTGTCAAGTAATACGTCAAGACATGTTTTTAAAATGTTTTCTAGAGAAGCATGTTTCTACAAAAACAAGTCTTTATTTATTATTATTATAATTAATTTTTTAATGCTGCCCGTCTCTCCTACAATGTGACTCTGGGCAAAATAGTTTAGTACTCTGTGGTAGATAAACTGGATCATCTTAATCTATACCATATTGGCATGAAAAAAAACTTTTATCATTAGGTGGAAGATTCCTATTCAAATATTTATTAATATTTCACATTTCTAAACAGCCTATCCCCCTTAGAGAGGGACTCTGAGCATTATACAACAAATTAGGATAATAGTGAAGCTCAACAAAGTGCATTGAATTGTAGTTTGGTTTTGCACAATATATCAAGCCAGCTGTACAGTTTGACTGCCTTCTTGTTAATGTTTGTTATGTGAACCTCTTCTATCATGCTTTCTAAAAACAGCTAAATAAACAATAATTTATGTGATGTGTTGCATCAATATGCTTGTATAGGAATACCATACCAACTGATCAATAACTTATTGAATCTATATGTTAGTATCAATGCGGGTTTGTGGAGAGAGGTGCTCATTTTTTTTTGATGCCATAGAAGAGATTTGGGACATAATACCCCAAACTTATCAGTACAACACTTAATGTGCAATGTAATATTTGTTTGTCAATATTAAGAGGACATTTTTAAATGGAACCTAATGACTTGCTATGCTAAGTTGTACTTGTCTATAGAGTGATCCGTGCCCTATCATTATGTATTACCTAAACCTAGACAGGGAGAAGTTTTACAGGTGGAAAATAATTGTTTCATCTCTAGCATACACAATTAAAAGGATCAAATAGCAAGTAATGGTAACAAATTCCTCTTATGACATATAAATATGATATATTTTTCCCGAAAGCCATCACTCTGCTAAACAAATAATTGCCTCAATACTGTTCAACTATTACAAAGTCTGAACTACTATTACTGTTAATCTTCTCATCACTCCTTATCACCCATCCCCTCCCACTTGTGACTGTATGACTGTAACTTTGTCGCTTGTATCCTTACGATTTATATTGACTGTTTCCTAGTATGATTTGATTGCTTATTGTACCCTATGACTATCACTAAGTGTTGTACCTTATGATTCTTCACGAATGTATCTTTTCTTTTATGTATACTGAGAGTATTTGCACCAAGACAAATTCCTTGTGTGTCCAACCACACTTGGCCAATAAAGAATTCTATTCTATTCTATTCTATTCTATTCTATTCTATTCTATTCTATTCTATTCTATTCTATTCTATTGATACACATGGGAACAGATGGACAAGTATGTTAGAATGACTGAGAACTTCCATAGACAATAAAGCAAATAAACACGAAAAGCAGCTCTGTTCTGTTTTTAAATTGCTGGCTGAATATAAATGACAGCACAAGTTCCGAAGCGTGCCAGGCTATTCCTTCGCTCCCACATTCTTCCTAACACACGTGAAGCCGGAAGACGCGCAGCGCCTTCCCACAGAGGGCTCAGCCGAGCGGGGTTGTGAGGGGGGCCGGGCCGCCAGAAGGCTTCTCATTGGGCCAGAGAGCGCTCGTGATGAGAAGGCGAGGCAGAGGCCGGCAGGTTTCGGCTCCGCCTGTCTGGCCTTCCTCCTCTTTTCCACTCTGCCGCCCCCTTCAGCTAGTACCATTTCACTCGCTAAGCGCCTCTGATCCGCTCGGAGAGAAATTCCCCGCCTCCCGCACTTCGTTGGCTTATTTCCTTCGCCTTTTGCAGGCCGCTGAAGCCCGCCGTCCTGTGAGAAGCTGTTTGGGCCAGCCCAAAGCTGGCCTCCTCCGTCTCCATGGAGCCTTGCCCGACGACGGATGGCTCCTGCGAGAAGAAAAGGTAAGAAGGAGACGGTCCTTTGCCCTTCACTGCCGGTCGCGGCCTGGGAGCCTTTTCCGGAATCGGACTGCCTGCCGTTGTTATAAGGGTCCAGGAGGCGCACAGAGGCTTCCCCTCCCCCTCCCCCTCCCCCCCACCCCTCATTTTTCTTTAAACAATGTAATTCGGTGTGTGAGTTTCAGGAAGGAGGGAGCGTCTATATTGCGAAGAACCTTTCCTCCACCCCCGCCTCTCCAAAGCTTTATAATCTTCACGGGCAAACCCCACGTCAACCTAGGAGCGATTTATAACCTTTTCCCAACCGTGTGTGATCGCAGACAGGCTCGCCGAGCTAAATTCTGGATGATGGGTATTGTAGTTCTGCCGTGGGGTTGCCAAAAACTCCCGCCTTCTACCCAGTTTTAACCTGATCATCTTCTTCGAGATGTTGTGTCTCCTTTTTAAAAATGGGTAGACGGGGGTTCAAAGACGGAGTGGAAGATATCTCTTTTCCAGGGGTTTGTTTATTCCTCCATTACCTGTTTTTCGTGCCCATCTTTTGTTCGTAGCGACACCCCCTTCTTTGCTTCTAAACTACCATTTTTCTTCCTATTTTCCGTAAGTAGCTTTCCGTCCATCAACATTTGTCTTCATCTCCCCCCACTCCCATGTCCTCTTATGCCCTTCCCTCCTCCCCTATTCTTCCTTTTTCTTAAGAGGATGTTTTCACTCTTTTATTTCTTCTCCTCCCCCAATTGTCCACGTCGCCATTTTGTGCTGGGGGGGGGGAGAAAGAGTATGTGAATGTGAGAACCTGAGAAAGAGAGAGAGAGAGAGAGAAATCAGTGCCCAAGATTTGATAGCAGATGTTCCTAGCTTGCTCAATATGCAACTTTTTTTGCAAGATAATTGCTAATGTATCATATGGAGTCTCCACATTTAAGGGTTTTTTTGGGGGGTGGGGTCCTGTTTAGATTAAGGCATAACCCAAAAAATAGATCTGGCATTTCAAGAGTCAGGAAATGTAATGATTGTTTTAATGTAATGATTGTCTGGTTTTTAGGAGCCATCTACAGGAGTTGTGTTAATGTATCTTTGACTGTTCGTTTGTACATGGAAATGAAAAGGATGGTCTATCTTGGCTGGTTATGATTTGGAAAGAACAGCACTTTTTGCCTGTGTACATTTTCAAATTCTTTGTAAGCAGACAATAAGAGATATCAATTAGAAAGGCAGGTAGAATTTTATATTCTATGCAAAATTACAATCAATGATACTTTAATTATGCATATTCTTACCAAATACAATATTCCCTCTATATTCATAAATAGTGCATATTCAGAAACATTAGCAGGAATACTTCACATTAATGGCATAGTTCAGTTCAAATACTAGGATCCTCACAGATCACTAATATCTATCACTGCTGTGAGCCTTGTTCACATCCAATAAAACCACATAAAAAGCAATTATATTTTAAACTGGTTTAATGAACAACATAGTAAAATGGCATTCTTATTGAGAGTATTGATAAACTTAACCATAAATAAAAGATTTGGACCTAATGAAATATAAAACAGACCATCCAAGGACCTGCAACTTCCAAAAACACATGAATGCAAGCAAACCTTACCACTAACCAAAAATTAATAATACTGCTAATAATTCACTGAAGTGTAGCAACCATATTTTGGCAGGAGTAGCTAGGAGGGAACTCAAGTTGAAATTTATGTCAGAAAGTTTCAGGTAGGAGGAGCACAATTTGAGGACTTAGAACAACTTCTGCCTACCTTGCCCTTTTCAGTGTCATTTTGCTAAAAAATACAGGGTAACCTGTCCCAGCACTGAAAGAATCTGAAAATCTTAAAAGTATCATTGACTTTCCCACTTAAGACAACATATACCCATCTCTATTATTATTAACAGTTATTTTCATCCCTGTTGATGAAAGAGCTTTTATAGAATATGTAAACAATAGGATGAACACTCTGTAGTATGTTAAAACAGAGTGTTTTAATATCACAGGGCTCCTTGATATGATTAGACATAAAATGGCTTTACTGGTTCACAATAAAGAATAATTTGCACTGTAGGACTAATCTGAGGCTTTTTGCTACCAGTTGTGAAATACACAACTTCTTCCATTCCATTTAATATTTAGTAATAGACTAGTCACTAGGTTGACAATTGAATAGCTGTGACAAAACAGTGTATTTTATGAGGGGGGTTGAGAATAACTGGGGGAGATACTGATATAGCTGATGTGACATATAAAGGTTTGGATATCTCCACCTCTAAGGTCTGTCTCATTTTTGTAATAGTAGGACAGTCTTCATCTTGAGAAACATTTAAGTTGTATGAAAAAAGTAATCATCCACTAAGTTTCAATCCTTCTCTTGAGTTTTTGTGTGAATACTTAACAGTTGTAACTAAATATGTAGCACTAGCAAACAGCTTCCATAAATCCTTTCTCTACCCCTAAGTTATAAAGCAATTAAAAATTCTTCAAAGGGGACTGGATTGCTACATACATTTATAGACCTTGGGTACAAAATAGATGGACTTTATTACATCACATTAAATGTGATTTTTTTAACCATTTATGATTTAAAAATTTCAATATATTTGATATTATATTTTTAAGAATTTGGTGAAAGCGGCTTGCAAAGATTACTGGTTTGTCTTTATTTTGTTTTATCTGTCTTTCAGAACTTAATAAAATTTGTATTTTTAAATTTCTACATTGTAAATATTTTATGTATTTATCATCTCTTTACTCACCTGATATCCCAAGAAGTCTTCTAAATGACAATAGAATTTTGTAGAGCTGTGCGATTAATAGGTAATAT
Organism: Naja naja; assembly: GCA_009733165.1. Classification (NCBI taxonomy): domain Eukaryota; kingdom Metazoa; phylum Chordata; class Lepidosauria; order Squamata; family Elapidae; genus Naja; species Naja naja. Next base: position 342,919,552 of record CM019148.1, on the reverse strand, counting down.
GACAGGTTTTTCCTCTTACCCCCTATTTCACCTACATCAATTCTAAATTACAAAGAAACAACATGTGATGGAATGATTCATGATTTGTGAATACTTCTATTAAAAAGTATTGTAAACTTAGTAGAGGAAGTTGCCACTCAGAAAAGCTGAAACATAATTCTTTTAAAATCAAGAAGTCAAGAAAGGTTTGCTTTCCTCTAGCTGTTTTACCTTCCAAAGGGAGAATTGGACAACTTCTTTCTGCTTTGCAGAGATTATATTATACCATATTTATAACTGTAGTTTATATAAAACCTGTTTTGATTCTCCCAATTTAATTCTGATTCAAACAACACCCCGTTGCTTTCATTAGCCCAAGTCTTTTTTGGTTGAAAAATAAAAGTTTAAAATCAAAGATGAAGGGAGCTTTTGCGCAGGAATGTTTGATAATATTAAGAAGCGCACGGTGTGGTGGTGGTTTGATAGTGGTTTAGTTTGCTTTCTGCCCGAAACTAGTATTTCTTTGCACCAATCTTTATGCTATTTAATATTTCTTGCTTGGAATTTAGGAATTATCCATTAAAAGAAAAGGAAAACATCACTTTCTTGCAACCTCAGAATATGTTGGATTCTGGCTTGCCATTCTGCTGTTCTCTAATTCCTGGGAATGTAAAAATTCTGGGAACTTTATGCAGCTGTTAAAATGATCTTTCCTTTTTTCTAACAATTGTCTTCTTTAGTCTTGAATAGGTCTCTTGAATAGGATAGCAAAATACAGTTCAGGCCCCTATTGTTTTGTTTAAACTTATAGTAACAGACAAATGGGGATCATGATAGAACTTTGTGAATTCAGAACAATCTGTCTGTGAAAGATTTGCTGCTCAGCTCAGTCTTACATTGTTTAAAGGTCAGTCTACTGAATTCAGAGAGGGTTTTTTAAATTGCTTTTGCTTGCAGAACAGAATATAAGACTAATAGAAAACTGTTTTTAAAGATATTATTACATATCTAATTATCTGCCTTTCTATTATGTCAATAAAGAGCACGTTCATTAGTAGAGAATAAATTCAGAAGTTTAATTCCATATAAATATAAGCATGAAATTACTTTTGTAATCTTGAAATATTAAAATAAAAACTGAAAAATATATTGGAATACATAGAATATAATTGGCTTTATTTTTAGGATCTTTTAAGACAGTTAAGAAGTGAAACTTTAGTGACATTCTAACAAGAGCATAATATTTAGATCACCATTTAGTTTATGCTTTTATTGGACTTGATATAATAGTGACACTTTGTTAGCCATAGCTAACTAATTTGGAACAAGATTTAAGAATGGATACTTTGTTCACCAATTTGTGCATAAGCCATAGTGTGTAACTTTGTTGAGGATTTTTATTAACTAATAGGAATATTCAATTTTATAGCTGTTAAATTAGAATGCTTTTTGGATATGCTTTTATGCTAGCAACTGAACTGATCTGTGCTAATTGTGAGATTGGGCCATCATTGCGAATCTAAACACTTACACTAAGAATGCATCAAAAATGTGAACTTATATAATAAGGTTTTTAACCTTAACTGTGTTGAAGATGTCCTTTCCAGAAATAGGACAGTTCACATAAACTCTAAATGATAATGGACAATTAGAATAGAATAGAATACTTTATTGGCCAAGTGTGGTTGGACACACAAGGAATTTGTCTTGGTGTAAATACTCTCAGTATACATAAAAGAAAAGATACATTCGTTAAGAATCAAGAATCATAATGTACAACACTTAATGATTAGTCATAGGGTACAGTCAGCAGTCAAATCATACTAGGAAACAGTCAATATTAATTGTAAGGATACAAGTGACAAAGTTACAGTCCTGGGAGGGGATGGGTGATAAGAAGTGATGAGAAGGTTAATAGTAATAGTAGTGCAGACTTTGTAATAGTTGAACAGTGTTGAGGGAATTATTTGTTTAGCAGAGTGATGGCTTTCGGGAAAAAACTGTTCTTGTGTCTAGTTGTTCTGGTGTGCAGTGCTCTATAGTGTTGTTTTGAGGGAAGGAGTTGAAACAGTTTATGTCCAGGATATGAGGGGTCTGTAAATATTTTCACAGCCCTCTTTTTGACTTGTGCAGAATACAGGTCATCAGTTGAAGGCAGGTTGGTAATAATTGTTTTTTTCTGCAGTCCTAATTATCCTCTGAAGTCTGTGTCTGTCCTGTTGGGTTGCAGAATCAAACCAGACAGTTATAGAGGTCCAGATGGTAGACTCAATAATTCCTCTGTAGAACTGTATCAGCAATTCCTTGTATCCATAGATGTCATAGAATCTTATAACTGTGATAAATCTGGAAGTGACCCTGTACTGCAAGTTCATTCTTCCAACACAACCTTATTCAGAATAAGCCCCTAAGGAACAACTGTATCAGGATAAATGGTGTGAAAAGATGCTGTCTCTTTTCCAGTAAAGTCAATCTGTTATGCTGACAAATAATTACATCCATAGCAAGGCAGAAGCCCACATAGAAATGGATGTAAAAAAAGTTTTCTCTAAGAATCTTTGCTTAGAATGCTGAAGAATCTTCATTCTCTTCATCACATTGCCCAAGAGAAAAAAATATTTTCCATTGGAAATATGCATGATAAAATTCTGTGGACCAATTAAGAATATAGTTAAGGCAATATTCTAAGTACCACTTTTGGTTGTTCACATCACTGACGCTTTAACAACAACATATTCATATGTATGTAACAAAATGTTCATAATTCACTGGATATATTTATTTATTTATTTATTTATCCATGGCTAGTTGAATTAGCCATGGTTGTAGAACATGCCCTCACAAACATCTTGCACATGCCGAAAATTGTGGACTATGCCAAAATGAGTAAATTGACATTTGAAATTAGAGAACAAGAAGATAAACAATTTTATCTGATATGGGATTTGTTCTATCAACAGTTGGATAAAAAGACATCGTAATGTAATAGATTAAGAAATTTTATAATAGATATTTAATAGATTGATATTAATTATAATATAAACCATTATAACATAACCATTGGGTGAAAGTGTAATACAAATTTTATAAATGAAAGTTAGAATATCTCATATTAAATGTGAAATAAATAGATTAGTCATGAATGATTAATAACTGATAAATATATAAGCATATGTCAGATTGATAATATGAGAATCTATACGAATTGTGAGTGATGACTATGAAAGGATAGCACAAATGATGTGTAACCAACTGACACATTGTATAAAATGGAAGATGGTTTTATGTTTTTTTATGTATTTGTTTATGTTTGTCTTAAAAAATAAAAATTAAAAAAAAAACTTGCGTATGCTGTTAGACTGCAAAAATAAAACTGATCTCATATAATTGCCATACTGGATATGTCATTTGGAATTGCATTTAGATAAGTTTATCATATCGGGTCTCTTAAAAACAACATTTCCTAGAATAGATGCCATATACAGCTCAGTAAAGCTTTACAGTATAGAATCTGATTAGTTAAACAAGGAAACATCCTATACATCCTGGACAGTTGGTGTCCATACGAGGCCAAGACTTGAAAGGAACACTAGATGTAGTTGTTGACAAATCCCTAGAACTTCCAATTGGAAATCAATTGGATTTCATGTTTCTCCAAAAGGACACTACTAATATTTGGTCTACAATCAACCAGACCAGACTTTTCTCTGTGCTAGTGGAAACTGCACTAAACAGAGGGTTCAACTAGATGACCTAGGTGGGTAACTGACTACAGAAAAAATAAATTTGGATACCAATTTGGATATGAGGAAATGAACTAGAAATATGTTTTAAATAGCACTTTCTTTTTTACAGGATAAGTTTTGGGGAAAATCATATAATTTTGTTGTGTTAGATTTATAGCATATAGTCCTTTGGGCTACAGAAAAAAAAGTTGATTGCAAAAAGTATTCACTAAATTTATGAAAGTAGGAAAGTGTTTTTGTATTAGCCAATGGACTGGTTGTCTGAACTATTCGTTTCAAAGCATTCTTCTATAGTACTATAACTGTGAAGAATGCATTTGCCTACAATAATTGAAACTTTCAATTACACAACTTCCATTATCATCAGATTGCTTTGTCCCTGTGGTTGACCTCAGTGAGGCTGTTTTGGAACAAATGTTTTGAGGATCCAAACCTAAATGTAGATTCATACAGCAAAAATCCACAGTAATCAGTTTGATTCTTATTTATGTGTGGTATGTCTCAACTCTCATTGGTTATTTTACAAACCATGATTTATTTGATTCTAGTATAATGTTACGATTAAAACAAAACTCAGTGTGATGTATAAACATACCCAATTAGAATAACAATAATAGAAACAATTCCATGTGCCAGTTTAAATATTTTCAGAAAAACCAAAGAAGACACTGCAGATTGTCTGCACCCAATGTTCTGGCACATTTGCCTTCTTTCCGTTGGACATTGATTTTGTTTGGGGGGGAAGAGTGCTATATAGCATTTTATGCATAAATGTGGAACATTTCCAATGAGCATGGAACAGCCTGTCTAAAATCCAAATATGAAGAATTTTGAATTCAAAAATTTTAATAAAATTCTGGGAGGCTTCCAGAGTGTAATTTGCTTACTTCAATTCCAGCTATGAATACAAGTTGTCCTTGACTTAGCACCACAATTGAGTCCAAAATTTCTGTTGCCAAGTGAGATATTTGTTGATTGTGTTTTGTTTCATTTTATGATCTTTTTTGCCACAGTTAAATGAATCACTGCAGCTGCTAAGTTAGTAACACACTTGTTAAATGAATTTAGATTCCCTATTGACTTTGCTTGCCAGTAGGTCACAAAAGAGAATCACACGACACTGCATTTGTCATAAATATGAGTCAATTGCCAAGTGTCTGAATTTGGTCATGTGGTTATGGGAATGCTGCATCAATCGTGGAAAAACAATCATGAATCACCTTTTTTCAGTGCCGTTGTAACTTTGAACAGTCACTAAAAGGATTGTTGTAAGTTGAGGACTACTGGTAACCACCCTGAATGAGTGAATGAGTTGGGTGGCCATATTTATTTAGCATATGGCATCTATAGAGGTCATACATCGTAGTCTAATTGCTACCTCTCTAGTTTTGGACTGCGATGGATATAATATCCAGTTGGGTTGTTGTATGTATAGATTTTTAGCCACTGTATTAAGACAGAATATTGCCCGGGTTATACCATCATGGAGGCAGTTTATACTTCGTACCCTGGCGATCATATACATTTTCTTAATAAATAACAGGAAAAAGGTATTTCTCTTTCTGCCTGACAAGTTCAGTAAGCAATTGTTTGGGCATTTACAAGCTCAGGGGCCCAATACATTTGTAATGTTTTGTATTTCACAGTAGACATCTTACAATTATCAGCTTGCCTCAAAAAAAGGCACAATAAAGCAGAACATCACATTGTAATCACAGAGTATAGTATATACTCCATGTAGTATAGCAATGAACTTATTCAGCAGGCAAGTAGTAATTTTCTTTTAAGTTGTAAGCAGATTTTAATACCTGAACATTGTTTAACCGATTTTTCTTCAGCTCCACTTTCTCCTGCCTTCAGTTAGCTTTAGCCATTGACAGAAAAAATGTTTTATTGACAAACATTTCTTCAAATATGAAAGGCTTGGAGGAATTTAAAAAAAGAACAAACTGGTTGTAGATATTATGCCATTCAAGACTATATGTAATGAACTGTTCCCACCTTGTCTCCAGCTTGGGGTAAGCACAGGCTCTTCTGTTCTGAATTCAGAAGACTTAGAACAGTTTGGATAATTATAATAATTATTGTACCATTAAAGGAGATTAGTGTGGAATTTACTACAAGATAAAGTAATGGACATTGATTTGAATGATCAAATTGGAGTTTAAGGCTGACAGTTTTAAGCAAGGTTTTATTTCTGGCATTATAAATATTCCTTTGAAGCTATTTACTAAGGAACACAAGAGAAAAGGTCATTGATTCATGCTCTATTTAATTGTACACAATGCCCACCTAGGCTTTCTAGGTGGGCATTGTGTGACTGAACATTAAATGTCTCCCAGAGTTTGCTCAAATCCATGTTCATTGTGTCACTGATACTATCTGACTAGATCATCTCCAGCCATCCCCTTCTCCTTTTGCTTTCCCAATATCAGGGTCTTTTCCATTGAGTCTTCACTTCTTTGTTGGTGACCAAAGTATTTGAGCTTCAGCTTCAGTATCTGCTGTTGATTTCATTTAGTATTCTGAATATTTACATATGCCATTGTTTTTTTATCACTTTCCCCATATTTTCAATGATTGGATCTTGTTTATTTTAACTACAGTTTATAGAATAAGACACAGTTGTTGGATTTATACTTTACACAAATCTGTAAATTTATCATTTACAACTATAATGGTCAGGCTTCTACAACATGCCAAGCCAAAAAGTGTTGACATGAAAATGATACATTATGTATTGTTACCAAACTCTTCATACATGTTGCTGATACTTTTGCAAAATGGGTGAACTTACTCACTCATCAAATGGCTGCCCAAGAATATTCAACTGTTCTAAGTACCAGTTCTTAGTCACTCCCTCTACATCCCTTTCTGCAAAGAACTCTCTTAATCTTTGCTTTTAGAAGATTGTGGTGGTTTTAAGAGTCAGTAGGATAGTCTGTAAATGACAATTTCAAAGGAAATACATCAGAAATTATGTGTGTAGGTAATTTGGTAAATTGTTTGCCAGTTCTGTGTGTTTATCATTTCACTTGCTGCAAGTTTGTGCAAATATTTGGCTTCCTACAGCTATACTTGCATTTATATATTTGCTGTTAATCTTGTGGATAGGTTTCTAGAAGATGTTACTCACACATTTTTTTTAAACTAGAGTTGAGATATGCAAACTAATGCAAGAGTCTCTTAGTCTTTTTTCTTATTGTTACATTCCTGATATATCTGAAATATTAAGAATATTTTGTGGGCATTCTTAGAAAATGACTGCATTTGGAAGTATAGTCAATCATAGAAAGACAATTTTTAAACCAAAGGTGCCTCTCTTCTGGTTCCCCAAAATATTTCACATCATATTTCAATGTACTTAGTCATTTTATTTTCTTGGAATATCTTTGTAAGATTTAGAGGCACTTTTGGGAATAAAAATCTTATCAGCTTTTCATTTTCAGTTTTTGAAAAATCAGTTCAGGAGGAAATCGGATGGATGCAAAGCAATAGCATTAGCATTTAGATTTATATACCACCTTATAGTGCTTTACAGGCCTCTCTAAGTAGTTTACAGAGTCAGCATATTGTCCCCAACAATTTGGGTCCTCATTTTACTCACCTCGGAAGGAAGGTTAAGTCAACCTTGAGCCTGGTAAGATTCAATCTGCCAAATTGCAGGCAGCCGGCTGTCAGCAGAAGTAGCCTGCAAGGATAGATACCCATGGGAATAGCTGATTTACTATATACTAGTAATCTGAAATGACAGCTAAGACAAATTACAGACAGAACAGCACTATATATTAATGTTTTATATCACTCATGATTTACACTAACAATACAATTTTTATTTTTGTTTTCAGTTCCAGTTTCTCTGTTCAACACTTCTGAAATCAGTAGTTCTCTTGACAGTTCCAAATCTGTAGGAAGTTCTATTGACCTAGTTCTTTGTGTAACCTATATTGATTTTGTAGCATAATCGTGGTCCTAACTGCTATGATTAAAAACATAATGCAGAAGATATTTAAATTATTTCCATGACAGACTTTCTCAAGTTTAAACACAAAAATTGCCTTACCATATGGGATTGTTGGGGGGAACAATTTCTTTCTCAACAATGTGTCTCTTTGTCATAACTGCTGAAATCAATAGTGAATTATTCCCATTGTTTTTCTTCTCTTTTCCTCTTTTCTCCTGATTTTTCCAGTATTGCTATTGTTTCAAATTCTCCTAATTTCTCTTCTGCCTATTTTGTCTGCTGTTCCCCAGCCTCCTCAATGCATCTCAGGCCCTTAGACTAAAGATATAATCCAATGGCAACTGTACTTTCTTTCTTGCCTTTATGACAATAAGATCTTTTCCTGAGGATTCATTGGAATCTCAATGTGTGAATCAGTTCCCAGATTCCTACCAAACTATGGCAGGACCTCTCAATATATTCACAAAACATTATTATTACATTAATATATGATTAAATTAATTTTAATCATTTTTGCTATTGTGAATAGTATATTTTATAGTTTTTTTTAAAAAAATGTGTCTTTTTATGTATTTGTTGGTTTTTAAATTAAGTGCTGGATGCTGTTCAGAGTCACTTGCGTGTTAGATGGCTGGCTAAATAAATACATTCAAATAAAAGGCTTGATATTTGGGGAAATATTTACATTGGAATGTTGGAAGTAATGTTGGGCGGTAGGCAATGAGGTTGTATGCAATTACAATATATATTTGGCATATCAAAGAATACTGCTTGAAAATACGCCAGAAATGGCCACTGCTTTATTCTCTTTTATTGAAATGTTATTATCAAGACCTGTAATGATATAATATGCTTCCCTGCCTCCCCCAGATTAGGAATTATCAGATGCAAGTCCTTTTCACAATTTCCACTGTCAGTATCCACCACTGTGGAACCATTCTGGCCACTTCCTGTTAGTTTGCTTCACCGCAGGAAATCCATCATGCAGCCCTGGCCACATGGGGGCTACAGGAAAGAACTAGAATGCTTTTCTCATTATTTTGCAAACGAAGCCTCTCCCTTCTCTTATTTCTTGTCTTAGAATCAGCCATGAAATACCTGCTTCTCGCATATTTTTAAGAACATTCATCTATAAAACAAACGTCATACAATTCTGAAACTTTCAAATTTGAACTAGATTTTTTTTTCTGCAGAAACTTTGGATATTCCCTCCCAGCTTTTCCAGTTTATATCTGTTCCCAGAAATGAATTACAAAATGCCCAACTTTATGTCTGGTATGACTGAACGATGAGTATACTGAACGATGAGTATAACGATGAGTATAAAGCAGAAAGGTTCTGCTTTCTTGTTTTAAAATTATTTGTGCAAATCCATGTGAATTAAGTAATTTTATAGGGATTGTTAGGCAGTTCTTATATTTTAATTTAATTGTTGCAAAGGAGGTAACTGTTTAAATAAAAACTACCCCCCCCCCAATGTCAACTGTGAAACTACCGTTTCAAGTGCAAAAACGGTTGTTTTCAAGATTTGGGAAGTGTTCCACAAAACGCAACTAAAATGCTCATTTTTAGCTTAAAAGCAGAAGTTTCTGATTTGAAACAATTCAAATGATTTTCAACCCTTGACAAGCTACCTTGGGCCATAAAAAGCCTACATTTTGGTATCCCTAACTTTCCTTTTTACATTTTGTAAATGAATACATTTCTTTCTTTGGCAAAATCAATTGTGTGTCTCAGGACACAGTTCAGTCTGAATAAAATCAGGTTAAGCTTATTTGAATTAATTTGGACATAATTCACATGAAGATACCATTCAACTGTACTCATTTGGCTTTCTCCATTTACTCACTATAACAGGTAGACTGGATGGTTATAGAGCGGCATACTATATTTGCCCTTTCTTTATATATGGGCCTTAATAAGTGCTTCTTTTGGGTTAGTCACCAACATTCTGAAACATCATTCCCAAATTATTCTAGAAAAGCTACAGACTTGTTGGAGCAGATTTATCGTTTGTATCTCTGGGAAATGGGAACTGCAATACCAGGAGGAATCCAGTGGTATTTGTCCAGCACATAAGTTTGATATCTACCAAATACCTGAAAGGATTGAATAGAAACCTTTAAATAGTAGATACTAGATGTAAATAGTAGATACTAGATGTAAATACTATTGTCTCAGTGTTAAAAAGCATTTGATAATCATTAAAACAATATAGGACTGTGATGATTGCTTTCCAGCAATTGTCATATTGTAACTTCCAACAGTCCTAGGGAGCACCATCAATTTTAAATAAGTTTGTGGTTTCAGGACAACGAGCCTATTCTGTGGCAGTCCCCGTCCTGTGGAACCAGCTACCCCTGGGGCTCCATTTGGCCCCTGACCTCCGCACCTTCCGCCACGATTTGAAGACCTGGTTATTTGACCAATCCAGGCTGTGACTCCCTCTCTGGGGGGATGGGATGGTTTTAATTCATTTTAAATTTGGTATTATTGGGCTTGTGTTCGTTTAATTCTTTTTTAGCTATTTATTGTTGATGTATGTTTTAGCTGTGAGCCGCCCCGAGTCTTCGGAGATGGGGCGGCATACAAATCCAATCAATCAATCAATCAATCAATAAATGTTCTTCACTCATGCCTTTGGTAAGGATAGATAGATATGAGATAGAATTCTTTATTGGCCAAGTGTGATTGACACACAAGGAATTTGTCTTGGTGCAAATGCTCTCAGTATACATAAAAGAATGATTGATGTTATCTTTTAACCTAGAATTGTTTTCTTTTGTTTCTACCAAGTTTGTTATCAAGCCATTTTATCTGGGTTTTCTTTTTTGGGGGGGGTTGTTTCTTGACATTTTTCATGCCTGGTTTCTCATATTTTAAATAATTTGTAAACTTCCCAGACTTGCTAGAGTAAATTTAATAAAAAATAATCACCACATTTGGAGACTCACTGGTTCTCTAGGCATAGTTGTGAGTTGGGGACTTTTAATGTGAATCACTTTGGAAGGCCATGATAAAAAATCAAAGTGGTAACAAATTTGTCAGGGTGTAAAGCCATATCACTATAACAATTTAATTCTGTTCTGTTTGGTTAAACTGGGACAAGCTTTGAGTAGAAAGAAGAGATAAAGAACCCGTTTGAGGCTATACTGATACCCTTAGTATTATAAAGGAGGACATTGTTACTTTTATTCAAGGGTAAATTAGTTGGGAGTCAAACTAATATATAACTTGAATAAAATGCTTCTTGTTATACTCTTAAATTACAGTGAGTATGAGTCTCTGCCGGTAGTTGCAAGAAGTTGGATGAATATGTTGTAATACAAACAGCATGCCTACTTTAAGAAGCCTGAATTTGAGGCTGTTTTGCCTTTGTCAGCTGAAAATCATTAGTAATTTCTGGGTTCAGAGAAAAATATAAATACTATGTATTTATTTCTTTTAAATCCAAACCTTCAGATGGATGAAGATGGTTATCTGGAAGCAGTTATACATATGAGAAGAATAAACAAGTGCTGAATTACAGTAATGAAATAGTTGTTTTTTTAAACTGCAGGAAAGACGATAATAATATTAAGCTAGAAATAATCTTCATAGGAAAGATTTGTTTCCTCATTTTGCATGAAAACTGTTACTCTATCTTTCTGTGGTTATGCATACGTTAAATGAGTAATTGTAGCCTGGATACAGTGCTTAGATTATTTCCATGAAACCTTCAACCTAAATAAAAACAAGACTTTAAAAAAGAACTGGCCCAATTTTCATGTTACTATGATGTTCTTGCATAGATTTTAGGAAAGAATATCAGACTTATATTTACTATCGTGTTGATGAAACTGTCATTAAAAAAAACAGAGTGTGCAACAACAGTGATGCCTCCACAATGACATGAAAATGTGTGTGGATTGATTGATTGTTCCGATTTGTGTGCCACCCATCTTGTCTAGCGGCATATCATTATCCGCCACCTCAAATGGTTGCCAAGTCCATCTACTACATACTTACTATCGTTTGTAATCTGCATGAAAAACATTTTTTGCAATATAATTCAGATATAAAAAAGTAAGTTGAGCTATTTAATTTGACTCTTAGAATTACATGTCTGTAATTGTCTCTGAGTTTTCTGAGTAACCTTATGGAAGTGATCTATCATAAAGTAGTGTTGTTTTAACTACCCAGTCTAAGCTACAACTTTGGAATTCTTAGTGGTCTATTCAGGTGGTAATTGGACTTTTTGCTGCTTAATTTTCAAGTTAAGACAATTGGTTTTAAACTGTTGTGAAAATCATAGCAGTGGCAGTAGAAGTTCAGTAAAAAAAGATTCTGTAGATAAGTTACTGCCATATAGAATGTTATCTGTCTTTGTTCCACGGAATCTTTCTTGGTAGCGGGGCGAAGGCTGACTGGTTCAAGGAGAGATGTTCCTTTCAGCCCATGAGCCTTTAGAATCTGATAGACTCAAATGTAGTGCTTAAAAACTGTAGAATACTTTTTTGTTAAAATTTTCACTCATGATTTCTTCAACTGGCAGCTTTCTGTTAAAAATTATGAAGTTCTAGATCAGGGGTGTCCAACTCGATTTCATTGAGGGCTGCATCAGGGTTGTGTTTGACCTTGGGGGACCAGAGTAGGTGTGGCTGGGGTAGCTGTGGCCAGCTTGACATCACTTGTGTTGGGGGGGGCAGTGGGGGTGGACCAAGCGTTCTGCCAACGAAAACAGGCTCTCAAGCTCTGTTTTTGGCTGTAACGGCCTCCTGCAATCCTCTGCCAGCAAAAACAGAGCTCGGGAAGGCCTTCCTGAGCTCCATTTTCACTGGCAGAGGCACTGCAGGCTGGTCCTTCACTGTTTCTAGGGTGGCCTCACGGGCCAGATCTAAGCACTCCATGGGTCATATCCGGCCCCTGAGCCTTCATACCCCTAATCTAGATAGATTATCAGTGCCTTCAGTGGTACAGAAACTCCCCATTGCTTATTTCTGAGATGAATTCTGAAAGGAAGAATAAATTACTGTGTCTTTGCCTACCTCCGTTCCATCAAAATAATTTGCAACTTCCATTTATATTTTTTCTCTATGTATTTCCTTTGGACTTGATCATTTTCTTAAGGGAAAGATAACTCGATTACTTGTAAAACAACCTGTTTTTAGGCAGCACCTAAAAGCTCCTATGTCTTTAATGTAATTCATCTAATTAGTAGTGGTTGCAATATAATAAAACCTTTTCAGGCAGTTGATAGAATTGGCTCAGAAGTTTAAAGATAAATTCTTAACCAGAACAACCCTGAAATACTGTTTCCTGAGAAGAATTAATCCTGTTCAAGCACACACATTTCACACTTCTCAGTAAAATTGAAAATGCCCAATCCTGGTTCAATAAATTGGTTCATACAACTAAGGTCATAAATCATAGTTTATAAACCTGAGTGTTTCTGGAGGCAACTGGACTTCCTTGTTTTTCTTTTGAAGACATTTCACTTCTCATCCAAGAAGCTTCTTCAGCTCTGACAGGATAGTGGGGAATGGAAGGATTTATATTCCTTGCAGACAGCTGTCAGAGCTGAAGAAGCTTCTTGGATGAGAAGCGAAATGCCTTCAAAAGAAATAACAAAGTCCAGTTGCCTCCAGAAAAAGCACCTTTGGGACAACCATGACCTACGTGACTGAGAATCTCTACAGACTTTTAAACCTGTGGGTGAATTCACATAAAATACTAAGTTGGTATTACTTATGGTTTATTGTAGTGTGTGAATACTACACACTAGTGGTAGCAATTCTAAGTACTCTCCTATAGCATTGTTTGTAATGTTTTTCAGCTTGATCTGACAATGGAAGAATGGTTTTAGGATGTATGGTACACGTCAAATGTATCTGAAGCTATACTGGAAATGTGGAGGACTAATCCTTCCAGAGATTCAAGATCAATTTTACAATGATTACCAGAAAGTATTTAAACTTTTTATTAAAATAAATTAAAGACTTTTTTTCTAAATGGATAAAATATTTTTTGTTAAATTAACATATAACATTTCATTTCAATCTGAATTCACAGATTATCTGTGTTGATTGAGACCACAAATATAGATTAATATTGAATTCAAAAACATAAATGCCACGCTGTGTAAGTTGATTTCAACATGGTTTATAATATTTGCACATTATTTAATTATACAGTATAGCACATTTAGTAAGCACATGCATCAGCACATAAAACAAGTATTTAAGGATGTTTTAAAATATCTAGCCAGTAATTAGCCCTACATATGAAAAGAAATACTGAAAATCATTTTTAACTTCCTGCTGATTGTATCTAAAACTTGTCAGTGTCTCATTTTTAAACTTATCAACAGGATAGGTTTCCTGAAAAAAAGAAATGCCAGGATATGAGTGATTATTTAAAAAATAAATATAGTAAACAATTGATTATTTGATGACAAATTCTATTGAACAACTGATAGTGGCTTTGACAAGATTCTTAATTCACTATTCATCTATAAATCCTTGCTATAGTTTACTGCTATAAAATGACTTGCAGTATGTGTCTCCAGGTCTGCTGTATTCTTATCTTCTTAGACTTGGGTTTAGCAGTACACAAAATAGCAGCAAAAAGTATTTATTTCAGCCTCTTGAAGACTTAACTGTGTTGACTTCAAGACTTAAAAAAAACCCTCTTTACATAATGAAGTAAACTTCCTTGTCAAAAACTTAGGTTAATTGTTGCAAAATAATAGAAAGTATACATTTATTTATTTCTTGGACTTGTATGCCGCCCCATCTCCGAAAGGACTCGGGGCGGCTCACAACTAAAAACCAGCAATAAATTAATTACTTAAAACAATATTAAATAATTACAAGCCCAATTAATCTAAAACCCCGATGTGCTTATACAATTTAAACATTTTTAAAACCACCCCCCAAGAAGTCAGCCCAGCCCGGCCTGTTCAAATAACCAGGTTTTCAAGCCGTGACGGAAGGTGCAAAGTCAGGGGCCAAACGGAGCCCATGGGTAACTGGTTCCATAAGGCAGGAACCGCCACAGAGTAGGCCCGTCCCCGGGCACCACCAGCCGGCACTGGCTCGCATACATAATCTTCACAAGAATATCATGGATATAGGTGATCAAGAATCATTTCTTAAATATGTTGTATTCTTAAATCTCCAGATCCTGGACATTCTTTTATTCTTCTTAGTGAATTTTAGTCTTAGCAACTGAAATAAAGGTTTATACTATACTCCATCAAATTGGCCAATGTAATAAATTGTGTCATAAGTCCTCTTTTTGCCTTTCCAGTTGGTTTTATCATACATCGACATTTTTTTTTCTGGATCACATAATAAGAAGGATTGCAGAGCAGAAACTGTCCCATGTGGAAGTGCCCTGAAAGACTTCTTGAAAAAGACCTGGAGGTCAGAGTTAAACTGATGGTGCAATACTCAGCTTGTCAAGTGTTATTGAAATTAAAAAGAGTCAACGCAATAGAAGGGAAAAAACCATTGAAGGAATCAATAGAAATACCAATTGAATTGAAAAGCCAAAAAAGGATTTATAAAGAAGAGGGGGAGGAGAAAATAGATCTCACGGAAACAAAGGCAACTAAACGAAATCTGAGACAAACATAAAAGGGTCTAAGAAAAGACATGCAGCTGACATGGTCAAAGGCAGGGGTCTCCAACCTTGGCTACTTTAAGACTTGTGGACTTGTGGACTTGAACTCTCAGAATTCCTCAGCCAGCAAAGCTGAGGAATTCTGGGAGTTGACGTCCACAAGTCTTAAAGTGGCCAAGGTTGGAGACCCCTGGTCAAAGGAATATTGTGGCAGCCTTAATTTGTTACTCAAGCAGCAGCGGGGAAAACATTGCCTTGTGATGATTTTTCATCAGGACCTTTGAAGAGAAGCGATGTTGGCTTTTAGAAGATCTAGGAGGTTAGGTCAGGATAGCAGAGATCTCTGCTTATGCTCAGTGTAAAGATAGCTAGCAGGATAACCAAGAATGAAACAGTAGCACTACAAGTCTCTTGAGCTTTCTGGTGGAACTGAGCTAGGCTTGGAAAACTGAAGAACAGGATTTGATCATCTGGGGTGAGAGAACAAAGCGGGAAGGAAAGTTGGGGAGATGGCTGCAATAATTATTTGTGTCAGAAGGGCAGTGACCAGATGCTCTGTTGAATGGTACCAGGTTTAAGAGCTTTTGTGTGAACCTGGGCTGGTTTGGGGGGGATAAATTGGAAGTATCATATTAATTATTTAGAACCAATTCAATTCTGATTTAGATTTTAAAAACCTTTCTATAATTAAAAATAGTTTGATTTATCTCAGGGTGCTTCTTAATTGTTAATGCAAGTTAATTCAAGTTAATTTGCATGATTTTATCCTTATGTTGGATTGGGAGCTATATAGATCTCAAGGGGGATATAATTCCAGAAAGCAAATATTTAGGCTCAGATGACATTGTTTAATTAGTTTATGGGTTGGACACCCTTAGTATGATATTGTTTGATTTAGTTTCAAACCCAATAGAAAGCTAGGCAATATTCTTTATAGAAAGAACTGCAAATAGCTCAAAATGGACCTCAGGTATTGTAATGGTATGTGGGAATGACCTTGGGAGACTGGGCAAAGAGATGCTGCCCAGGTAATGGTCAGATAAGAGAGTGCATACCTGACAGCTGCATAGTGGGTGGATCAAGGGGTTCAGGAGGGACTCTTCGTAAGTTATCAGGCTGTAAAAGTGATGGCAGCAGAGAACTGTATTTTCAGATTTGCAAGATTCTATTAATGTAGCTTTACAATGAAGTAGAATTAGCATTTCTGGTTGTGTTTCCTGTCTGGTCTACAGGTAGAAATTGGGTGCTGGTAGGAGACATTGAGTCCACCAATCAAAAACAAAAATATGATTGCTTCTTTATAGTTGCTGCCTGAAAGTCCAACACTTCTATTTAATTGCTACTATATGGATCTTGCATTGGTGATTGGATGAATATTTTAGTTAAAATGTTTACAAAGTTGTTGAGGTTATGTCCGAGCTTGTTTTTCCTGATACAGTTGTTTTCAGGCTCTAGATTCAAGAGGCTATTTATAATTGTTTATAATTGTTTGACAATTTCTTCAAAAATCAAGGAGAATAAAAGATACCTTAAAATTAAATTCAGGCAAGACAGAGGTGCTTATTGTTGTGATTTATAATTCCAGGGAATTGCTAGATGATTACACTTTTGCAAAAGGAGTTGGTGCATGATTTGAACTTGATCATGCTCTAATTTCCTAGATTAAAACTACAGCTCAGAACTTTATATCACTTAAGGTTTTTATAGGCTAATTCTTACCACTTTCTGGAAGAAAATGACACTATGAATCATATTAATAACCTTAAAATTTGACTGCAAAAAAGGCCTCCACAAGGGACTGCATTTAGAAACTTTAATTAGTATAAGAAGTATTGGTTATTATCTTTAAAGTTCTTGTGATCTGGAGCATCCTGCTCACTGAAGTAATCTGATAAGATTTATTTCCTGTTACAATGAGCTTATTGGATCTTCTATGTAATTAACTTAGGTCTGTCAAATGCACCGCTTTCTTAACTTTTTTAAAAGGTTCTAAAATGCACCTTTCAAAACAAGGTTTTTGTTGCTGATTTTAATATTTCAGGTGTTAATATTTTTAAGTCATAAACTATTGATAGATTTGTGGATTGCAAGGGCATGATGATGTAGATACAGACATGTGCATTGGGTACAAATATTTTGTTTGTGAATCTTGATTAAGTAGTCTAAGAGCTCATTTTTATGATACTTTTCAGCCATATATATGGATTTGAATATTGTGTTTATTTTTGTAGGATTAGCTCTGAACGTAGAAAAGAAAAGTCTAGAGATGCAGCCAGGTGTCGGAGGAGTAAAGAATCAGAAGTGTTCTATGAACTTGCTCACCAGTTGCCTCTTCCCCATCACGTGAGCGCACATCTTGATAAAGCCTCTGTTATGAGGCTTACAATCAGTTACCTCCGTATGAGAAAGCTGCTTGATGCAGGTAAGCATTCTTACAGATGGGTGAAAATTTCTCAGTGGCTAGTGAATGAATACTTTGCTGTCTGTGGTGCTACGATCTGAAACTATATCACTTCCCAGCAGTTTCTTTTTATCTCCTCAATCTCAAGAAGTTATTTCTTAGAATGATAAAACCCAAAGACCTTATTTTTTTAATTTCACAAGCTGTTTACCTATTACTTCCATTATTGTTACTGCTTCATAAGAAAGGACTTGCTGGTATTTTGAAAACTGCAGGCACAAGCCTAGAATATGTAATAAAAATCATAGGTCTTAGAACATTTTTTAATCTTCTATTTTTAGCTTCATTGTACATAACCTTATTTATGCATTAAATTTTTGCTTCATGTATGTTGCCTATTAGCATTTAATACTTGATTGAAGACTTAATTAAAACTTCACCATGACAGGCATGGTTCTAGCATTGATAGTCATTCTTCTTTCAGACTTTGAAGTTCAATATGGGGGTGAAGATTGAAACTGAAAAACTTTGATACAGGGATAAACTACTGTGTACTCACAATATATTTTGGCAGAAAAAGTATTCTATCCACCTTTCCAATAGTTTATTCAGGAAAAACCTGGGTTATAACGAAGATTGCATTTTGCTATCTAAAAACAGAGGGTTTTCTGTTAGCTATAAGTCCAACAGGCATTACTTAATTTTATCCAAAGAGAAATGTTAGTGCTTGTTTCTTGAAAATCATGATGCTACTTTAGACAGCAAAGCCCAAGAGGCTAGCAGCAGTTAATGTTGTGCTGTCCAGAACAAAACCAGCAAAACTTTTCTAAATTTCCTGAGACAAAAAAGACACAAGATATAGTTTGAAGACATGATGTCTAAAATTTGTTGGATTAAATTTGGTCAAATGGAAGGCTCTCTGAGGGTTCCACATACAGATTTTTTTAATCCCTGAAGGAAAAGCAGGAGATGCAAATGTAATATTATAAATCCTGTTTTACAGTTGTGGGTGACTTAGCCTCTTCTGTTTCTTGTTATTCTGAAAATACTACTCATACTCAATAGGCCAAACTTTTTAAAAGTTGGTATCAAAGACAACATGCTCACTGCTAGACATGTAATATTTAGTGGGCAGTAAAATAAATTGCTTTGAATCTAATTCAGGGTGTATATGTCTTTCTGAAACTCCATTTTCCAAGTTATTGGCACACTATTTAATTCCATTTAGATGCTGTCCAATCCCAAATGATTCTAGGAAGTTCATAGACAGTAACATATAAACAAAAACAAATCAGAAGTAATCCCAGAAAAAAATGCAGACCAAATGACAAACCAGCCAACCTGCCAATCTCATCCCAAGGCCTGGAAGAAAATCAGGCCTTCAAGGCTTCATGCACCTATAATACTTTTCATTTTTTAGAGAGAACATATGCCTGAATTGAGCATATTGAGCAACTATATATTCACGGTTACAGAATAGTTATTTATTCCAGACAGAACTTCATTAGCAGCCCTGAAAGTTTTTGTTGTATTAGTTTTGCCCATTGATTCTTCAGGGTAGAGTATTATAAAATTGCATTAAAAAGATTCCCAGGGTGACATCCATATGGCCTCAGTTAACTTGCATGCTTGATCCACAAAGTATAGTTTTAGGTTTTAATCTGGTTTCTATAGCAATTGATACATTATTTTTTATAGTGATGGGTTTCAGGCATTTAATATGTACTGATTCTTCTAGATGACTTAGAGGCAGAAGCTGAAATGGAGACACAGTTGAATTGTTTTTACTTAAAAGCTCTGGATGGGTTTGTTATGGTCCTCTCTGAAGATGGTGACATGATCTATACGTCTGAAAATGTGAACAAGTGTATGGGACTCACTCAGGTATGACATGAACCATTCTTATGATTGTGTAGAGTATTATTTATTTTTATTCATTTGTTGAATAAAACCTTTCCCCTAGGAGTTCAAGACTGTGCATTTTCCCACTATAACAACCCTGTGGGAAAATGACTAGCTTGACATAGCCTAGTTAACTTCTGTGGCTAGTAGTGGATTTGATAGTGGGTCACCATGGTCATAGTTCATTAGGCCACTAAGAGATGTTAAAAAATATTGTTGTTAAACTTATTGTAGCATTTTCTGTGACTATTACAAGAGGTTATAACTTTCAAATTAAAAAATAAAAGTATGAAAATTAGTAAAAATCAATAAAATGATTCATTGTAATGCTATAAATGCAGATGACAAAATACTAAGGAATATAAATATTAAGTACTAAAAGTAATTAAAGGGATTATAAATTAATTTATGAATAAGAAACTAAAATGCTCACTTTATAAATACCAAGCTGCAAATGCAAATTTTCATCCTTCTCCTCTCCCCTCAATTAAATAGTTCTATGGCTACAAACATATCCTTGTCTCCTTTGGTATAAAAGAAATCCAATGGGTTAATAATCATATTAGATATAGATTTAATTTGTTTGTTCCAGATTCATGAAGGTTGGAGCACTATACCATAACATTTGAAGGCTGCTAGGACGGTAGATTTCTTCTGAAGTCAACTTGAATTAGAGACAGTGTGGCTGCATTGTGAATTCCTAGTGACTATGAACAGGGTAGTGAACTAGGATTGTAACCAGTGTTTTTTCCTGATATAAATATACAGTATTAAATTGAGTTTTTCCCCTCCCTTTGGCAGTTTGAGTTGACAGGACATAGCGTGTTTGATTTCACTCATCCATGTGATCATGAAGAGTTGAGAGAAATGCTCATCCATCGAAATGGTAAGAAAGAAAAGATAGTGGAAAATATATGTAGGTTGAAGTTGAATTGTTGGGTAATTGGTGTTCTCTCAGCTTGTTTTCTTGCAGACATTACATTATCAGATTGAGTAACATCAGTACATCAGGGAATGAAATTTGCTGACTGTTTATAGGTTGCCCTATTGAGGTATTGTTATTTCTTGATCTTGTTTATCTGATGTTAGGCATTTTTTGATGAAAAATGGAGAAAAAAGGAGAAAAAGTTCACAAATGTCACCTCCTTAGGCATGATGATTATTTTTATCCTTGTAATGAAACATCTGAAAGAAAAAAAGCAAGCTCAGAGAACACTAAGAACTGAAATGAGAGAGTATTCATTCAGAGTTTTGCTTTGAGGCCAGATGGCTTCTTCTTAAACAGTTGCCTGATTAATGGTGCTAAGCAATCCCATAATTTATGTTAATTAATTATGACAAATCCTCTCCCAAATACAATCTGTGATACTTTAAATTTGTAAAAATGGTAAGGTCTATTTGTAAATTGTAAATTGAATTTGAATTGGTATTTAAAAATTTAAAAGCTGGGATTTAAAAAATAAAATATAAAACACTGCATTTTCTTGTTGATATCTGAAACTTGTCTTGAATAATTTGGATTAAGTAGAAATTTTCATCTGGTTCATATACAGTTAGTCCTCAACTTAATATCAGTTCATTTAGTAACCATTCAAAGTTACAACAGCACAAAAAAGTGACTTACGACCATTTTATCACCCTTATAACCATTGCAGCAACCCCACAGTCATGTGATCAAAATTCAGGTGCTTGGCATCTGACACATTTATGATGATGGCAGTGTCCTAGAGTCATATGATCACTTTTTGCAACCTGGAATACTGTCTACTATTGACCTCACCCCTTTCCTAAGAGCATAAGCACCAACGTGCCTACCATCCTGTCCTATTGTTTCTTTTTCTTATATGTATCCATTTCATGTATTCATAACTATGTTTATACTTATACCTATTATCTTGTAAGCAATTGACAAATCAAATAAATAAATAAAAATAAATAAAACCTTCTGACAAGCAAAGTCAATGGGGAAACCAGACTTATTTAGCAACCAAGTTACTAACTTAACAATTGCAGTGATTCACTTAATAACTGTGGCAGGAAAAGTCATAAAATGGAGCAAAATTCACTTAATGTCTCACTTAACAACAGAAATTTTGGGCTAAAGATTTTCTTCATGTGATATATCGAGTTCCCCATTGGGGGAAGTGAGGCGGGATATAAATTAAATTAAATTAAATTAAATTAAATTAAATTAAATTAAATTAAATTAAATTAAATTAAATTAAATTAAATTAAATTAAATAAATAGAGTTGGCCAGTGATGGTTAACCTTTTCTTCATCACGTGTCAAAAGTGCATGCATGCGCACGCGTGCCTGCACCCATAATACAATGCACGTGCAACCCCCCCAGCGCCCCTGAACATGCGCACGCAACCCTCCGCGTGACTCCCTGCACATGCGCATGCAACCCCACTGCACTCCTCCCTGTACATGGACATGTAACCCCCCGTGTTCCTCCGCCCCCCTGCGCAAGCACACACAGCAGAGAAGATTGCAGTTGGTGCTCAAATGATTTCAGGGCACTGGTTATAAATTCAAACAGGTTGCCAAGCACCCCAAATAGAATAATGCAACATTTTGTGACAGCTGGAAGTGCTTTATGGGCCATGGGAACTGCCATTGTGACTGCAGATGGTTGTAAGTTGGGGATATCTTTACAATCACTGTTTTAAAGAGATTCATAGGTGAAACTGAATGCAAATTACACATAGTATTTTGTATTGTGTTAATCTGTTTCTGTATTTCAATCGTTGTCATCTGTTTTCTTTCATTCCCATTGTGCTCTTTTGTATTAGGATCTGTTAAAAAGGGAAAGGATCAAAATACAGAACGGAGTTTTTTCCTCAGAATGAAATGTACACTGACCAGCAGAGGAAGAACTGTGAATATAAAATCAGCCACATGGAAGGTAATTTTTCTTCTGCTCTGAAAGAAGTGTATAAATAAATGCTTCAAGAGCATTTGAAGAACGTATATATTATGAGATGCTCCCTTGGCATCTCACATTGTTTGGATGCTCCATATTTTAAAGCTTTTTTTAAAAGTCACATTCTAGGCTACATTCATCTCTTCTGCAATTTAAATGGCATTTTAAAGTGCTGTAAGTTAAGAGCAAAATTTCTTACAGAATTTTGTTCAATGTTGGGCACTAAATGGGGAAAACTGTTTCCTGCTGCTACAAATGTTCTTCCACAGAGAACAATGGTACTTGAAGCAAACCTTTTCTCAATGTTCATGTCGGGCCACAGAAATATGGGGGATGATAACCCACAGAGAAATCCAGTCTACAGGGGAAAAAACCCAGAATGACATGGCTGCAATGATTAGCTGATTATACTGTAGAAATATTTTCTGCAGTTGTTAAGCATTATTATATCATTTTACTTATGTAGTCTGAAGTGGCAAGATTTCCAGTGCTCACCCAGCCTGAGTAAAATAGTTGATGTTATGTATAAAGATTAAATAGAGTAGCTTTTTCTTCAATATCTTTAAGCAGTTAAGCAACCATGATGGCTATGAGTGATGAGATGTTTCACTGAAAAGTAGCATTGTGTGAAATATTTTTTTAAAAAACACAATAGTACATAAAAGTTTTGGGACTGGTTTTTTAGTTGTGTTGTTCAAGAACTTAAATCTAATATTTTAAGCATATTAAAATAATTTGAAGGTTGGACAGAGAGTCACAGTGTCAAATCTGTGAGAAAATCTATGTGTTTTACATTAAAGGTTTCCTGATGACGCTTGGGGAGTTTCCCAGCGATCTGGAGGGCGACTCTGTTGAGCGCTTTGTTGACCTCTGGAATACGGTGGCGGCCAGGGGACTCCTCGGCAGCATTTACCCCTGAGCAGCCTCTTCCCCCCCTTCCCCCCCCTTCTCCCCCAAATCAACCCCATACAGCTCCTTGATTCATTGAGGAGCTCCAGGAAATGAAGGAAGTGAAGAACCATCTAGAATGATGCTGGTGAAAAACAAGAAGCGAATGTGACCGGACACGAGTAGGAGCCCAGATTCGAGCCTACTCTGTGGCGATAAGGGCAGTGAAGCATAATTACTTTCCCTCCCTTATTGCGTCTGCGGAATGTTGGCCAACTACCCTGTTCAGAGTGTCCTGGACCCCTGGGGAAAGAATGGAAAGGAAGATCCCGCTTATGTAAGTTGTGATCATCTGGCCAAGCATTTCGTGGATAAAATCTCTCACATTCACTCTGAATCACAAACTGGATGGACAGAATCCACTGAGGTGATAGAGGTGATGTCTTGTGCGGTACCTGGGAGATTGTGATTCTGAGGAAGTAAAGTCCTTTGCAGCCTGGGATTTGGATTCTCAGGGATT
Organism: Naja naja; assembly: GCA_009733165.1. Classification (NCBI taxonomy): domain Eukaryota; kingdom Metazoa; phylum Chordata; class Lepidosauria; order Squamata; family Elapidae; genus Naja; species Naja naja. The sequence goes on along the minus strand of CM019148.1, from coordinate 342,895,620 downwards.
GAAATGATGGGGTTACAGTTGCAGAGGACTTGGGAGAATATGAATTATCTAGACCTATGACAGTCTAGATCTGGATGGAGAAAAAAAAACAGATGCAACCCAACCTAGGCATGATTGAATAGACTATTTTTTGGTTCTTGATGTACTCCTGTTTCTCACAAAAAAGCAGGGCCACAATCGGGCTCTTCCTGAACTCTTGTTACATGGTACATTTCAGCTGCGGGAGCTGCATTGGTTGCTACTAGGTTTCCAAGTGCAATTCACGCTGCTTGTCACTGTGTATAAAGTAGTGTAAGGGTCTGGACGTCTTAGACACCAATGTTCCCCAATAGTTTCTGCACATTCTACATGGAAAGATAGGAAGCATATGCTAAGGATCCTTAGCTACTAAGGAGGTGTGGCAGGAGCGGGGGGTGTTGTCTGCAAGAGCTCCCCTTTAGTTTGCGCCCACCCTCATGGCCTTCCAAGAAGCAGATGGAAATTGGTCTCTTCCCAAAGGCCTTTGAGAGGATTAATTATAACTATTGGCAGCATACCAAACAAATATTAGCTCATTAACTTTAAGTTGTGGAAATAGATTTTGTAAGTTTTAATTAATTATAATATTGATTAACCAACTAGAATCTTGTAAGGTTTCAGGTGCTGATAAATCTCATTAACAAATTAATAAACCTGGGATGAAATAGTTCATAGACATTGGTATGCTTTATGTATATTACAAACCACAACCCCTCCCCTGAACAATGATAATTGTTCAAACATAACTACTCAGAGACCATTTCAAGGGAGAAAACCAGAGCAATATTGATCTTTTTCTGTTGATTTGAGTTCTTTGTGCAATATATAGGCAACCAGACCAAAACTATATAGCTCTGAACTTTATTTTGGCGTTTGTTTTGAACAATTAAAATAGTTTTCAGTGAAACTACTTGCTACTGCTGGTGGACATAGTGTTTAATTTCACTTAACTTATTTCATACTTGAAAATGAAACAATCATCCTTTAGTGCTGCAGACTAATGATGCAAATGTAGGTCCAGAAACAATGGGAAACAGAACTGCTCTATTAGTTGTACTGAGGAACAAGCTTCTTTAGGCTACTTTTGCTAATCCCTAATTCAGCTGTCAGTTAAGGAAATGACTTTGTAATATGAATAAATGACGCGATTTCTTCTTTGCTTATGTATCAGGTAGCAGGTAAACAAAATGTTTTCTTTCTTTTCAACCCTCAGGTGCTTCATTGTGCAGGTCATATTCGTGTTTATGAGAATTGCAACAATCAAAATGTGTGTGGCTATAAAAAGCCTCCCATGACATGTTTGGTATTAATTTGTGAGCCTATACCTCATCCATCAAATATTGAAGTCCCATTGGATAGTAAAACGTTCCTCAGCCGCCATAGCCTTGACATGAAATTTTCCTATTGTGATGAAAGGTAAGGCCTCTGGACAACAATGCCAATGCATAGCTCATTCTCCTCTACTTCCAAAATGGATTCCCTTTGAATTATGATACTCACCTGATAGCTGATGGCATACCGCACCATTTTACTGTACCGTGCATTTATTTGTTAAAGTTGAGGGAGATAATTGATTAAATGATGGTGCAAACTTATGTTCATCCGTCAGTTTTGTAATTTTCAATTCTCAACAATGAGGATGCAAAATGATTTCTGTTTCTATTCTATCGATAAAAATGATTTTGCTTTCATTTTTCAAAATGTTTTTAGATAATAAAAAAAATTAAGATCATGTTTTAAATTTTTCTAGTTTTTAAGTAAAATATTGGAAACTATTTATTTAATTAGCTAGCATATATTAAAGCTAAAGCAACAGTTACATTATGGTTATAGCAATAGATTTTTTTTCATTTTAGAAAAAACGCACTTCTGCTTTCTCTAAGTTCTGTGACATTTCATTTCCTTGTTCCGTGTAACACTGCCATCAAGTGGCTGAAATAATTTTTAAATTTGGCATTCCCCAGTCTGGTGTTCTTTAGGTGTGTTGGACCACTTCTCCAACCTCAAGCAACAGTATTAGGCATGCTAGCTTGGAAGAACAGGACTTACACTTCAGCATGTCTGGAGGCACCTAATTGGGGAATGGAACTAATAAGACAAAGATTGTATTGTTATATAGGAAAAGTATAATTGAGGTAATGCTGAAATATTTTTTGTTTTTGTGCTTATGAATTTTTCTTTTGAGATAAGCAACAATCCTCAAACCTTTATCTCTCTAATTCATTTTGTCTCTGAGCACAGATCATATTGTAGCTACTAGTAAAGCCTGCATTGTGATCTGTGTTTGTCTAATTAATGCAATGTTTACTTCCATTTCATTCTGTGTTATTTCTATTGGAATTTTATTTATATCATCTCTCCATGCACTTGGGAAGAAGCATACTTAAAAACATTAAATGACATGATTCATAATATCCTATTGATTCCCAAAATACAAAATAAAACCAGTATGTAAATATTTTTAAATTTTTTTTATAAGTTGCTTTGAATCCAGCAAAATCGCAAACCTTAATGGTTCTAGCTCATTTTGGCTCCAAGCTGAGGAAATGTTATAGTTACTAGTGAAGTTTGTATTATGCTTTTTGTTTTATTTGAAACAGATAATAAATTGCAATAGTTTTTTCCCCAATAAACTTTTAATACTTTTCAAATAAACTGTACCTGTAATCTTTGAAGATATTTATTTATTTATTTTTACTTTTTTCTTTCCTTTTGCATAAAGGATTACAGAACTAATAGGATATGATCATGAAGAACTCCTGGGGCATTCTGTATATGAATATTATCATGCACTGGATTCTGATCATCTGACCAAAACACATCATGACAGTAAGTTAATGAAGGCAGGACAGTTGCATACTGTTCAGATTTCATTAACATATTCTATGCTTCTTATCATAAACCTTGTACACATTATATCAGCATTTTGTCAGATGCTGTGTAAGCTGTTGTGCAATTTAAGCAATTCAGAAGTTCTGAACCTTTTGAGGCTGATGAGTATATTTTGAATGTTGGAGAGCTAATCTTGGGCACAGATTTGCTGCCATAAAAAATGGCAAATTTACAAGTGACTAATTGTAAAACAGCCATGCAGTAAAAGACATTCTGTTGCTAGATGGATGTAACGTGCCCAGTAACTGAAGAGGTAGAAGAAATGTCTGAATCACAAATATCAAATTACCTATTTGTGCCCATGGATACCAACTTCATTAAACACAACCTGGTAATTATCACAGAAATGGTCCCTCAGCATGTTACTCTGATACATAAATATGTATACCTAGAAAAGACCACACTAGAAACAAGCCATGTAATTATTCTCAAAAATAGTCAAGAACAAAGCACATGTGTTCCATTGGTGAATTAAAACATTCTTTTATTCTTTGCCATCTCCTTTAGCTTACTCAGATGCCCTACACTGACCCTAGCTCCCATCACCATTTAATTTTTTAAAAAAGAACAGTTGATTTATTTAGAAAAATGTTCTGATTGCCCAACTAGGGGCGAATCCATTCAGCTTGCAAAAAAAAAAACCCAATAAAAAACCCAGTCAACCCCAATCCCCATCTTTAATATTGCAAATATTAATGTTAAAAGCATTCTTGGGGATGAAGATGTTTTAAGAGACCGGAACTTTATTTTGCAGTATTCTGGCCACTCATTATTTTCATTGAAAATAATTGCTTTTAAAAATGGCAAGGCCAATTAGAGTTGAGTGAGTGTCTGGCAACCTACTGGGCAACCCAGTCTTCAGTACATAAATAATTTGGGTGTCTTTCTTCTTCCAGTGTTTGCCAAAGGGCAAGTCACCACCGGACAGTATCGAATGCTTGCCAAGCAAGGGGGCTATGTCTGGGTAGAGACTCAAGCAACTGTTATATACAATACTAAGAATTCTCAACCACAATGTATAGTGTGTGTGAACTATGTCTTGAGGTAAGTTTAATTAAATGCTATTGAGGGGAGTGCAAATAATCAGCCGGTTAGTAAGCTGGCTTTTTGAAGAGAAATTGTGGGAATTTTTCTGCTTAATGTAATGCTAATGTCCTTGTGACAGAGTTTATTTCTTCAGTATGTATTTCTTTGTTCATTTCTTTATTGTGTTGAGGTGATTTCTGTATGAAATCTCTAGTTTGTCTTCCTACTGATTGCCCATAGGTTTTCATATCTGTTGTGGAAATGCTGTTTATACTTTGAGAACCTGCAAAAGGGTTTGATAATGGATGTAGCTATTACAATAAATAGGAGTCTGCATGTGTGCCACTCATAAGTTTTCTTTCCCCAGTCCACATATAGAATTATGTTGGATTATTCTGCCTTCAGATAGAAATACGTACTATGCATAACATATTAATAATCTTCAATGCAGATATTATTGATTAATTATGTGCCATCAAATTAGTGTCAACTCTTAGTGACCATGATTATGTAGTTATTCTCCAGGACAATCTTTCCCAACCTGGTCTATCGTTTTTTCCAACGGTGCAGCCTCACCACTGTAATTGAGTCCATCTATCTTGCTGCTAGTTGGCATCTTCTTTTTTCCTTCTACCTTTCTCACTACTATACTTCTGCAAACAGCTAATGTATCTAAAGTGTGATAACTTGAGTGTGGACAGTTTTGCCTTGAGTGAAAACTCTGGGTTGATTTGTTTGATGATCCTTTTGTTTGTTTTCTTGGCCATCCATGGTATTCTCAGAAATCTTTTTAACACCAAAGTTCAAAAGTATAAATACTGTTTCTATCCATCTTCTTCAAAGTTCAACTTTTGTTTTCACTGAATGTCAGAGGAAAAAACAATTATTCAGATGATACTGATCTTTGTAGACATAGACATTTCCCAGCATCTGAATATTTCTTCCAAGGCCTTATGGCTACTAAATGTGAAGTATTTAACCCCTGCTGGTTCCCTCACTGTTGATAATCCATTTTTAAAAATGCAAAAGGAACCCATCACTTTAGTATCTTGCCTTTTTTAAGGCTGGTTACTGTATTTGAGGCAATTCATTTAGTCTTCTTTATGTTTCATCTTAGTCCTGTTTTTAATATGCTCCTTGGCTTTCATTACTCATAGTTCATTTGTATTTTCAGTTGTCAGAGTAGTTTCATCACTATAGCACCTGTTTTTGGATTAATAAGGTGGGAGTATATATTCCTTTCTCACCTAGAGCCAACAATTCATTTCTCCATTTCCTGTTTTCTTGACTTGGGTCTAAATTTCACATGAGGGCAGTTGGTGTTCTGAGATTCCCATTTTTATATTTGCATTTTTCACACTTTGACATGATGGTTGAAGGGCCTTCCTGTAATCAATGAAACACATACTGAGTTGAGTATTTTTTGCTTTCTTGATTAAGGATTATGCAGTGTGAACCAGCAATTACGTCTCATGTTTCTTGGCTTTTTCTAAAGCCAGCTTGAATCTTTGACATGTCCCTTTCCATGTTGGGTTCTAACTCTATATTGAATATCCTGAACATTTGCTTGTGCGCAAAGTTAAGAAGATTGTGTAATGTTTTGTGCATTATGTTAAGTCTCCTTTCTTTGGTACTTGTATATGAATTGACCTCTTCCAATTTTTGGTCCCTGTCATTCTCCAAATTAGATGGTTAGAACCTTTACCTGAAATGTTGACTTTTCTGGATTAATACATTTTTCAGCTACATCCTCACATATTTTTGATTTTGACTCTTTTCAGGCTATTAATGGTGTGTATTTCCCATTTTTAAAAGTTTATGTGCATAAACATATGCAATTGAATTCATGCCTATTTTCAAAGGAATTTATGTTATTGTTTTAAACATGCATCTAGAGAGAGTTATGTAGTTAGCATCTCAATAAAAGAAAAAAAAGCAGATTTATTTTCTAGTGAACAGTTTGTTCATCACTAACGTTTTTCTACAATATATAATTATGAAATATTATTAGAAGTTAATTTAGGATGCAAAGTGGTGGTAAAACCTAATAGTTTTGGACATTCCACCATCTATATTTACATCTAGAACATACCCAGAGTTTTCTTCAGGAAGCAGAGACTGTGATAAATGCTCAGGGGCCCCTTGCCATGACAGAGCAGTATAAGGCCAGAATACATTACCTATATGTTTCTTGTGCAATAGACGTACATTGTAAATAAATGTGCATTATGCAGCTCTCAACATCTCTTTATTTCTCTCTTTATTCTTTTGCAGTGGAATTGTTCAGGGGGACTTGGTCTTTTCACTTCAGCAAACAGAGTGTATGTTGAAACCAGTGGATTCTCCTGAGATGGGAATGATGAAAGTACTCAACAAGAGTGATCTGGAAGATAGCAGCAGCCTCTTTGAGAAACTTAAGAAGGAACCTGATGCATTAGCCTATCTTGCTCCTGCTGCTGGAGATACAATAATAGCATTAGATTTTGACAACGATGGTGTGTGTATATTTAATCACATATTTAAAGAAAAAGGCTAATTATCCATAAATGCTGACCATTAGAATTTCTTAAAGAGATGTTCTTGACATATACTGAATTATAATAAGGCTCTTGACTGGTGACTCAAAATTCCTTTCTTTGTTTGATGATATCTTTTAAACAATTTTTGTAGAGCCAGATGAACAACCATCTGATGACGTTCCTTTATATAATGACGTAATGCTCCCCTCATCCAGTGAGAAACTGCAGAATAGAAATTTGGCAATGTCCCCACTATCTGCTTCTGAAACAGCAAAGACCCTCTGTAGCAGTGTTGATCCAGCACTCAATAGAGAGGTGGTGGCCAAATTGGAGCCCAGCACGGAGCCCTTAGATCTTACTTTCTCCAACCGACGAACCCAAGATCAACCAGCTACTCCTTCTGATGGAAGCACTAGCCAAAGCTCACCTGAGGTTTGTCATTTAATAATCTTTTGCAGCTTTCCATTGGTTCTGTATTAAAATGTATGCACTATCCACCTTGTATTAGGTCATTTTCCTACACCAGAAGAGGATAACAGGGAGAAAATAAAAACTGATTGAATCTTTGCTAGTGAACTTTGTGCTGAGTGAGGATTCCGATTAGAAACCTTTTATTAGAAATAATAAAACTATTATCACACATTTTTCTTATCCGAACAGTGTAGTAACAGTTTTTAATTGTTTTGCTCAGCTAAAGATTAAAACAATTCACTTCTCCTTCATTTGATTAGTTTCTGTTGACAGTTAAGAATTATTCTGAGATACAGAATTTGCATTTGACAACTTGCTTTTATTAGTATAGCTTTGTTTCCTAAGCCTTAAGAATGTTTTTAAATGCAATTTTAAAATGTGAGGAGCTATGTGTCAAAATGATTGTGTGAGCTTTATTATTCCAATTTATATATCTATTGTGCCTCATCCTAATTATAGCAGCTTAATGATTTACAATTTCAATGAATAGACCTTTTCCCCATGACATCAGATTCATATATAGTGCACTTGAAATTTGGTCTCATTTTACTGAATAAAGTTGCTGATTATTTTTACAGCCTATTAGTCCTCCTAATGATTATTGCTTCAGCATGGATAATGAGATATCAAGTGAATTCAAGCTGGAATTGGTGGAAAAGCTCTTTGCAATAGACCCAGAATCGAAAAATCCATTTTCAATGCAGGTGAGCACATTAATTAAAATTTTTGGTTCATTCTATTTTAATATGTACACATTCATGACGTGTTACTTACAGTGCTTGGTGTAATTTTTCAAATATTAAGGTAGAATACTAAGTTCATTACTATCTGACTAGATATAGGTGAGTGGGTGAGGGAATTGGCAAGATATGGGTGACACACAAGATAGATGGATGGATGAAGTCATTTAGCTGTGCTGTAACTTTAAGTGGTTGCTGACTGAATTGTCATAAGTCAAAAATCACCTGCAATATCCATTTCTGAGGAATCAAAATATTTTGACTAAAGTGATTGTAGTCAGAAAACCTCAAATGGTCTGTGTAGCACTTCAGATTTATTTTCTAAAAAGTGCATGGCAGTGTCACTATGTACTTGACTATAAAGCCTTGGTGGTGCAGGCTGTTAAATGCCTAGCACTTAGTTCCAGCTGCCTGCAATTAGTGCAGGCTCGAATCCAACCAGGCTCAAGGTTGACTCAGCCTTCCATCCTCTCGGGGTAGGTAAATTGAGGACTCAAGATTGTTGGGGGCAATAAGCTGACTTTGTAAAAATGCCCCTTGGGGGGACCAAAAAAGCCCTAATAATAAGCAGGCATATACAATGGAATGAAGGCTATTGCTGAGCGCATTGGGTTGTGCTCCAAAAAAATTGTAAGCTGCCCTGAGTCTCTGGAGAAGGGCGGGGTATAAATATGAATTTTTTAAAAAGCAGCATCTAATTTCCAGGATTTTCTGGCAATTTAGAAAAAGGTATGACTACATGGCTGCTATAAACTGTCATAAACAGGGTATATATTTGTGCAACTTTGTGTTCTGGAACATCTGCTGAAGAAAAGAATTTGAAATACTACAGAATCGTAGTCTCTGAATGATGTTTATAAAGGTTATTTCTGGAACCCTCATATAGATAATATCTATATAAAGTAAGGATAAGGCCGTTTTATCAGTCTAATGTAGATGAACCCCATAAACCCCCGAAAACTATGTTGCTCACCATCTCCATTTCAGTAGTCTTCCCAGCTCTTTGGAAGCAGGGGAAAAGCAGGGCTGATAAATTCTTGGAAGATGTCAGGCCTGATAGCAGTTTAATCACAATCCTGTGTCAGATTATGCAATTATGTCTTCTTCTTTCAGGAAACAGATTTAGATTTGGAAATGTTGGCACCTTATATTCCCATGGACGATGATTTCCAGTTGCGCACCTTCGACCAGCTTTCTCCACTGGAGGCCAATACTGCAAGTCCTTCTTCTAGTGTGACTCCTGTGACAGGGTTTCAGCAAACTCCAGTGCAGTCATCAGTCACTGACACGATAAAATCCACAACAATCAAACATGAAAATGCTCCGAAGATGCTTGTAACGCCTGCCCCTATTAACCCCAAAGTACTACCAGATCCGGCTCCCATAATCAGTGCCCCGACATCACCTTATGCTAAGAATGAAAGTCGGACTTCATCTCCAGTCAGAACAGGAAAAGGCACAATAGACCAGACAGACCAAATGAGTCCAGGAGCACCAGACTTGTTGACAGTCACTTTTGGTAACAGGTAAATGGAGTTATCTGTCAAATCTTAAAGCCAGTCAGGTGATCTGTACCCTTAAACACAGAAAAGTGGATGAACCTGTGGATAGTAGTGTTTGCAAGCACTAGTAAGTCCCCTGATCCTACTTGTCTTTCTTTTAGAATTTGTCTTATTAAAAAATAAGGGCAAAACGCTAGCATTTAGGCTGGAATCTATTTTTCTAGTGAGAATCAAAGATCACCGGAGAAGAGATTATTTTTGTTAAAAAAAGTATTTTGCTGTTGGCTGTGACAACTAATTTGTAAACAGGGAAATCTCCTCTGATGCAGGTAGTCCTCGGTTAAGGATCCTTATTGGGACAGGAGTTTCCATTGCTAAGTGATGTTGAGACTCTAGAAAGAGTGCAGAGAAGAGCAACAAAGGTGATTAGGGGAACGATTGCGGGAATTGGGTATGTCTAGTTTAATGAAAAGAAGGACTAGGGATGACATGATAGCAATGTTCCAATATCTAAGGGGCTGCCACAGAGAAGACAGGATGAACCTATTCTCCATAGCACCTGAAGGCAGCCATGAAGCAATGGATGGAAACTAATCAAGGAGAGAAGCAACCTAGAACTTAGGAGAAATTTCTTGACAGAACAATTAATCAATAGGATGACTTGCCTCCAGAAGGAAGTTCTGGGTGTTCCAACATCGCAGGTTTTTAAGAAGAGATTGGACCACCATTTGTCTGACATGGTATAGGGTTTCCTGCTTGAGCAGCAAGTTGACTCATAGACCTCCAACGTCCCTTCCAACTCCATTATTTTGTTATTCAGTCATTAGGCAAAACATTACATGACCATATCACTTAACAACAGCAGTTCCAATAGTCCTAGTTATAGTTATTAACCCAGGCTCTCCTACTTCTTTACCTGCTGCACTAGGTTCTGCTTCAGTTTCCCCCACCCACCTATCTTCTCCCACACACACCTATAACCTTTTGCCTGTCTTGCACTCCACCTTATATCCTTCTCTGTCTTCTTCTTCCCACCTCTGACAAAGTTGCACTTGGCCTGGCCCTTCATGAGCAGCTGCTGGCTGCAATACTTCATCAGTCGTGGGAAGAAGAAAATGGCAAAGGTCAGCAAGTGGAAAAAGGTGGTAGATTGCACAACAACATGAGTGGCAGAGAGCAGGGTGGCAATGGCAGTGAATGGAGGGTGGCCAAAAGGCAGAGATAGGGGAAAATAGGTATGTGGGAGAGGGATGGAAATGCATGCTGAAGTTGTAAATACAGTTGGGCTGCAGAGCACCTGAATTTTGATTACATGACTATGGGGTGCTGTAGCGGCCATCACTTTGACATACATACATTGTTCAGCACCATTGTAACTTCAAACACTTGTTGAATAAATGTTTATTAAGTGAGGACCACCTGTAATCATTTGATGGATATGCCTACTGCTGCTTTTAAAAAATCCAAAGTGCCATGGGTGACAAAAGTCAGCTATCCTGATATTTATTCTCAGTATGCCAGTGTTGCCTTACAGTAATATTTTTCCTATTCACAGATAAGGAAGCATCTTAACCAAGTTATCTATAAAATCAAAGTGCAGCTGTATTTTGCGACCCAATAGTTTAGCCTCAATCTGCTAGATCAGGGTTGTCAAACTCCCAGCCCATGGGCTGAATGTGTCATGTGCTGGCCACACCCATGCCCAGTTTAGTGAAGGGGGAAAATGTCCTGATATGTCACGTGACGCCACTGTGATGATGTGAATTTGACACCTCTGTGCTAGATGAAGGTGCTTAATGGGCTTCCTAAAAAGTCCAAACCATTCCTGTCAGTCTTGCTGTAAGTTGTAAACTTTATTTTCATCTTATCTTCATTCAGAATCTTTTCTGATATTTAGCTTTGCATTCTGGAGAACAGGTCATTCCTGTGAGGCCAAATGGTCTAAAAAAAACTACTTCCTTATTGAACTAAACATGAATAAAATTGCACCTAGGCTAGTCTTTTGCTTTGTTTTAATTAATTAGCAATTAATATTGGTCTTCTGGTGTAGCTAAGTCAAATTTGATACTGAAAGTACACATTTAGTATTTTTAAAATATTGCTGATTGGATGTCTATGAAGATTCTCAGTCATCCAGGTCATGGTTGTTCCACAGGTGCTTTTCAAGAGGCAACTGGACTTTCTGGTTTTCTTTGAAGATGTTTCACTTCTCATCCAAGAAGCTTCCTCAGCTTTGACTGGATGGTGGGGAATAGAAGGATTTATATTCCTTGCAGTCATTTGCGGTCTTTTAGTGAGTCGTTAAGTTAGTGAGTCAGTAAGGCTACCTGGAGATCTATGTCAGGGTCACCTCAGTGGTGCAAATGGGTATGGAGCCTTCTTGGAACTATTGAAAGGACTGTGTTATAGACTGGAGATAGATGACCTTGTATCCCAGATTATGTCATATCCCTCCCCTTTGTTGAGAGAGGGTTGTTCAGTTTTGACATAAATGGCCTCTTTTGAGTTTGAAAGTCCTAAGTCCACCCCAAGTAGCCCACGTAAAATGCACATGCATATACCTTGAGCTGAAAATTTCAGTCCTTTTCATTTAAGGATGTTAGCAGCAGCGTGTTCCAGGCACAGAAGCACAGTACAATTCCAGGCTGAGAAGAATTTCTCACATTAAACCCTGATGAGCTAACATTATTATAAAAGAAAACACTCTAGATTTTATTCTATCAAATTATTCATAAATTTAGTTTTAATTCATCTGGGACAGTTGTTAACCCCTCTGGCTTTATATTCCACACTAGATCACCTGAAGTGAATGAAGACATCAGTCCAAGGATAATAGCTCTCCATAATATTCAGAGGAAACGAAAAATGGAGCAGGATGGCTTGCTTTTCCAGGCAGTAGGAATTGTACGTTTTTTAAGGATTCTCCCTCCTTTCTTTTAATGTTGGGTATTACATCTTTAAAATGTATTTTTCTTGAGTCATCAGCTTATTATTTCACAAGAACATTACAATTTTTACCTCAGAGTTGTCAGCTAAATGAAGAGTCTGCTTAGCTCTATTCTTCTACTTCTGTCTTTTAACAATATCTTTCATTACTCATGGCTTCTCAGAGTTGTAAACTACAACTATGGTTTTGATGCTTCAGCTAAACAGAGTAGGTCTTGTTTAGTGGTGGGATAGGAGATCACCAGAACCTCTAAGGGTGTTGAAGTGGAAGGAAGCAGGGCGTCTTGTTTTTTATGTTACATTTCACTTATCACTGATTAGAATAGGTTATATGTACACACAAATACACACTTAGTGGCTTTGTACACGATGGTACTATTTTATTCATAATGTTGTTTTATAATTTAAACTGGCTCTATCCATTTAGATTTTAAGTATTCTGTTCCTTGTATTTAGTAATCTGCTATTTTATTTACTTCTGATCTTTTAGAAAATATTTAAGTATTTTAATTTGCACACTGCAACTTCAAACAACAATTATATAAAATTGTGATAGGTGATCTACTACCAGTTGCTCCAGGTCACAAGAGTAGGTTTGCTTTGCAAAGAGGGTATTGTTATACCCTCCCTTCAGAGACGAATGGTAGTTTATCAGAATCTCCCCCCTCCTCGCCCCAGTCCTGTTACGAAGCAAAACTGATTAGCATGCACAATCTGAAACGCATGCTTCTGGATCAGGTAACTTTTAATCAGTAATGTCCTTAATAGATTGCTAGAATACTGAAGATACACAGACAGTCCTTGACTTACAATAGTTCACTTAGTGATCGACGTTAGGGATAGGGTTAGTTAAATCACTGAAAAAAGTGATTTATGACCGTTTTTCACACTTATAATCGTTGCAGCATCCCCATGGTTATGTGGTGTACATTCACATAGCAATAATATTTAGACTTATACTGTATACAGCTTCACAGTGCTTTTACAGCCCTCTTTAAGCAGTTTTACAGAGTCAGCATATTGCCTCCAACAATCTGGGTCCTCATTTTACCGACCTCGAAAGGAGGAAAGGCTGACTCAATCTTGAGTGGTGCCGGCAGCCGGCAGGCAGTAGAAGTAGCCTGCATTACTGCATTCTAACCACTGTGCCACCGTGGCTCATCTGCTCCTATGTGGATGCTTGACAACTGACTCGTATTTATGACAGTTGCAATATCCTGGAGTCATGTGAACATCTTTTGCAACCTTCTGACAAGCCAAGTCAATGGAGAAACCAGGTTTACTTAACAACTGTGTTATTAATTTAACAACTGCAGTGATCCACTTAGCAAATATGGCAAGAAAAGTCATAAAATGAGGCAGAACCCACTTAACAAATTTCTTACTTAGCGACGTAAATTTTGAGCACAATGGTGGTCGTAAGTTGAGGACCATCTGCACTAACTTCAGGAAAGCATTTCACCCATTGCATACTGATTATGGTTAGTTAAGTGTGGGCTATACCAAAATTAAGATAATGAGCCAGCAGTGTGACATGGCTGCAAAGAAAACAAGTATTGAGGTCTTTTGGATTGAAGTAGTATAGAAATCTTACAAATCATAATCAATGACAATAGTACAATTTCAACCCATGAAAGAAATTATTCTCCTCTATTGTTTTGTTAGCACTCACTTTGAATACTCGGTTCATTTCTGAGCAAAATAGTTTTAAAAATAGTTCACTGAAAGTGAAACAGATTTGAGAAAGTGAACAAAATTGAACAAGCAACTAGAAACAGGCTAGGGAAGAAAAAAAGAAGCTGGATTTGATTAGCTTTAAGACAGGGTACGATACAGGACATGCACAAATAGTTTGAATCTACTAGAAAACTGATTCTGATTGAATGTTAAATAAAAATTCCAAGAGCAATTCAGTAATGCAATTAATTGCCCAGAAAAGTGGTGCCCTTCCCTTGTAGATGTGTTCTGGATACATCTAGATAATATCTAGAGATAGTTAGTTCTCGAATTACAACTTCCAACATGCCCATTCATGTTGGAAGTCGAGGACTATGTCAAATAAAGTGCATAATTAATAACCTCCCCATTCCTGCTTTCTTCAATGCATTCATTAAACGAATGCGCAGGTCGTAGATAGAGCATGGGATGACTTGTGGCGGGGAAAATGGGAGGCCTAGTGCAGGTGGAGGCACACCTGGGATTCTTCCCTGCTATCAGAGATTACGTTCTCTTCAGGACATTTGTTTTTAAATGAGTACATTTTTTTTCATTTCAGTAGTATTTTTGAGTAGAAGCTCTGTGGTTACATTTTTTAAAAAGTGTATATGTATTTTAAGGGCACATTATTGGCACAATCGGGGCCTCCTGGAACAAATATATCATTGGCTTGGAAACGTGTAAAAGGATGCAGATCAAACGGACAGAATGAGGTGGCGGAAAAGACTGTAATTTTATTACCATCAGGTTAGTGTCTGTGTAATGCTAACATAATATAATCTGTCAGTCCCCTTCTCCTTTTCTCATGTAAACACCTGCATATTATAAAATATTTAATTAATATTAATAAAAATTAGGAATGGTATGAAGGCCCAAACTATTAATATTGGGTTGTCTATTAGAGGAATTCTATTTTAATGTGTATATTGTGGAAAGGAATTGAATGGACTAGATCATAGGGTAAGGGGAACTTTGATAATGTGAAATTAACACTAACATCCTTCCACTGGATTTGAGAACACAGCAACCTTGCTTCTTAAAAAGTAATAGGGGACACCCTCCTCCCATGCTGTATCGCATACCCTTGTGTATTGTTACTTATTTCCAGTAATGTCTCTGAATCCATAGAGGTGTCAGAGGCATTCTTAGATAATAAAAATGATAGGACTCTCCCATTACTTAGTTGGGAAGAATGTTTAACTGTCCAGGGAGAAAAAAAGCAAAGAAGATGTGTAGATGTGTGTGTAGTTGCATAACTTAATAGTTCCTTTCACCGTTTCTCTTCTGAGCAAGAGTAAATCTTAATTCAGCTACTCCTTTAATTTAATATTCTGCTAAATATTTTTAAGGATATATTTCCATAGGCCCAATAATACTGTTTTATTTTTGAAGAACACCCCCCATTGCATTTTTGCATGACTATAGGTACTTACAATAAAATAAATAAAATAGAGTATAAAAATAAAATGCATATCAGCTGGGCATTCTTTAACCAATCATTCACACAGTCCCACACCAAGGACTCAGGGTTTGTCCCACACCAAGGACTCAGGGTTCTACCTGTTCTCTGCTGCCCTGTAAAATTGAAACACTACATTTAGCCTTGTTATCGGATAGCTAAGTTCTCTAATAGATGATAGATGACTCGTCTATTTATTTGTTCAGTTAGTTGCTCCAGAATGCTGTACAAGTAACATTCATTTTCTTTTTCCTTGTAGATATAGCAAGTAAACTTCTAGGGCAGTCAATGGATGAGAAGGGACTTCCACAGCTTACCAGCTATGATTGTGAAGTCAATGCTCCTATACAAGGCAACAGAAACTTGTTACAAGGTGAAGAGTTGTTCAGAGCCCTGGATCAGATCAACTGAGCTTCTCTTCCTGTACCTCCCTCTTCATTAGTGTTCTGTTTTCTTGGACATTGGTGATTTACCACCTAAAAGCAGTGTATTTATATTTTCTATATCTGAGTTTAGAAGCCTGGATACAAATACTGCACTAATTCAGTTAGTTTGTATCTGATCCCTTTTCTACTTTGGACAATTTCTTGCATAATGACCTCTCTCCCTCTCCCTCCCTCTCTTCCTCCCTCCCCCCTCCCCCCCTCTCTCTGTAACTCGGCTAATGAATGCATTTTTAGTAAAACAGTTCAAGTCAGTTAAATTTAGAACATACTTATAATGACAGCTTTGAGGTAGGCACCTTTTCAAAAAGTATTTATTTTTTATTTTGACTAGGAGTTTGTCACTGAAGAATTTTTATCTGATGATACATTGCCGCAATAAATTCATCTAAGCTTTCTATCATGTGGTTGTAGGCATACTTGAAGGCACATTGTGCTGTTATCTCTAATGTTTGAATAAATTTTAACTTTACTTTTTTTTTAAAAAAGAAATATTGCTTTGCAGCAGTGCATTTGTAGCCAGTCGCACAATCTATTTTCTTACGAAAATATACAAAATACCAGCAGCTCCTCATGTAATATTGTGCGTTTATAAAACTAGTTTTTAATATGAACATTTTTTTCTTTTTTGTTTCTCTGTTATGTTAATTACATGTGAAATTATGTAGAAATTTTGGAGTAGTGCTATATTTTTGTTATGTTGTATTTCAAGATGCTCCTAAATTCTGTTTTAATATTAAAGTAGGATTAAGAGAAAACAAGTTGCGTATGTGAGGCTAGCAACATCTGGAGACTTTCAGGTTAGCAAAAAAGATTATTGGAGTAGATAATGGGAATCTCATGCAAATATTTGTAGAACAAGTTGATAGAAGGGGTTTTCCCCTTCCTTTTGGATTTTTTAAAATTGGGCCCACTAAATTAGATTGATCTTCAGGCCAGTTGAAAATCATTTGTTTTCCTTTTTTAATTTCTTATTTTTCTGCAAATGAATGATTTCACTGCTACAATATGGCCATTTTAGAAATCATTTTCCAAAAGATGTCTTTTTCTTTAGAAAATAAAGACATGGTCTTAGGGTCATCTGTGTTTGAAGGCAATGTGTCAACAACAACAGCTTCAATGTTCCCATTACTTTGTTTGATAGAGGTGATATTTCAGACAAAATCATAAACCATGTTGCTTTTTTAGTAAAGTTATCTAGTTTCATCATTAAGTTGCTTGCTAATAATTCAGTGTTTTGGATTTTAAGTACCTTGTTGCTATTAACGTCAGAACTGCCCCCATCCCATTAAACATAGCTTTCAGTAATTCTGAATATACTTTAGAATTTTTTAAATTTAGGAAATAAGTCACAAAACATCTTTCTTTCTACATGCTGTACAATAAATTCTACCTATTCATTCTTTTTTTTTCTTTTTGTGGTTGGATATGACACTAACTGTATTGTTTATGACATCAATAAACTATGTGGACCAGGCCTGTAACAAAGGAGTCTATTTGCAGCTGATAGTGAATTTCCAGCGTGTGCTGTAATTTTTTTGCTCAGAAATCAAACTAAACATTCCCTGAAATTTTTTGATAGTATGTTGAGCAGTACAGTAAGGATGGGTGCTATGGTTCTGGTATGCACATGTTCATCCCAGAATGTTAGAAAAATTCTCAAGGCATGCATGATTCTTACAGTGCAATTCTGAACATGTCTACTTCAACAGATCGAGGTTGACACCCATGCCATAATCTCTTACTGTATCGTTATAAAGGTCTGCTTTTGGGATATAATCTCCTTTGTAGAGGGAAACAGGTTTTTTCCCCATAGGTATAGCATATCTTGACCTCAATAAAGTCTCCTTACATCCTTATTAATCAAATGGTAGAATATTGGTCATATGATGAGATTGATAGATGGATTTATAATTGGTTGAACGACTGCCCCCAAACAATCCTGGGGCACTATGCTGCTCAACATTTTTATTAACAATCTTAATTAAGGGGCTGGGGGAGATTATTGTAAAATTTTCAAATAATACAGAACTAGAAGGAATGTTTAATACAGATAGTCCTTGACTTACAACAGTTAATTTAGTGAACATTCAAAGTTACAGCAGCACTGAAAAAAGTGACTTATGACGGTTTTGCACAGTTCAAACAGTGGTGTGATTCAAATTTTTTTACTACCGGTTCTGTGGGCGTGGCTTAGTGGGCGTGGCAGGGGAAGGAGACTGTAAAATCTCCAGTCAGAAGTGGGATTTGCCAGTTCTCCAAATTACCCCAAATTTCCGCTATCGGTTCTCCAGAACTGTTCAGAACCTACTGAATACCACCTCTGAGTTAAAACCTTTGCAGCATCCCCATGATCATGTGATCAAAATTCAGATGCTTGGCAACTGGTTCATAATTATGACTGTTTTAGCATCCTGGAGTCATGTGATCACCTTTTGCAACCTTCTGACAAGCAAGCCAATGGGGAAGCCAGATTCACTGTAACAACCAAGTTACTAACTTATCAACTGTAGTGTTTCACTTAAGAACTGTGGCAAGGAAGATTGTAAAATGGTGCAAAACTCACTTAACAACAGAAATGTTGGGCTCAATTGTGGTCATAAATTGGGCACTACCTGTACTTTAGAAGAGAAAGGGAAGATCTTTAAAAAATACAAACAGTGAGCTAATAGGAACAGTATGACATTTGGCAGGGGAAAAATGTTTCTCTGCAATAAAAAGAAAGGCACATTTTGGGATGTGGAAGTTTTGGCTTGAAGTAGTAAAAATAATAATAATTAAAAAATAACAATGTTCTAGTAGTTCACAAGCTGAACATCAACTAATAGGGTTAGGCAGGTGCCAAAAACCCCAAAATTGTTTTGAGGGTGTATTAACAGGGATTTAGTATCCAGATTACAGGAAGTACTTGTTGTATTCTACTTGGTCAGGCCCTATTTAGAGTACTACATTCAGTTTAGTGTGCTATAGTCTAAAAAGGACATCAATGTGATTATCAAGATAGTGAGGAAGGCAGTAACCATGTTCTAAGAGGAACAGTTAAAAGGAACTGGTTATGCTTCATTTATGACTGAGAGGAAATACGATAGCCATCTAAAGGGCTGTCCAATAGAGAAGGAAGTAGACTCATTTCATCACCCTGGAGGGTAGAACCAGAATTTCTGTGTTGAAACTGCAGGGAAATAGATTCATGATAAGTATTTAGATGGTAAGAGATATCAGTCAGCATATGAAGTAGCATGGAGAACACTGGAGATCTTCAAACAGGATCTAAAATGCTAGAGAATTCCTGGAAGCTTGGCATTCAGATCTATCAGCCATCAATAGACACATAGAAATAAACCACATTTACACACCATTCAAATGACAATTTAAAAAACCTAGAAAGGAAACAGATTAGAATACCTCTTCAATAGTCTACACCCAGATAAGCAGACAAACAAAAAAATAATACTCTAATCAAGGAACTACCAAGGAGAAAACGTACAGCATCAACCCGGCCCCAGCACTGGCAGAGCAAGCTATTGTATTTAACTGGGGAGCAAATCCCACACTTATTAGCACTGATTATGTTACTAGTTGGGTAAATGAAACATCTGCAACAAACAACCAAGTTCAGAGAGCAAACCTGAACTACATACATTCTCTCCTATTGGAAACTGCAGATGTATTTGTGGCCAGAAAACATTAATTGTTAAGTTTTGTTTTCCAAGGAATAAACGTGGGTTGGGTGAAGCAAATTCCATATCCAAATTCTGATTTTCATTTCAGATGTGAATATATACATTTTCACAACATAGTGACAGACAAGCAAATGTAAAAACCTTTGCAGTACCAGTTGTGCTTGCTGCTGGACACTGGGGTTTTGCTGCTATGGCTGCTGGACATTTTCCTGTACCACCTTGTTGCTTGCTGGGGTTTTGGAGCAGAGGCCGGGGGATGGGGTAGGGGGCAGAGTGGTAGGCTATGTGGACTCCCCTTTTTTCACTGAGGCTACTTGGTCTTCCCTGGATAACTCTGAGAATAAGGAAGAGGACATGATCTATCTGCTAGATCCACTATAGATTGAACACTGATTCCTCCTGGGTGAGAACCAGAGAAGAATAGGAGTGCGTGTGTGAGTGTGTGAGTGTGAATGGGAGCCCTCTATCAGCTGGTGGGAGCAGCAGAAGGTTCCTGTATTAGTCAGTGTTAGTATGTATGTGTCTGTTGCAGTGTGTGAGTCTATTTTGTAGTGGCATGGGAGTTGGTGGCTAGGTATCCTGATGATGCTAAAAGATAAGGTGCCTTGGATGCTTTGCTTCCCTGATCAAGGATGGTTGCAGGAGACATTGGGAGATTCCTGCTTTTGGGAATTGGGGGCCTGAATTTGGAGATGGGCTGTCATTATGAGAGTGGAGTTGGGCCAGAATATTATGGTGGTGATGAGCAAGGGGAGTCTATATTCCTAGGAAATGCAGGACTGTTATCTTACGCTGGTTTTATATTTCAGTTCCTTGGTTTCAGCCACAGACCTTCAGTAACCCTGACTTTTGGCGGCGGCTGCTTTTAAATATTAACATGTTTTAAATGTTTTTTTTTACCTTCTGAAAAGAAAGCAGTGTACAGTTTGATATAATAGGAATGTCTTACCATGTATAATTTGTAAACAATATGGAACATATTTTTTTAAATGATTTTATCTAGAAATCCCATCTTTATTTTTTAGTGAACTCACAAACCACCAATTCACAAAGTATTTTATTCCCTTCATCTCCAAATATAGATGTTCTATTACAGTTTGAGAAATACTACATGAAAACTGCAGTTTTAATTCAAGAGAAACTTAACTAATGCTACCATCAAAACCAATGATAGCTGAAATTTAATACTGTTGAAATGAAAAAAAATAGATTGGTTCCCTCACCTAGAGAAAAACAGGACATTGGTAACTGTTCAGCATATTCTGCAGCTATTAATCCCTACAAATACCTATTCCTCCATGTGTAGTGCTTTGTGTGGAGAGGGGCAATGTAATAGGATCCTTGTAGTATGTACAGAAGCTGAATTAGGATGTGGATGGAGGGCAGCCAAATTATAAGACATGCTTTGTCAGACAGAAGGAAATTTAAATCTAGCAACTTGGTTCTATATCTTGCCAATCAAACCCAGGAAAACAAGATGCAAGATACTAGGTATGTTTCCCATCTTAAGTTGAAAATAATAATATGAGATGAGGGTTAAGAACAAATGTGTACAAAGTCAGAATTGAGAAGACAGCAATAGACAGCAAATGACACCTTTGCGAAGAAGGTGAAGAAACAGTGGACCTTCTAATTAGTTGCTGCAAGATTGCACAGACTGACTACAAACAACAGCATGACAAAGTAGTAACAATAGTGCATTGGAATATCCACAAAAAATACCATTTGCCTGTAAGTGAGAATTGGTGAGATTACAAAATGGACAAAATGAAGAAGCTAAAGTGCTCTGGGACTTTAGAATTTGAACAAACACCTGCCGTATAACATCCAAGAGTCAACAATTGTTTATAAGAAAGACAAAAAAGTCTGGATTGTGGACATGGCAGTACCTGGAGCTAGCAGAATAGAAGGCAAAAGTGTGTGACAAAAGATAGCAAAGATAGTAATAGGTTCCTTGGGTACATCCTAAAACAACTAGAGCACCACTTGAACACTACCTGCATGTAAAAAATCACAAATCAATTACAAAAGGCAGCTTTACTCAGAGTAGTTTACATCTTGTGACAATATCTTTAACAACATCTATCTCAGGTTCTTGGGAAGGACTCAATAGAATGGATGGAGAAAAGGGGAAGGAGGAGGAAGGAAGAGTAATGTTGGCCACCTGGACTTATTTCTTGAAGGTTTCCTTCAACTTTCAGAATGGATAACGATTAGTAGCTTTATGCCTCATGCAGTTATCTCCCCCTTTTTAATCAATTCTAGTCTTCCTAAAGTCACTAATATGTGCAGTTATTAAAAAAACCACAAACCTTCCAATTTTCGATACTTCATTATTGTCAAAGCATTTCCAGTCCCCAAATCCATTATACTTACCAGTTTGCCCAAAAAGTTCTCTTAAATAATTCACCATCACAACATCTATTTGAATATGCTGTGCTGTGCTGTGCTGTGCTGCTCTAGTTTCAGCTGAGGATGCTTCTCCCAGATGTGGGAAGGAGATGCAAATGAGAGAATGTTCCGGATGCTCCCAGCCAATCCGCTCAGTGGGGCCACGCCCACTGTACGTGCAGCTCAGCACTCTAGACAGAGCCAGGAGGTATTTCTCACCCTCCCCATCCTTCTTCTTTGTGTCAGAAAAGATAGCTCTTGTTTTCTTTGGCAAGCTTCAATTGTTTTGTATATAATGAAATAGCAGAATAGAGTATTCTCTTACTAAGTGTCTCTCAGGACACTTATTGGGTGTTGCAGACTGAATCCAGTCTAAAATTTTCCATTAGGCAGAATGTTTTACATTAATGTTTGAAGGACTGTCAAAGAAACAATATGTGATGTTAGGAGATAAAGTATTTATGGCTAGTTTATTACAAGAAAGGAAGTAAAAAAGCTATTATGAAGAAATGTAAGATGAGAGAGAAAAAAGGGAAAGGAAAAGATAATTAAGAAATATAAAGAAGTAAAAGATGAGCTTATGGAAAGTAATGTTGTTATGTAGCTTTTAATTACGGTTACTGTTAGAACAAATGAGAGCAAAATATAAATACTACTCATTCCATACACTCCATGCTGGTAAGAGAGCACGTAATTGTCAATATATTTAATTAATATATATTATATACTACTTGGTTATAGCAAGTTATGTGAATGAAATAATTATGAAGATGTGGAATTTTTATTACATAAGTTTTTTTAAGCAATAGGTGGTTGGACACTTATTAAGGGGATAATTAAGGGGTCAATTAAATAATAACTGAAGACTTCCAACGTCATTATTCAATGTACTTGATGAGAAATTGCATGCCTTTAGCCCATGTCTTTGTGGCACACAATTGATAGATTTCAAAACAGAAGAGTGAAAAAAGAAATAATTCCTTTCGCGTTTCGACGGTTTTTCTTTTAAATAACCCAGTATCGCTCTACCTTGGTTGCTTTTTTACCCCTTCAGAAAATGACACTTATAGCCGCTTTTGTGTGCATGCTACGCGCAAACACAAATATACCGACACTTTCACATAATAGGAGAAGACCACCGTTAAAGCGATACGAATAAGTAAATATATAAGGGTTCCTTGGTGCTTTCTGAGCTTGGTTGTTTTCTTGCAGTCATTTCACTACCCAAACTGGGTAATGAAACGTCTTGAAGGAGACGACCAAGCTCAGAGAGCAGCAAACAGCCCTCATTTCAACCCTGAGCTGTATGTATGTATGTATGTATGTATGTATGTATGTATGTATATATGTATATATACGGGACAAGACGGACACGGGACAAGACCCGAATACACCAAGACCTACATATACATACATACATACATACATACATACATATATATATTCTCTTTTATCGATAATCTTTAAGTAACATCGCAGTAAAAAAACCCCAGTAACTGATATATCCCCAGGACTCTTCAATCATTCCGATTCCAACACAAAAAAAATAAAACGACGCTCATCCGTCTTCCAGGGTGATGACGTCAGCCTCCAAAAAGCCATTTCCAAAGGGAAGAAAGAGCTGTGGGCGGAGCGAAGAAGCCAAAGTAACCCGGATTGGTCTGGATTCTTTTCCTCCGCCCCCAGATTGGATTAACTCTTTCGAAGGCTGCTTTGTTGAGAGTCCGCGTTAAAGCAGATTCGAAGATTTCCTTCCTTGGCCGGAGAATGAGTTAAGTAGAATCCCCGCCCATTCGGCAAGGCGTATTTGTTTGCCGTTTGCGCGTGCGCAGTCAACTCCCTCCAAGGCGTGAAGTGGAGGGGGGGCGTTCTTCCGCACGGCGGATGGTTGTGCATCATGAACGGGTGGCCCGGGCTGAGGACGGACTGTGAGGCATTGCTTACTCGGTTCCAGCAAGCCGAGAGTGTCCGCTTCGAAGATTTCGCCTTGCTGTGGAGGCAGAACCGTTTCGACACCATTTTTTAGTGAGTCACTTTTCCTGTTGCTTGTCACCCCTTTGTGGTTTCAAGTCCCTCGTCCCAGGAGAGAGCGAGAGCGAGCGGCGGTGGGGCGGTCCACCTGCGAGTCCTGAGCCTCCACGCCAAGACTTGTGGAAAGTTTATTTTGAACACGGTTGGGGTTCTTCTGCCCTCCCCCGCACTTTTTCACTTCCCCCTTCCCCGCCTTTAAATAGTGAATTAGAGATAAGAGAAATCGTGAAATCTTCCTGCACTTTTTTTATACGGTGCTATCCTAACGTTTTAGTTGCACATTCCCTACTCACTGTAGTTAGGGATGGGAAGTGTTGTCAGGATGGAAAAGATGACATCTTTGGAGCAGCCTTCCCCATTCAGATGCATTGGAATGGCAACTTTGAGAACATGATGGATATTGGCTTGGCATTCTGGCGGTTTAATCCTCTGCACGTTTTTTTTCCATATTTCCACATTATTTCTTTTTATTGCGTTAATATAAATCTTGATAAAAGTGGTTATTCCAGTACAATTATATTTATATAATACACTTAAATTCTTAACACACTATTATTTAGAGCTGAAGAAGCTTCTTGGATAACAAGCGAAAGGTCTTCAAAGAAAAAGCAGAAAATCCAGTTGCCTCTTGAAAAAAGCACCTTTGGGACAATCATGACCTGGATGACTGAGAATCTCCATAGACGCTCTATTATTTAGATTCCTTAGAGCCTGGGTGTGAAACATGCAGCATCACATTTCAGTCATGTGATGTTTTGTGATGGTTTTTCGATTTGCAGAGCTGGGATGGGCATGGCCTGCGCATGGCAATCTGGCCCATTTGATACCCCTGTTAGAGTATTGGATGTAGAAAACATGAGAGAAAAGGTGTATAGTTTGGTTGCTGGTTTGGTACAACAACCAAAAGGGACAGATCTAGACCTTCTACAGATAGTTATTACGACTGCAGAAAAAAACAATAGTTCTTAAAAAGTGTACTTTAAATAATGCTTGATTAAGAAGCTCAAATAATTTCAAGCATGGTATATAGAGAAATATAATCTGTTCCATTTCTTATTCTATAAATCTTCCAGGTGTTAATGCAATAAACAAATGAATAACATTTATAGCAGAACTTGTGCAGATTTGATAGAAAAACAAATGACATATTTGAAACTTCTCCTTGATGGAGGTAGTGGATAATTAATTTCTTCTGGAACTAAAATCTTACATTTTGGTTGAGGTTGATATATATTGTATTTTTTATTTTTGTGCTGATCTTTTGTCTAGTGGTAAAATAAGGACTCCAGAGCAAATCAAGTTCACTAAAGAAGCTTTAGCCCTGGTATGGCCCTACTTTTTGCCTCCTTACACTTTCCAGATTCGAGTTGGTGCTCTTTATCTTCTGTATGGTTTATACAACACACAACTCTGTCAACCAAAACAAAAGGTAAGCTTAAATTGCTTTTAGTTCATTGTCCTGTAACTGATGTTCTTTAGTCTTGGGAAGTTGAAATTGTATATAATAAAAAAGGTATGAGCGTGAACAGTGACCTAGTGAATAGTATGCTCTGATTTGCCTCACAACTGTCTGTCATATAGGGCTAAAAATTGGCTTCTTTACAGGACTATGTTAAAGAGTGGCAATATATATGAAACATATTGGATAAACTTAAAAAGCAGCTTGTAGAAATGTGTATATGCAAACTATCATCAATTTAAAAAGTATTCAGATACTTTAGATTACTGGGATGGGAACTACCAGCAAATCCCTGGGCCATAGGCTAGTGTGTGAGATTTTTTAAAAATTCCACAACAAGGCACTGCAAATTACTTCTATATTATTACCAAGAAAATAACATCACGAGTCAAACTCAAAGGAGATTTTTTTCCCTTTTAACCTGAAATCTATCATATAACAGTGAAGTCTAGAAATAATTTTTCTATCTCCTACTGTTAAGTATTTTGGGAATTAATTGTAAGAAGACCATGTAAACCACTTCTCCTTGCGTTCTGAATAAACTAAAGCACTCCAGTTTGTTGCTTCAGTTAATGCTGGATGATTTAGGTATCTGATTGCGCTGACATCCTTTGTAATATCTATTTAGTTAGCCACACAAGCTGTTTAATTACTTCATACTTTGGGGTATGTGACTGACCTGTTTGAAGACATTTTTGTTTGTTTTATATTTCAGATTAGGGTTGCACTTAAAGATTGGGCTGAAGTCAGTAAATTCAAGCAGGAACTTTTAGATGCACAGCACTATGATGCAGCATATATCTTCAGGAAACTTCGGATGGACAAAGCATTCTATTTTACAGCAGTGCCCAAATTTGTGAGTTATTAAAACTATATCAACATACTCATTGAAATACTCATTGTACTATCTCTATTTTCGAAATACTCATTGTATTGTCTCTATTTTCTGGCTGAATGGGTTGTCATCATTCTGTTAACAAAACTTGTGATTGCTTCAGTCTAGTATCCTGCTTCCTATTCTCTGTCCTGCAGTATCCAAGCATCATAAGAGAATGGGAGAAATGTGGATTTTCTAGCACAGATCCTGTTTTCATTCTGATACAAATGCTTCTTCAGTTAATACATTAGAAGGGTTGAGCTGACAACTTGATTTAGAATGCTTGTTGTTTCTGCAATGATTGGCTTTTCCCATAATCCTCAGCTATTTGCTGCAAAATTGGACCTAAGTGGACCTGGTGGGATCTGCAGTGATTCTGATAGAAAAGTCTGCTATGATTCCTTGGATTATGTGTAACAGAGTATGGATGTTGCTTTGAAAAATGTGATCATTTTTCTTGGCTCCACTTGGTCCCACTCTCATTAAGAAGTTCTTTGGTTGATGTTGGAATTTGTTCAGAGTTACTGCTATTGTGGTATTAATAATGCCTGAAATTACATGCATGCTGGGTGATTCAGATACATGCTTTTCCTATTGTTTTGATTCAGCAGATGATTCTGCAGAATTTGCAGATGATACAACAGTGGTGGGACTCATCTCCGGGGGTAGTCTGCCTATCAAGATGAGGTGGATGGGTTGCTTTTGTGGTGTGGAGAAAATAACTTGGTCCTTAACACCAATAAGACCAAGGAGCTTATAGTGGACTACTGAAGGAATAGATCAGACATCCAGCCCTTGGTTATCAATGGAGACCGAGTGGAGCAAGTGGCCAGTTTTAAGTTTCTGGGTGTTATAAAAGAGATCTGACCTGAGGCGCTCACATTGCAGTACTGGTCAAAAGGTCCCAGGAGAGATTATATTACCTGAGGCTTCTCAGGAAACAACAACTGAATGAAAAACTGGTGGTGACCTTCTACCACTGCACCATAGAGAGTATTTTAACTTACTGCACCTGTGTATGGTTTGCCAATCACATAGTGGTAGATAGGAGAACACTCCAGAGGGTTAACATCATTACCCAGAGGATCATTGGTTGACCTCTCCCCTCTTTGGAAGAGCTTTATAGCTCCTGCTGCCTTAAGAAAGTTCAAAACATTCTTAAAGATCCATCTCATCCTGGACACTCTTTTTTTTGAACTATTACCATCTGGCAGATGGTACAGGACAATAAAACAAGGACAAATAGGCTGAAAAACAGCTTTTATCCCAGGGTAGTAACTATATTGAATTCTACTGTATAATGCAATATTAATGCAATATCAGGGGTTTTCAAGTCAATTGCATAAAATGTGAAGGATGTGTGTTTGTTTTATTTTTTAGAGTTTTCTTATGAATATTGTACACTGCAGATAGCATTTAATTTCATTGTACGAGGTGCAATGACAATAAAGTACTACTACCACTACTGACATAACTGTTTCTTTCTTAGCTTTCATTTAGGACTAAAAAGAACATGAATGCAAATACTGAGATGAAGAGGGAATTCAGAGATCCTACAGATCGTGTTGCCATGCTTTGCCATGAAAATTTCTTGGAGGTATACTTGACACCTTGTTCCAACATGATTATTTTTGGCCTATGTCCTATACACTGTAACAATGTTATCAATAAACAATTTTACAGAGAAATAGATATAACATTTAAAAAACATCTTATAATCAAATATCTTTCTGTGAATGTAATCCATAATTTGTATGTATTATATCTGGTGCTTGAAAAAGTTGTTTGCTGAAATCCAGACCAGGCCATTTTCACATACTACCTGAAAAAGAAGTACAACTGAATTTTGAGAGATCCCCAACTCCATCTGACACCCCCCCCCCGGGAATTCCTTTGAAAAGTTAAAAAACATAGAAATAAAAGAGATATTGGATAAGTTTTATATAAAAAGATATTACAATCTCTTTTAATTTCTAAAGGCATATTCATAACTTGCACCTTCTGGTTAGCAAGTTTTTTTCTCACAATTCTATGATCTGACACAGATCCAAATCTTTTAACTTAGTCCTCCAGCATATGTTTTCTGTTTGGATGAAACAATAAGAGCAGGATGTACAGCAAAATATGGCAACAACCTCAATTTTTACTGATAGAGTTATTAAGAAATTTTGTTTTTTATCTGCTTCACTTATAAGGAAACAAAAAATATTCATGAGCACTACAAAAGAATGAAATGTCTGATTTCTATGGATCAAAGTCAGCCAGATAAGGCTATCAGTTTGATTAAAGATGACTTCGCAGCCAAGTTCCAAGATATCATTCTGGATTATCAACAGTGGCAGAAAAAGAAAATGGTATATAATTTCATTTTTCTTTAGAAATTGGTATATAAATGCTATAAACTAATGGTTTTCACTACATAATATTGGAAACATAATGTCACAACAAAATTCTGGCACCAATCTGATCGCTTTGTATAAGCCATTTATTTTTATAACCTTTATATTAAGCTTCAACAGTCCTGTGGAAAAAAAATTGTCTTCAAGGTCTTTCTGAAGTATTTTGAGATAAATGCAACTCAAAACTGTTAATATTTAAAGACATGTTGCAAAGACATGTTGAGAGAGGCAGACATAATTTTGTTTCTTGAGGTAAGACATTCCTGGTGGATGATGCTGGAACTAGTTTTCCATTTAAATGGAGTAGCAGTTCAGCAGCTTTCTACGCACATGCATGTGTCTGTCATGTTGTGATATTGCTTGGAGAGGAAAGTCACCTTTCATCTGTTTGATGATTTTAATGTACAAATCCAATATGTATCTAATGCATTCTGGGATCTAAATAGTATCTGTATTTTTTCAGGAATCCCCCTTATCTACTGTGGGCGACGAAATGAGGAACAGAAAAGAAGGTTGTTCCCAAGAGTCTGAAGTAAGGAAATCATCATCATCACAGTGGAATATTTAATTTCTTTATAGGAATTCCTAGTAGGATATAATTTACCATAAAAGTCCCTTGCAATCATTTCTAATTCAGCTCTGTAGTACACAACCAAGAAGACAAGGGGGCGGGGGGTGGGGATGGATTATCTCTGGATAACTATCTTTATTGTACTCAAAAGCTGAGTAGGTATTTGAAGCTAATTTATTTACAAAGAAAAATTATACATTTCTAGCATTTATTTAAAGTCTTTTTGTGCATGATTTTGTGCATGGATAATTGTTAAAACATTAGAAGTCAAGAAGTAAAAAAAGGTAGTGCAAACTGTATTGATAATCTTCTCTTTTCAGGGATCTGGCAGAGCTAAAATGTTAGCTGAAATCAAATCCAGATCATATTCTGCAGTTGCTCAGGTAAGTGTGTAAAGGCTGGGGGCCTTTCTGTGCCTTTGACTCCCAGTGTCTCCCTAGAGAAATCCCCGCAGTTTTCTTCACAAGGTTTTTGGAAGTGGTTTGCCATTGCTTTCTTCCTATAGCCAAGAGAAAGAGACTGGCCTAAGGTCACCCCATTGTCTTTGTGCATAAGACAGAACTAGAATACATGGTGTCCCACTTTCCAGCTTTATGTTTTTAACCACTACACCACACTGACTCTCTTAAAGGCCATAATTATTTCAACATAACTGCTGAACTTCATTTCAGTGTGTCTGTAAGAAAAGCAATTTGAAACAAATTAGTGCTAAACAAGATGTCCTGTTGATAAGTAGAAATCTGCTTATATAACATTGGATGTAACCCTTAACATGCTTTCTTGGTATGTAAACATAAAGTTGGCAACATACAATTTCTTTTAATAGCTTAATCCTGACTTAATGATTGCCATGACTTTACAATCGTAATTCCAGGCTCAATTACACTTGTATGTTGAGGACTGCCATGGTCAGAAAAGGCAGTAAACCATTTCATTCCATGATTTTATTTAAGAAATTTATATGGCTGCCCAATTCACTATAAGTAACTTCAGGTGGTTTACAAAAATGAAAATCCTATATAGAAATAATAAAAATCTATCCCTTCCACAACAACGATCAGTCAATCAAACAAGCCACTTGGTGGGTTCCATCCTACTCTGGGGTCCAGGCCCATTGGCAAAGTCTTTATGGCCTTGCAAAAGAGTGTCAAAGTGAGGGCCAATCTTATTTCCATTGGAAGATGTTCCGCAGGGAAGGAGCCATGGAGAAGGCCCTTCTTGGGCCTGTTACTTAGGAAAGATGACCCATAGTATTTTCTGCCTCTCTGCTCTAGTGGGTTGGGTAGAAGTTTCCTTTATGAAATTGCATACCCCCCCAATCTGTCCTGGAAGCAGTACCATAACAATATACAAGCTTGTATCTCCAATTGCAGATAGTAGAGCCTAATAGTTAGTAGAATGGATTTTTCCCCATAAGTGCACTTTTAAACCTATGCCATATGACTTAGTTTTGGATTTAATTTGTGTTGTAAAGATGCTCTTGATGGACATGACATATGATCAGTTTACAAATACGGTGGCAGAATTAAATACCTTATGATAAATTCATTGGATCATCATCTTTCAGAGCAATATTATTGTGTATTCATTGCTTGGATATTTTTCTTGTTGCACTTTCTTTGGCTGAAAATCCATTTAGGCTTCAAAGTCCAGGCGACATCGCCAGGTTAAGCTGGAATCTTCTGAATCGGGATCAAATCGTGGGAAAACCAGATTGTCTAGGGATAAAAGGAGCAGGAAATGTTTACCAACACCAAGGAAATCAGAACGTCCGCAAAAGAGAGGTAATTAGCATAGTAGGATCAATCTGGGGAAATTGCTGTTTCTACAATGCCCCTGGTGTATAGGCCTTCTAATTAGTGTGCATTGTGAGCATTGTGAATGCTGTACCATAACACAAGAGATATAAATATTTGATAATAAAGGTGGGTGATAAATCAATACAAATAGATATGTGTCCTTCTTGAGCCTTTCATTGTGCTTGCCACTTTTAAATGTATTATTTAAATGTATTATTTAATGTCCTTCCTTGTCTTATAAAGTAATCTGCCTGTAGTTCTGTGTGTGTGTGTTTGTATGTTATTTCATAACTGATGAAAATGTCTGATGAAAGAGAATTAGTTCATCCGTAAATCATTATTTGTAGCAGTGATTTTGCAATTATGACATGAGAAGAATTTAATCCAATTTAATCTCCGGTCCCAAATTGACAATACAGAGGGGAATACTCCTTCAAGTAATCAGGTTCTAACATTTAAATATATGAATTGGCTCTGTGACAAATAGGCATCCTGTAGATCTTGGAAGTTCTGACAACTTCACAGTTGAATTTTGTTCCATCCACAATTCCCAAATTGTCTTTTAGGAAAATCCATGTAAAATGGATTACAGGTAGTCCTTAATTAGGTTGTCCTGAGTTAGGACTATAGTTGAACCTGGCAATTATGGTTGTAAGTCATGATGGTTATAAAGCAGGTGACTGTGTGACCAGATCCATTTTATGACCTTTTTTGTTGTTAATTGAGCTGTTTTCCCATGAGGTTTTTTTGCCAGAAATGGGTAATAAATGCCAGTTTCTGGCAAAACTGTTACGTGACTGCAGAGTGCGGCAAATGACTGTAAATGCAGACTGGTTGCTGAATATGCAAAATGTGGTCACATGACAACAGGAGAGATTGACATCAGAATTTTGAAAATGGATCATAAGTCCCTTTTGAGGGGTCAATCAGGATTGAGGGGGTCCATTGGAATGAACAGTCACCCATTGTAAGTCAAGGACTACCTGGTTCAGTGCAGTCTATAAAGTATTACAGGGATGCTCTTTGTTAGGGGAAATTTTTCTTGTTTTATTTTTTGGGGAAGTAATGGCTGGTTAAGCTACTAACCCAGGTTTAGAAGATACATTGAATCTATATAAGCTACTCAACAACAATTTATAGATATGAATTGTGATCCTTTGTAACTACCGTTGAATCTATGATACGGATTCGGGTTACACGGTAGACCAAGCCAGTTAGTGTGTTGTGCAAACTCAATATCACAATATTTTTGCCATGAGATTTTAGATTCTTGTTCTGGGCATATGGGAAGGAAATTGTGGATATTTGCATGCTGGTATGTCTTTATGTATTTTTGAATGCAAAGATGGAACATATATGTTATGAGATAAGCCAAAATAATCCTTCTGATTCAACTGCTGATCTTCAAAAGTTAACTAAAGGCATAGATTGCATGTTGCTTTTGTAGAAGTTTACAGCTATGAGGATCTATTAGAAAAACAAGTTTTGTAACCGGGTGGCTGTCAAAAATTAAACTTGCTTGTGAAAGTTGTCTATTCTAGAAGGCCTTTCAGATTTGAGTGTTACAGAGTTCTTAGAAACATTACAACTTTTTTTACAATTAATAGTAGTAATCTGTAATAGTTATTGTATTTTGACATTATTACAATAGCTGTTCTAGTTGCATAGAGTTGCTAACTGAAGTTAAAAAGACATAAATACATATTATCTTTCAAAAGGAGCAAAAATTTCAAGCACCCTTGCTTGAATACACCCTAACCATTTGATGCAGTGTTTGGAAATTTGGAAGGCTGAATTATGGTTCTAAATCCCTCAAATGCTGCTTGTTCCAACGTAAGGGTATCTATAAGATTGGCTATCAAAGATAAAATGTAATTTCAGTAAAACTGAAATGAAAATTTCTCTTTAATTTGTGCTTTGTGCAGGAACTTTACTACCAACAGCACAGGAAAATATTGAGAGACTGAATATGCCTGTGATTGGAGATGATGATGGTGATGAAGAAGAAAATGATCACTCAAGTGATGAAGGTATGTTGTGGTACACTTCTGCACAATACCTCTGACAAAAAAGAAAAGTGCAAAAATCCTTCTTCACCATTCTTAGCTATCTCTGACATAAGCAGATACATGAGTAGTCCTACTTAGGTACCACTTCTCTTTTCCATTTGAGAAGTTTCCCTTTAGAACATTACACTGGAGAAAAACATTCACCTTTTTCATATATAGGTAATGTAATTCCTCAGTTATTCAACAACTCAATTTTTCAACAAGGTGTTCTAGACCAAGCTGTATCCAAAAACACAAGGTAATTCCTGGAAATTTGGCATTCAGACACATCAGCCATCAACAGGCAAATTGGGATAAGCCAGCGGTCCCCAACTTTTTGATTGCCAGGGACCGTTCTGTAGAAGGCAGTTTTCCGCAGCCCAGGGAGGGTGTTATTTTGCACACGTGCAGATGAAGCTTTGCTTGCTTTCTTGTGTGGCCTGGTTCCTGGTGGGCTGCAGCCCAATGCCGGTCTGTGGCTCAGGGCTTGGGGACCCCTGAGACAGGCAATATTTATACACCATTCAAAAGAGCTTATGAAAAAACTAAAAGAAAACAAAAAGAGTAGAACATCTACTTGTCAGCATTCAACACGCAGATAAACAGGACTTTGCTGCAGGCTAACACCAAACAATGAAACAGTAAAGAATATCCTGTTCAAGGAACTATCAAAGCAAAAACAACATACCCATCAACACTGGCAGGTACTGTATGTAAACAGACAGCAAACCTCACTCCCTCCTAGCACTGAAGATGTTAGTAATTTAAATGTCTGCAGCAAGCAAACAACCAATCTCAGAGAGCACCAAGGGCTACATTCTTCCTCCTTCTAAGATGCAATCTTCAATTAGCTATAGGTAATGCTAGTTATGTGCTGCTTTTAAGATCATCACAGCATGCATAGCACCTAGACAGATCACAGAAAGCTAAGCAAGGTCAGATCTGGTTAATTTCTAGAGAGAAACCACAAAGAAATCTCATTGTTTCCAGGAAAAATGGAAGACTTGGAGTCTATTTTTTCTTTTATTTCAAAGAACCCAATATACTTCTGAATATGGTTGTTACAGAATTGCTAGGGTATACAGGTAATTTTCGATTAATTGATTCAGAATAAGATATATTTGGTCATTTTCTCCCTAAGCACATGAATGATCTAATATTAAATTTACTAATGCATGTGAAATGCATTGAGAAAAATCAGTATTTTATGTTGATTGAAAATAGTTGTCATTGGTCAATTAAAAAAACCCTGTTAAGAAAATAGAATTTGAATATAGACTTCTTTTTGTTCATAGCTATAAGCTACGATGACTTATTTCTTCTGTTTCTAGATTTCATACCTACCAAGAGGAAAAAGGCTCATTAAGAATGCATCTTAAGGGAAATGGTGATACATGAATCATCTGTGTGAATAAACCATATTTTCCAGCCAGGGATGAGGCAATCTGAGTGACCCAATGCTATGTTGTGAACTGGACACTTGTTAAGAAGGCACAGAAGCAGAAAAGACATGCTATAAATTCTGATAAGCATTACATATGATTTAGTTCATAGATTATAATAGATTCTTTATTCATATTTAAAATAGATTTTGGTAAAAATTGGTTTCATTTTTTAAAAAGTCTTTAGCTACATTAATTATATGAAAGAGAAACTCTTGTTCTGGACAGTAACAGATTTGTAAATGCAATGCATTTGTATATTTCAGCTTTTTATGTATTTATATAATTCCTGCTTCCATTGGTTTATTTGTAATTGTAAGTTATTGTTAGAAGAACCTAGAATGAAATAACATTCTGAAGCATCGGAAGATTTAACATTTGTGCAAAGTTCAAGGTTATGCTTCTTTTTCTACAAAACTTTGGGGAATGAACTATTACGAGATTGAAAGATCCTTATGTGATTCTAGTTTTTCACAAAGGAATGTCACAAAGGAGAAGATGGAAAACCAAATGCTTCCCAGGCTTAAACTTAAGGGTTGAAATTTGCAGGCAGGCTGAAATGTGATATATTATAAGAAGTTGAAAGAAACCATGGTTTTGTCCTGGCTTGTGTTTCGATATTGTTTTAAAAACAGTAGTAAAAGACAATGCAAATTAAACTCAGAAATTAAAAATAATAAGGAATAAAAGTGTAAAGAAAAAGGAAGAAATAAGAAAACTATTTAAAGAAGACATTTCTGAACTTCTGTAAAAGCAAATGTAATTCTTTACTCCCATAAGGTTATATGCAAGCATCTGTTCTTCCCATAACCATCCCTTATGCATGCACAAATTCATAAATCATAGACATTTCATTCAGTCTTGATGCCAGCAAAAAAATCCATAAATGTTTTTTTAATGTGGAAACATCTTGTTTTAACCTTAAACAAATAAACTGGGTAGTCTTGCCTTTTGCTACTAATCACCTTACTCTTTATTTCATTGTAGGATTGTTGGAATATTTGATCTCTCTTCAAATTTTCTTTTTCCCATCTCAAAGAATTCTTCAAGGCTTTAGATCTTCCAGGGTATTCTCTTTTGAAATCTGTCAATTGTTCTTTAACATCTTTTAAAAATTATCTATAGAACAAGAATCATTGCTGACATTGTAGATGCTATTTTTTGACTCCATATGTCAAAGATTCCTAAAACATTTCATGTCATTGTTTTCTGTTATTTTGTTTCAATGTTGACCAAAACAAAAAGCAAACCTTTCTCCTTTTTCCTTTTCTTCCTGGAATCTCTAAGCCCCCTAGTGTCCAATTTCCAAAATCATAAAAGTATGGAATTTCTTATGATTTAAAATAGACTATTTTAGTTCCCCTGAAGGTACTATTTACTGGTAATTATTTTCAAAATCTTATAGCAAAAGTTCTAATATTCCAAATTTGCCTGATGACCAGACCCACAGGTAGAGACAGGAAGGCCTGGGAAAAAACCAGAAAAATTGAGAAAAAAGAGTTTTTTTCCAAACAGCTTTGGGAAAAAGACCCTACCCACAGGTGAAGAATTCAAATTGCTAGTTCATTGTTCTATGCCTATTTCATAGCAATCTTCCCAGACTGGTAGTTTGCCCCTGGGAAAGACTACTGTAGGTAAGATTCAATGGCATTTAAGTGGGGTGGTGTCAGACCTTGCCTTCTTGCATCTTCGTGATGATTCCCTGTTTGATCCCTCCTTCTGATTGACACAGTCTCTCTCTGATACAGTCCTTTGATTTGCTTATAAATTTGTGTTAAAGTCTTTATTTGACTTCTTGTTGTTTATTTCAAAACTTTAAATTCTTAAGCTTATAGTTTTCTCAGAAATACAGGCATTTCTGCTTTTATGGCCTAAAGCAGAATGATAAAGAATTCTGACTTTGAGTGTGCAGCTGTCGAATATGCCTAACAAACCTGGATGCCTCCATCCATGTTTATGTACTGTATCATAGTTAACCACAAACTGGTTACATGATTCGTTGCTTTATCATCATGGTATGCTCTACGTCAAGGGTCTTCAAACTTGGCAGCTTTAAGACTTGTGGACTTCAACTCCCAGAATTCCTGAGCTAACATGACTGGAGGAGGAATTCTGGGAGTTGAAGTCCACAAGTCTTAAAGCTGTCAAGTTTGAAGACTTGCACTCTATGTACTCAACTTTTTTAAAGATCACTCAGAAACTGCAGTTGGTGCAAAATGCATGTTTGTTGCTAATTGATATTATCTTAAGACAAAGGCTTTATGTGGAAGGAAGCCTTACCAATAAATAGGCCTCCAGCTGAAATTGAAAGTGGTATTTTTAGCTTTTAAAGCTGGGTTGGGCATTAAGGTACCTGCAAAGACTATCCATTCTAATCAGAGTTGAGATGTCTGAAGATGGCTTTCAGGAGAAATTACTGTTGTCATGGGCCAAGATTATGATTTGGACACTGACAATGTTGCTTCAGCTGAGACATCCAAGTCTGGATGCATTCAGCAGTGAGCAAAGTAATGCCAATGAATGAGGCTTCTCACTAAGCAAAGGCTGAGGCCTCAGTAATTGCAGCCAGTCTCTGTTGGAAACAACAGTTCAGAATAATAGTTTGTGATTTTTTTAAAAAATTCATATTTATATGCTGCCCTTCTCTGGAGACTCGGGGCGGCTTACAATTTTTTTGGAGCGCAACCCAATGCGCTCAGCAATAGCCTCCATTCCATTGTATATGCCTGCTTATTACTAAGCGGCATTTTTACAAAGTCAGCTTATTGCCCCCAACAATCTTGGGTCCTCAATTTACCTACCCCGAGAGGATGGAAGGCTGAGTCAACCTTGAGCCTGGTGGGATTCGAGCCTGCAATAATTGCAGGCAGCTGGAACTTAAATGCAGGCATTTAACAGCCTGCACCGCCAAGGCTCGTTTTTGATTCTTGGACCTACCAACTACTTGATTGGCTCTCTGTGACTTTGGATTGTGCTATTATTCTTGGACTTTATCGGCATTTTTTTCAGGCAAGCACACTCTACTAGACATTTAAATTACATTTCTGTCTGCTATTATCTGCTTCAGCTTCTGAGTATGGTGTCTACGTGTGTATTCCTGCAAACCTTGAAGCAGTACAGCTGCCAACGTTGTCCCAGTTGGGTAAAATGAAGCCAGAAAGAGTAACTTGCATCTCTTCGCTCTTTTGGGATTCTAGAATTCAGAAGCTGGTGATAGTTGAACTGTTCTAAAGACTGCCTTTGAGATATGAATGGCCACTGTTGCATTTCTATTTTGAGCTATAGTTTTGACCTTTGCTTTTTATTTGTTAGTTTTTTTTTCTTGTGATGCTGTTGGAGTTGTAATATTTTTTTCCACAATGACAGACATTTTATTGCATTTGCTTTTCTTTTTACTATGGATGTTTTATTGCATTTTTATCTTATTATAAACTGCTGGAAGTTTGTTTTAGTGGCCTACACATTTCAATAATAAAAACAACTATCTGCTTTTGGCAGTCACAGCTACTGGAATCAGTGCTTGTTTTTTTAAAAAAAAAAAACAATTCTGGTAAGTCAGAAATTAATATGAACATGTCTATTGCTGTAAGAGCAGGTCAGATATCACAGGGAGGTCATAAGCCTGATATTGCAATCTTCCTTTTGCAAGAAGAGATGTAAACTAATCTGGCTCTTTTTTGTGTGGAAAACACAGCCTCTGCAGCATGGGATGGGTTTTGTTCAGTGTGTAGCTTCCCTTTTGTCAGCCTTCTCAACCTGATATTCTCCTATGAGCTGTTGCAAGCATCCAGAAGTGGGAGGTGCTCAGTCTCCTCTTGCGTAGGCTGGGCTAATTAATAGGATGCGCCTCCTCCTCCTCGATGCTCCTCCTTGTGTCCCCAGTTCCAGCTCAGCCTTTGTTGCAGACAGCTGGGTTTTCCACTTGCTGGCCAGAACAGGGACTTCTTATTAGTAAAGAGAGTTCAGGTTTGCTTTCTCCCCCCCCCCCCTTAGGAGGGCAGTCAGAATCTTCGTTGTATTGTTGCCTTCCCTTGTCTGTCCTCCGTATCGAGAAGCCTCACAACGCTCCGGGGCGGCTGTTCCGGGGCTTATCTTTCCGATCTTTCAATCGGGTGTGTTTTTGCGATTGCGGCTTCCCGGACGGGGTCCTGAGCCACAACGGAGCTTTTTTGACTTAATTCAGTCATTGTCTGCCTTGTTACAGTTTTACAAGCATTGCCTTTCGTTGGTTTCCCCATGGGGAAAGGCTGCCTTAGCGGTTTCGGTTTCACAATGACAAACCATCACAACAGACGCCAGCCTGAGCAGCTGGGGGGCTCATTTTCTCTCTCATTCGACTCAAGGCCGATGGTCCAGACTAGAACGGGCACACAATATAAATTGGCTGGAGTTGAGAGCGGTCTCTTTCGCCCTCCGCGCTTTTCGGCCTGAACTAACATCACTACACGTGCTGATTCTCACAGACAATGTGACGATGAAGGCCCATATAAACAAGCAGGGGGGCACACATTCCAAATCGCTGATGCGGGAAACAGAGAGACTGCTCCACTGGGCCAAGTCACACTTGCTTTCCATCAAGGCGGAACACATATTGGGCGCTTCAAATATACAAGCGGACTGGCTCAGCAGGGCCACAATTGATCCGTCGGAGTGGCGTCTACACCCCTCACTCTTTCACCAAATTGTCCAGAGATTTGGCCTACCTGTCCTCAACCTATTCGCCACGCCTCTCAACTCTCACCTCCCGCGTTGCTTCTCCCAATACCCGTCTCAGGGAGCAGAGAATGCCAACGCGCTCTGCTGCCCTTGGCCCCAAGGTCTCCTTTACGCTTTCCCTCCTCTACCAGTTATACCCAGACTGATCCAGAAGATACTGGAGGAGCAAGCAGAGGTCCTAGTTGTGGCCCCGTTCTGGCCCAGGTGGACTTGGTTTGCGGATCTGAGGCAGCTGTCTGTGGAGGACCCGTGGCGGATCCCTCCATCAACAGCCGTCCTTTCTCAGGGCCCAGTCCATCACCCAGAGCCCCAATGGCTCAACCTGACCATCTGGAGGTTGAGCGCCAGCGTCTGAGGGAGGAGCACATGTCATCTAAGGTGATCAACACCATCCAGGCGGCGAGGCGGCCGTCTACGAATAGAATCTACAATGCTACCTGGGTCAGCTTCTGTCGCTGGTGTGCTACGGCGCAGGTGAATCCTTCCTCCCCATCAGTGGCTCAGCTGTTGGAGTTTCTTCAGACGGGTCTTGACAAAGGCCTCTCCTAACACACTACGTAGGCAGGTGGCGGCACGGTCTTCTGTGCTCTCCTGAGCCGACTGCAAATCCATCTCCAGTCATCCAAGGGTGCGTAGTTTCCTTAGAGGGGCCACGAATCTACGACCTCCGACTATCCACAGGTACGCTACTTGGGACCTCAACACTGTCTTAAACACCCTTACCAAGGAGCCATTTGAACCCTTGTGGACTATCAGTATCCAACTGCTGACGTATAAGGTGGTCTTCCTGGTGGCCATAACCTCAGCTAGGAGGATTTCTGAACTCACTGCCCTCTCCATCAGAAAAGACCTCTGTGTCTTCCATGAAGACAGGGTGGTCCTCCAACCAGACCCGACATTCCTGCCTAAAGTAAATTCAGCTTTTCACAGGGCTCAGGAGTTAATCCTTCCGAATTTTTGCGTGGCTCAGTCTCATCAGCTCGAAAGACAGTGGCACCACCTCAACGTTTGGCGGGCCCTACGTATTTACATAAAGCGCACGACGCCCTTCCGGAAATCGGAAGCTCTGTTCATCTCATTTCTTCTGAGCAACCTGGGTCACCAAGTTTCTTCTTCTACTATTGGCCGGTGGCTGCGAGCCTCTATCGCCAGGGCGTATGAGAGCCACTCGAGTCCGACGCCTCAGGGCATCACTGCCCACTCCACCCGGAGTGCGGCGACATCGGCAGCATGTGCTACCCAAGCTTCGATTGAGGAAATTTGTAGAGCAGCTACCTGGGCTTCCCCCTCTCCCTTTATTAGGAATTATAGGATCGATGTTTTTGCCTCCGCTGAGGCCTCGTTTGGCAGGAGGGTGTTACAGCAGGTCCATAAGGAATGAGAGAGGAGTCTGTCAGACG
The DNA here is from genome assembly GCA_009733165.1 of Naja naja. Lineage (NCBI taxonomy): Eukaryota > Metazoa > Chordata > Lepidosauria > Squamata > Elapidae > Naja > Naja naja. Next base: position 342,855,072 of record CM019148.1, on the reverse strand, counting down.
GATTCCCTCCCAACGGGCTGTCCTAGCTTTGGCATGTCCCACTTCTGGATGCTCGGAACAGCTCATAGGAGAAAGGGCGTTGGTACTTACCTGAGACGCCCATTCTCTCTGAGCTATGTAGAGCATCCAGCCCCTCCCTGTATCCATCTGTTAGGGGGTGGCACTGTTCCAGCCAGCTACTTGTTTTGGTTGTATATAGTTAGAAGGGGTCTTTTTGCACTTTGTCTTCGCTGGAAACTGGGGACGCAAGGAGGAGCATCAAGGAGGAGGAGGCGCGTCCTATTAATTAGCCCAGCCTACGCAAGAGGAGACTGAGCACCTCCCACTTCTGGATGTTCTACACAGCTCAGAGAGAATGGGAATCTCAGGTAAGCACCAACACCCTTTCTCTGGACCAGTTGAGACTCCCAAGTCCCAGAATATCTAGGATTTACGATCTTATGTCATTACTGGAGCGGGTCCCAACCAACTTTGAAAATTGCTGTATTGAGAAGGATTGAGGATGCTATTCACATCCCTATTAAATGGGCTATTAGTTTGAAAGCTCTCATTACCAAGAAAAGTATTTTAAATATAATTTATAGGATATTTATCTGGTTGAAGGAAGGCACCAGCACCATTTAACAGGTTTGGAGTCGGAGAAGAAATCAATGCAATGTTCTTGATTGTTGCAAATGCTGTTGATAAGAATGAAGCTAATCATTTTGTATGCAATCAGTTTTGCGCCATATTAAATAAAATGTAGAGCCAGTTTAGTGCATCGGTTAAGGCATCAGGCTAGAAATCAGGAGACTGGGCTCTAGTCTAGTCTGTCTAGGCATGAAGTCAGCTGAGTTGAGGTTGGGCCAGTCACTTTCTCTCAGCCCTGGATTCTGAAAATCTTGCCAAGAAAACTGTCCAGGCAGTCTCTTAAGAACTGGACATGACTGAAGAGGGGAAAAAACTGAATAGGAAACGTGTGTGTGTGGCTGATAATATAAATCGATCCAAGCAATTGTTTTCCTGTAAGGGTAGATTTTCTATAGAATTTTCATTCATTCTTTGCGCATTTATTGCAAACATTCCAGGAAACCTTTCCGATTACTGCGAGGCGGAGGACCAGCAACATCCACTTAAGGAGGGGCGTCGGTACCTTCCAGCCTTCCGATTCCACCCGGGTCTCTGAGCCGGAGGGAGAGGAGGGACTCCGGAGCACGTGCCGAGCCTCCTGCAGAAGCCCGGCGCCTCCGCAGGCCGCCCCTCCGGCACGCGCCTGCCGAGGTACAGAGTCCCGGCTAGCGCGTGCGTAAAATCCGCTCCCTCCCTCCCTTCCCCCCTCCACTTCTTTTCCTGGAGGGAAGGGAGCGAAGTAACGGATTAAAGGATGCGCCTCCTTTCCGATTAATGGAAAAGCGGCTGCTGCTACTGCGGCGGCGAGGTGGGAAAGCAGGTGGCTGAGAAGCGATTGTCGCCGCCCCTCCGCAACTCCTCGGTTGGAAAAGTGGGTCTCCTTCAACCACAGTAAGCAGCGATGGCGACCGATAGTAAGTGCCTTTCTTGCGGGCTTTCGCAGAACGCGGGATTCTCCACTCTGCGCTCTGTGTGTGTGTGTGTGTATGTGTGTTTCTTACCTCCTTTGGTTTGGTGGGAGCTTTATGCCTGCCCCCCCCCCGGGGTCCCTTTTGCTATCCGTTCTGCATTTTTGCCATACTTCTTTCAGCTGGAGACCTTTAGATGTTTGGGATTTCAAATCCCACCAGGCCTGATAACAGGCTGACATTTTTGGAGGCTCTTTTTGGAGAAGGGTGTGTGTGTGTGCGTGCGTGTCTGTCTGTCTGAGTGTGGATCCTCTCCTGCTCTTTGTCCTCACCTGTCCCCTCCCCATTTTCCCCTCTCTGCATTTAGCTGCTGCATCCTGAGTTTTTCTTTCCAGATCTCTCAATCGGTCTTCAAATTGTAGTCAGGTCTTAAAAGTTGTATGTAATTTGGGTCCCTTACGCACCATCCTGCCTTGTTCCCTGGAGTAGTTGTAGATTGCTCTCTGGCATAAGAGACAATGGAAGATTTATTTGGGCCATCCGAGTTTTGATCTGGGGCCCTGGGCTGAGCAGCTCTGTTTTAATCTAAGGCGGTGTTGATTTGATTATGTTATCACCATCATCTGCTAGCAAAGGGCTGGGCATCATTCTAACCTAGTTAAGCCTGAACTCAGAATTGAGTGTAATTGCTGTTGCAGAATACAACGTGTGGCTTTCCAAATGTTGCACAGCAATCCCAGGCATAGGAGCCATAGTCTTAGGTGCTGATTGAAAAGCCAGCAATGAACAGTCAGATGCCATCATTCCTGGAAAGCTGCGTGTTTTGGTTTTGATCTCTGCAGTGGCAAAGGTTCACTTCCAAGTATACTGCAGGACATGAAGGAGGCCTTTAGCAAAGAAACATCTTTCTCGGCTATGGAGGAAGGGGATGGCCCAGAAAACCAGCATCCTCCTCTGTTAATTTCACAAGGAACTTAATTCCCCTAAAGCTGGTACAATATCAGCTTATAGTGAAGGTGAAATAAATGAACAACTTGAGTTATGGTTTGAGACTCTTCAGGAAAAGGCACAGTATGTAAAGCAGCTTTCACCAAATTTGATAACATCCCATAATCTCCTGACTGGGGATTGTGAGAATTAAAGACAATCCCCATTCAATTAATTAAACACATTGAAATCATATGGGGCTGTTGTTTAGACAGCTGCATTCATTGCTGTTTGTTGATGGCCTCATTTAAGATATTGATATAATTTAGGGCAGAACGATCTTGTTCTGAATCTGCATATTTAGATCTGCAAGAGTGGGCCCTATAAAGATTTCTGTGGTTTGTGATGGGCAAGGTTGATTTTGTTCCTTCTGTCTTTAGAAAAAAAAATTTCAGACACATATCTTCATAACTGAAAACAAACCTTTTGTTTTTGATGAATTGTCTGTTTACATGTTAGATGTTTTATTTTTCTTTTGAATGTTTGTCTGTTATGAGTTACTTTCATGCTATAAGTTGCTTTTCATGTCCTACTTGATCAGGAAGTTGTAATATCACATAACTTGGGTGCTGAACTTTTTAGGATGGCAGGTTTTTTCCATTACACATACAGACTAACATAAATATTAAATAATAGTATTTAATTCTTTAAAAAACTTTCTGTTGTCCATATTTTAAGAGAAAAGATAGAAGTATACGTTGTTTGCATTAAAATTCTTTCTAGATTTATATATCTTTGTACATTGATTCTTAATATTTCTGAATACATGGTATGAATTTGTCAAACTGAAACATTGGCAGAAAAATGTAGGTAATAGCTAAAGAACATGTCCAGCTAGAGAATTTCTCCAAATGCAGATTATTGTTATTATTATGGTTCATTGCACACAGTCTGCCAGAAGTTCAGGCTGGATTTGGCATTTTTATCTACCTATCAAGTCCTTCCCAGGATTGTTGTTGCCTTATTGTTAGTAGTAGCAGTATTTAATTAATGAGGACATTCTATTAACAGGGACCTACATTATGAACTTCTCCAAAGAGTTAGGCCTTTGCCTAATGTATCTGAAGTATCATTTGAGCCTCGTTACTGGAGTGAGAATCTGGATTGATTTGTTCAATGATCCATTTGTTTGTGTTCTTTGCCATTTTCTCAAAGTTCAAAAGCCTCAACATTTCTATTTATTTCTCTCCTACTTCTACAAAAGCCAACTTCCACTCAGAAATAGAAATAGAATAATAGAGTTGGAAGGGACTTTGGAGGTCTTCTAGTCCACACACACACACACACACACACACACACAGGGCGCCTAGGCAGGAAACCCTACACCACTTCAGACAAATGGTTATCCAATCTCTTCTTGAAATTTCCAGGGTTGGAGCATTCACAACCCCTGGAGGCAAGTTGTTCCACTGATTAATAGATCATCAGAAGGAAAACCATAGCTTGCAGAATTCTTTTGTAAGTATGGACACATCGTGACATCTGAATATCTTTAACAAAGCCTTCAAGGCTATTCTACCATACTACCATGTTCTAGTCTATGGCATAGTTCTCAACTGCTAGTTCCTTTGGTCAATCCAAAATAAGCAGACTCTGTCCAGCACTTCAGTATTTTCACTATTAAGTTCCAGACAGGTTGTTGCTATCTGTTGACATTAAGGCCTCATCAAGTAGGTTTTTATTCTATTTTAGAGATTGCAATATTAAAAGGGAAAAGCTATTAAGTGCAAAACCCAATATTTTGGTCACTGAGTCCTCTTGACTTTTGATTTTAGAAAAGATTGGGAGTGGGGATGAATTAAGCATGTTGAATGGGAGTGAAAGTTTACAAAAAAGCAGATTAAAGGTAAATATCATGTACAAATAAATACAAAAATAGCCTTGAGCCAAAGCTGATTCAATTAGCTATTTTCAAGTTGACAAATATTTCAGCCCCTGAAATTAAGATGTCATGGCCGTTTTGTTTTCTATTTTGATTTGCACAATGGTTGCTTAGTTACCAGATTTGTTCTGTTGGGGGATCTTTGTATGAGTTAGCATTTAATTTACAAGAGATATTTTCTGTTTCTTATTTTAATCATAGCAGATTTTAAAGATTGTATGAATGCTTCTAAGATCTTCCAGTTGTGCAGTGTGTGGTGTTTTCATGTTTTCCTGATCTTAGGTGCTGAAACACATTTTACAACAATACATTTTAATATAATATTTTGAGTATTATATTTTAATATAATATTTTAGTCTAGGTCTTTTTGCTTTTGTTTTAGCTTTTTCTTATCCCAGGACATTGACAAGAAAAGGGAAAAAACGTGTGATGAGTAAATGGAATTGGAAGGGAGTCTGACTTATGGCTGTTGTGTATCTTCCAGATTTATCTTGCAACATTGCTTAGTCACATTCAAATAGTGTTTTGGATGCTCTTTTCAATGTGTGTGAGCTGGGGGGGGAGGGAGTTGCTAATACAGGGGAGAGAAGGCAAAATGAAATTAAGATTTTAAAATATTTATTGGCATTTTAAAAGCTAAGAACCACATTACACTGATAGTCCTTGACTTACAATCATTTGTTTAGTGATTGTTCAAGGTTACAATAGCACTGAGAAAAATAACTTATGACTTTTTACACTTATGAAATCCTGTAATATTGTGGTCAAAATTCAGATGATTGACAACTGAGTTATATTTATGATGGTTGCATTTCTTGGGGTCATGTGATCACCTTTTGTGACCTAACAAGCAAAGCCAATGGGGAAGTCAGATTCACTTAACAACGGTGTTACTTAAGTGCAGTGATTCACTTAACAACTGTGGCTAGAAAAGTTGAAAAATGGGGCAAAATTCGACAAGTGTTTAGCAATGGAAATTTGGGGCTCAATTATGATCATAAGTCAAGGACTACCAGTAGGATACTATAGTACACTACACTATATGCATACACTACATGTATAGCTGATGAAGTAGGTTGTAGCTGACCTAATTAAGTGTATGAAGCATTATTATGAGTTGGGAGTATACAACTCCCCATCATCATCAGGAACTGAATCCCTTGATGGATTATAGCTTAAGTGGTTTGTGATAAAATCTGTTTTCAGATATTTTAATTTTCTTAAAGAACCACTAATGCTACATGCCTTGGGAGTTTATACAAGCAAAATAAACTTTTAAAATTTAGATCATCATATCTGGCCTGTAAGAATCCAAATAACCACCAGAGGACTAACAAAAAACTTTAATTATTCTATTCCTACTAAAATATATGGTTTTTATGTTTTTAATAGTTGCTCTGTGAGTGAGTCTCTACATTTTTTAAAAAGTAAAGATTTTTTTAAAAGGCCCAGAAATCTGCTGCTAGAACTACGAATCATTTGGATTGTTGAAGCCCAGATGCAACCCTATTTGAAATTAATGATCAGTCTTAAGTTTTATTATTAAGACAGTGTTGTATGTGCTGCTGCTGTTTTATGTAGACAGCTGTAGTAGGAAAAAAGAGAATTGTCTCTTGAAAGAAGAGAAGAGTGAGAGAGATGGAATAAAAGTGGCAGGAAGTTACCAAAACCTGAGAAGGGGTTCAAGGTTTAAAAGGATCTTGACAGACTTGAACATTGGACCCTATTCAACAAAATATTATTCAGTGGTAAGAAGTATAATGTTCTATACTTAGGAAAATCCAGATGTACAGGTGCAAGCAGAGGTAGTACATGGATTAGTAGTAATTACTTGTGAAAAGGATCTGTGCATCTTGGTGGATCAAAACTAAGCATGATGTGTGCTAGAACTACCATATGTGGTTTGAGTTCCCTTAACAGAGGCATGATGTTGAGATGTTAACATCATGGAAAATGGTATTCATTTTGTTGTGCTGGTTAGGTCATGTTTGGAATGCTTACTCAGTTTTGGTTGTGTTCAGTCCTACAGGACTGAATCCATGTGTGACTTCGTGGGCAGGGGCTAGCAAATGGGTATGCATGAGAGCAAAAGGGTGCTGGTAAAATAGAATAACCCAAATCATGGATCAGAGTAGGTAATCCACATCAGTTCTCAGTGTTGACCCAGGGAATGCCAGCCTTCACTACTAAAGGGAGCTGCAAGGAACAGGTGAGAAACTGGAATCTTATCTCAGAGCAGCTTCCAGCAACCTCAACAGCACCCAATAGATCAAACTTTGGGACAGTATAGACTGGAGGTCCCCAGGCATGGGTCTAGTGGAGCCAAGAGTTTAGCTGTCCTAAAGGAAAATAATACATAGAATTATGGAATACATGAAATTGTAGATTTGGTAGAATAAAAGATAAGCTGGAAAAAATAAACCAGAAAACCTACCAATAAAATACTTCCTGAACATAAGGAAAGAGAGACAAACATTTTTGATTATAAAGAAATGTTTATTTTTATAATACTTATATAATAGAATTCCCATTGAAGGGATAGTGTGCGTCTGAATAATACTAACTGACAGGTTGAATCTACAGTGGTGACAATTGTCCAGGACCAATTGGATAGTCCTACTTATTATATACATTCATTCCTGAAACATTCTGCCCTAAACTTGAGTGAGCCATTTATACAAATACCTGTGACTGAAGCAGATGTTGGATCAAACAACATAAATTGGGGAGAGTACAAATGATTGTCAGATAGCTGACACGTGCAACATTTCTATTTTATTTATTTTATTTTAAAAGATTTGTATGCTCTTGAAATCTTCACAAGACCCTACACATCCTTTCATGTTCATATTTCCATTTCCATTTATAGTCTGTATCTGCTTGTATATATTAATGCACTCCATGCCCCTTTTCCCAATGTTAATTTTCCAAATTAAATTACTGGGTTGCTGGGATGTCATAAAACAGCAGGCTCCAGCATAATCTTTTATTTCTAAGAATATCAGACCCATAGGAATGCATAGGCTGCCTGATTTTGTGTTTTTTCATTCATGTTGTATTGTTAAGAAAAGGAGTTGTCTCAGTCTGACTATACACAAAGTTGTTTTGGGTAATTAAGAAATTGGAACGCTCCCCCCCATCATTCTCAAACTTGGGTCAAATAATTAAAATTAGTTCAATTTCAAAGTTTTCATTTTCTCATCTTTTTTATGTGCTTCAATACGTTGAACTACCTAGCCTTGTCCTCTTTCTATTAGAGTGTGTTGAGCAAATCTCTAAGGAAATATGAAATCACATACGACAAATCCCCTAATCTCTGAAAAAAAACTGTTCAGAATTTTTATTAGAGCAGTGAGCAAAGTAAGCCTGAATTATTGAACCTTCTTGTTGTTTTTCTGACAAATACATGGAACAAATAATGCAACCTGGCTGGGGAATTTTCAGAGTGGAAGTACACACATATTTAAGCTACTAAGGCTGAGCTACAGTATGTGTCTCATTGAACTTGTCATGCCCTCACTGGAGTCTGAATCTGAGGAGGACAAACAGCTGTCAGGGAGCGGGGAAGTGGCTCTGTTGGCTATGGAGGAAACTGGGGAAGGGTAAAGTCAGGCTGGGCAGAGCAGAGAAGAGGTAGAACAAGGGAGAGAGGGTTCAGAGGAAGACCAAGGCCCATCCTCTCTTCATCCTAGGGCACACAGGGAAGAACAGAGAAGAGAGCAACGTGGGTTGCGTGGCTTATGAGGGAGGAAAGGGCCCTGATTCCCTTCACAAGGCACGTCTGGGGAGAGAGTTTAAAGGAGAACCAGTTGAGAGGGGCATTTGTTGGGAACAAACGAGTTTATTTTATGTTGGCTGCTGTTATCTGAGTTCCTGGCATCCTCCCAACTGGTTTGATTTACTGCCATGTTACTTCACTTCTGGAACTCCTTATCTTGCCCTGCTGGATTTATTACCTTATCTTGTTTGTTGGATTTATAGTTTAACATTTTCTGTTTACACCATTTTGGATTGGAATATCTGCAGCCAAAGGTTGTTGCAGGTTCCTGGGAGAGTTTTTCTCCAGACTGGAAGGTAACCGGAACATTGGGGGCAAAGTTGGAGCTAATAAAGGGACCTCTACTTATTATCTGGCTGAGTTGCCTTTGTGCCATGCCCCAGGTCATCACAGAACTAGAGACATGCCAGTTTGATGGGGTTGTAGTCCTTCATATTGTTTATAATTAAATTCATTTGGCTTGTTGGCCTTTCTCTTTCGGCCACTATCCCAGCCTTTTTACCAGGATACAGTACCGTACAGTACAGTACAGTACTTCTTTCTTTTGCTTTTAACAGAAGAAAACAACAGTGTAATAGTTCGTGGTTTCTTCAGTTCTCTATGAGTATCCATCTTGTTTTGTATGTATTCTTCTAATATTTTTCTATTGTTGGAACTTCCCCATTCTGAAAAATTACAACTCATCTGTTTCCTAAAAGGCCCCAAACTTAAAGGTGCTGTCTATTAGTTGGATAGCTACAACACATTCAAATAATAAAATAATATTTTATTCAAGCTGACATATTCTTTTCTTACAAAAATTTCAGCCAATAAACTATCTCTAGATTTAATTTATAATCCACAGTATTTTCCCTTCATTTCAACTCTTATAGAAAATAAATTAAGAACAGCTACAATGGAAAAGTCTCCAGAAGACTATAACAAATCAAAGAATAGTTTCCATAAAAAGATTATTCATACAGTCTCACTTATACATTTGGTTCTCCATAATAGAATGTGCTGAGGATTTTTGCAGTGCGATTCATACATATAATAACACTAAGCCATATCTTGGTTTGTTTTGATTTGGTGTGTTGAATAAACCCAGTCTTTGTGGTTTACAAAATTTGATTTATGTTTTTTTCCAAATGTTAGGATGAATCTTGAGTTGTCTGTATATGTTTATTGAATAATCCACAATTGGATGGTTATAGACCTCATGGTTTATCAATTACAGTGACTGAGTTCATGCAACATAAAAAACATATTTGAGAAAGTCTGCTTAGCTGCAGAGAACATTTTTATAAACATTCACCAGTGACTTTGCAAGACAGGCTTGATTATGTCTTTTAATGAATGATATTTGAGAGAAAATCCTGATTCAGATTTTGTAGAAAGGGGTCACTTAAGTGGCCCATTGATGTATTATTACATAGGTTGTATGTACCTCTCTTCTGCTATATAAATATGTACAGGGAAGCTGGAATAATCTCTGCGTTGTAACTATAGTCTTTGTGGACCTATATGCTTCCATTATTTTTAACCTCTTTAACACATTCTTTGGCTCAGTATTTGTAAACAGCAATGGCTCATGCCCAGCATTTCCTAGTCAAACCACAGACAACTACAATGATCTAATAATTATCGATTTTACAGAAGACAATGTTGAAAAAGCACTACGCAATCTAAAACCATCTCTATCTACTGGACCGGATGGAATATGTGCCTACTTCTTAAAAAAGCTATCCGCTGCCATAGCCGAACCTCTAAGCATAATCTTTGAAAAATCTTTCAGGACCAGCTCCTTGCCAAACCTATGGTCACAAGCCACGGTCATCCCCATCTTCAAAAAGGGAGACCCCAGTCTAGTTGAAAATTACAGACCAATCTCTTTATGCTGCATCACCTGTAAAATCATGGAATCAATTATTAACCAATCCATTATCCTCCACTTAGAGACAAACAACCTACTTTCTAACAAACAATATGGTTTGAGAAAAAAAATTAGCCTGTAATCTGCAACTCTTACACTGCAAAAACTACACAACTCTATCAGAGCAAACTACACAACTCGATCAGGGCAAAGCAATAGACGCAATCTACATAGACTTCTGTAAAGCCTTCAATTCAGTGATACACGACAAACTACTGCTAAAACTAAAATCTTATGGTATCTCTGGACAACTGCATAACTGGATAGAAGCATCCCTGTCAAACAGACAACAAATGGTCAAAATTGGGATCGTCTTATCAAATTCTGTACCTGTCAACAGTGGTGTCCCCCAAGGCAGGGTTCTAGGACCAACTCTCTTCATACTCTACATAAATGACCTCTGTGATCATATTAAGAGCAACTGCGTTCTCTTCGCTGATGATGTAAACCTATTCAACACCACAGACAATACTGCTACCCTTCAAAACCCTCGACTATGTATCAGAATGGTCAAACAAATGGCAACTTCAAATCTCAACAAATAAATGCTCTGTCTTACATATTGGCAAAAAAAATCAGAAAATAAAATACAAGCTGAATAGTCAAGACCTTGTTGATGATCCAAACTCTGTCAAGGACCTTGCAACCCTCATCTCTAATGATCTAAGTGCTAGAGCCCACTGTAACTACATAGCCAAAAAGGCATTAAGAGTTGTTAACCTAATCCTACGTAGCTTTTTCTGTGGTAATATCACACTACCAACTAGAGCATACAAAACATTTGCTAGACCAATACTTGAATACAACTCATCAGTCTGGAACCCACATCACGTATCTGATATTAACACAGTTGAGAAAGTCCAGAAATATTTCACAAGAAGAGTTCTCCACTCCTCTACTCATTGCAGAATACCTTATGCCACCAGACTTGAAATTCTAGACCTAGAAAATCTAGAACTATGCCGCCTTCGGTCCGATCTAAGTATAGTATATAAAATCATACATTGCAATGTCCTTCCGGTCAATGAATACTTCAGCTTCAACCATAACAATACAAGAGCACACAATAGATACGAACTCAAGGTTAACTGCACAAAACTTGATTGCAGGAAATACGACTTCAGCAACAGAGTGGTCAATGTCTGGAATACTCTACCTGACTCTGTGGTTTCTTCCCCAAACCCCAAAAACCTTAACCTTAGACTGTCTACTGTTGATCTCACCCCTTTTGTAAGAGGTCTGTAGGGGGCGTGCATAAGTGCCTACTGTCCCTGTCCTATTGTTTCTTGTATTTTTCTTATATATATTCATTTCATGTATTCATAACTATGTTTATCCTTATACTTATTATCTTGTAAGCGATTGACAAAATAAATAAATAAATAAAATAAATATATGGAAGTACCTTCATGTTGAATATGTAAAGGCAAGAAAAGACATCCGATATTGCAGGAAATAAAAATGGAAATTAGAGATGTTCTGTCCAAGTCAAAGACAACACAGTGTGATCCAGTCGAGTTTAGTTCTTTACTTGATCACACCTATCAGACAGAATCTTGCCAGACTAAAATATAACTTTCTAATCTAATAGATAGATTCTGGAAATTCTAGGGTATGGCTACCCTGAGCCTCTTCCTCCCTCCCCAATCCACTTCAGGACTGTGCGCTCCTCTTTGGATTGTGCTGCCTCCTGCCTGGGAAGTCATGATGCTATTGCTGACATTCCCTCCTGACTTACATACTTTCTCCATTTGCATATTCCCTCCTATGTTAGATGGCACATGTAATGAAAGTATTAGCCCTATACAGAACCAAGCCAGTTGGTCCATGCAGCCTAGCAGCAAAGTCTTCCAGTTATGCTACTTAATTCCTTTAATTGAAGATGCCAGACATTTAAACTTGGGGTCTTAAAACTCTACATGACTCAATTTACAGTATTTAGTTCTTGCCAGTAAGTGAAAGCTCCTGCCTGGTAATGTGAGCATTTTTGCCCTACCAGTGTTGCAATTATGAGATGGAACTAACTTAATATATCTTTGAGTGCCATAGGAAGTCTGTTGAGTGGTGTATTTGGTCAACTGTTCACAATTAAAGTGGAATTAAATTCCCTATCTTTTAATTGAATTTTTCCATTATTGCTTGTATTAATATGAATATTTTCCCTAAAATAACAATAGGAAGACTAGTGCAGATAAGAAATGAATAATTAATCTAGCTTTAATTTGCTGCTTTCTGAATTTGCATCTCAGCATTTTGGTGAATGTTTAGAAATGAAAAGCTGAGATGTACTTTAATTAAGAATAGAATTGTATGCGTTTGTGGCTGGAAAGAACCCAATGTTTAGCTAGTTTTTTATTTTTCCAGTTGGAAGTCTTTCATATTCCATTGCAGCTATGTATGATACAATAATAATCAGAATTCTAATTAAAAGCAGTACATTTAGTCGCTCGTTCTTTTTCTGTTAAATGTGTAGCAGTTCATTACTGCACATGCACTCAAAAGATAGAGTTTTTAAAAATGGAAGAAACCATTGATGGTTAAAATTTACAGCACTGGTATTTTTTCTGTTGTTGTTGTAGCCCTTAAGCCAGTGCGTCTTGTTAAAATCTCACTGAGGCTACCCTCTGTCAATATAATTTACAGTCCTTAGTTCCACAAAAGCATTTGAACCTGATTTAAAGTCTTCATGGCCACAGACTTTGAAAACTCCGAGATCATCATGAACCAATTGATGCCTTTTCTAATTGACCCAACTGAAGAGTGGATAAAATGGCATTCAGTCAATGCTCTGCCTCTTCTATATCATGTTTTAAATTCATTTGTCTGCATTTGTTCAGTGATGTTCTTGTAGAATGGGGTGAGAATGGAGAATGGGAATAGCATCCCATGGATGGTAGGACTCACTAGTACTTATTTCTTCACCTGGAGCAGGAAAATTCTGCATTGAATCCAGAAGCTGGAAAACCTGGGTGATGCAAGAGTTCTTGCTAATAGGAAACCAGCCCTCCTGAGGCTTGTTGTAGCAAAAACAAAGTTTAGTTTCAGATATACCACAACACAACTAGAAATAAAATCAGTCTTCAACCACTACTGATGGTCTGGGTTCACAGAGATTTAGATCTGATTGCAGTCAGGCAGAATGTAGAAGGGGATCGATTGGTGAGTACAACTTTCTCTCCTTCTTCCTCTTGTCCAGTTCTTCAATTTGCTAGTAATTGGACAGATGGTATATAGGTTTTGAACTGGCTCATGGTGACTTCAGCATTTTGAGGGTCTGTGGCTTTGGCTCCAAATTGTTTGTGTGCAAATAAGTATTAGAAATGATAATGATTCACAAATAGGGTGTATTTATTGATGAAAGTCCGAGTAAAGCCAGATTTGCAAATGGATCATGATGGATTTTGTTGATTATTTCATAATTTATTTTATCTATGATCCTTAGCCTCAGTTGTGTTTTCAAATAACTTTTGATAAATGTCAACATTTTTTGAGATATGATAGCATCAAAAAACCCACCTTTTGTTTTCTTTCTCCCCTCTTTTTTTTGATAGTTTTTAAATATATATTCTTGTTTCAGTATATTTAAACTTCTCGCTTCAGATCCTGAACTACAATTCGTGGCAGGTTTCCAGATGGCACCCAGCTTGACAGGTAGAAAGTATAGCCACAATGTCTGTCAACTGCACCCTCTCAAAAGCTTGAAGTCTGCTCTAAGAGTCTTTGAACATCTTGAAGCACAGACTGAAAAGGGTATCTAGCTTTGGCATTTTTGTATCAGTGCTGGAAATAACATGTCAGTTTCTTGCACAGTTCTAGGACTACAATTCCTGGCAGGAAAAGCTGTATTTTCAATGTGGAAAGCATCTACTTCTTCCAGTCTCCCAAGTAAATTCCTGTAGGAGATGATCAAGCTGAGCTTGAGGGTGGGGTCAAACGTATCATCAGTCCCTATGCCCCCGCAAGAGACCTAAGTCCAGCCCCTCTTAAAGTCCGTTGACTCTTATCTTTTGCCAATTTGCCTTGACTGTTAGTAGGTCAGATTTTCGTATATAGGTAGCATGGAATAAATTTGTAGTGCTTTCTGAACTCTATCCTGGCTCCTGGTCTTTTTGTGCCTCACAGAACTTGTAATGTTCACAGGGTTGTAGCAATCAAGATTATTTTAACCTCTAATGGTATGTGGGAATGACCTTGGGAGATAGGAAGAAGAGCTGCAGACTGGACAACTGTAAAAGGTGTCTCAGGTCACAAAAGGGGAGAGGAGCATGGGGAGCATTTTAGAAGGGACCCTCATTGTTTCCCAGAGAGTAAAAGGAGAGCCGGGTTGAAATAGTTTTAAGTTTAGCAAGATTCTATTAATGTAATCTTATAAGAGTTATAGTTGTGATTATCTGGACTACATCAAAGGGCTAACAATCTTACATCATCAATAAACATGCAGGCTGGAATTGATGATTCTGTGGCCCTAAAGAGTAAATAGATTTGGGTCTTGGGGTGGTTAATGGCAGGGAAACAATGGTCTCATGACCTCCAGATATTTTCTCAGCATTCTAAACCACCATTGGCCAAAGACCATCTTGGCAAAGAACTGCAATCTTGCCTTTGCCAAGGTAGCAAGTTGGGAAATGATGACTGATTGCTCTGATGGCTGTTCTGAAAAGCAAACTGCACATTGGGATGTTATAAGTCAACCAGCCAGTTTTGAACCCAGAACTTGAAGAATGATACTCTAGAGTTGGGAAAGATATAAAAAAGGAGAGCAAGTGTGGCAAAAGTGGCTCAGGTGTTAAATTAGGATCCGAGAGCTCCAACTTACTTTTAGAAATGAAAGCTCGCTGATTCAACAAATAATAAATGTGCCTAAAGGAAAGTAATAACAAATAAACATTAAAAGGGCCACCAAATGATCAAGAAGTTAGAATAGCTGTTAGCAGGAAATATCACAACACGGGTTTCTTAGCTCAGAGGGAAGAAAAGGATGGGAGACACGGTAGACATGTTTCAAACCCTGGATGATGTGGAGAAACTGGAAAGTCAACGTTGTTTAGGAACAGAGTGCTGGAAAGGATGCTCTTTTATCAGAT
Organism: Naja naja; assembly: GCA_009733165.1. Lineage (NCBI taxonomy): Eukaryota > Metazoa > Chordata > Lepidosauria > Squamata > Elapidae > Naja > Naja naja. Next base: position 342,839,912 of record CM019148.1, on the reverse strand, counting down.
TCATCACAATTCTTACTTTCTTATGATGCTTTTGGGGTATTTCCAAACAGACTTGAAAAAGTTGTACTTTTCTTGAGTTGTAGGCATATCGCGTAATGAGAGCAGTTACGGACTGAATTATTTTGTTTTCCAGTTTTTACTGTTTCTAATCCCTTTAGTATATGACATTTTAAGCTACTCAGAGTTTGTTGTGCAGCAACATGTAAACGAGGTTAAGTAAATAAATAAATGGATCTTCAAAATTATATATATATATATATATATTTTAAAAGGCTAAGCTTTCATGTGTGTTTTCACATGAGTTTTCTTGAATGGTTTTTTTCTGTTTTTGTTTTTGCTATTTTAATTTTTGTAATTTCATGTTCAAGCACATTTTTCAGTTTGCTTTGGCATTTAAGACATTATGCAAAACCACAAGGTTGTTGAGCCCTCTTCTAAGATAACATGTAAAGATTTGTTGTTGGTGAGGGAAGAGGATCTGTGAAATTCGAAGGTTTCTTCTGTTTGATTCAAGGAAGGAAGCACCTCAAGTAGTAGCTATTCAGATAACAGATAATCAGAGTTGGAAGGGACCTTGTGAGTCATCTAGTCCAACCCCCCACCCAAGCAGGAGACCCTACACCATTTCTGATAAATGGCAGTCCAATCTCTTCTTGAAAGTCTCAAGTGATGACGCTCCCACAACTTCCGAGGGCAGGCTGTTCCATTGGTTGATTGTTCTCACTGTCAGAAAGTTTCTCCTTATTTCCAGATTAAATCTCTCCTTGTTCAGTTTCCATCTATTATTCCCTGTCTGGCTTACAGTTGCTTTAGAAAATAGCTTGACCCCCTCCTCTCTGTGGCAGCCGCTCAAATATTGGAAAACTGCTAAGGAAAGAAAGCACTTCAAAAGTCCCAGGCTGTTTCTCTGGAGTTCCTCAGATCTTCCCTTCTTGGAGAAAGAGCAATATATGACATATTATTTCTCCCAGGTCTCTGGAAATAGTCTTCTGCCTCAGAATATGTTGAAGGATGGTATCTCATCACTTGTCAGTCCAGGCTGTTTGCGAACATGAAACAATTGGATTGCCACCTTGTCTTCTTCCCCAGGTAGCAAAATGCCTTGTGCTGACTGTACTCTCCTATGGGAGTAAAGAAATCCATATTTGGAGTCCTTGATGTTCTCTGAGCTTTCTTGTTTTCTTATAGACAGCACTGAGGAAATTACCTAGTCAGTTAATGAAACATCTGCAGGCAAACAACCAAACTCTGAGAGTACCAACTTTTGAGCTACCTATATCTCTTCTACTGAAATCAGTATTTGATTAGAATCTGCTGTTTTACTTCTTTTTTTCAAATTATTTCAGGATACAATGTGCTAAAACTAACTGATTCAGTACTGAAATAAAAATAATTCTGTTTAACAGGGACAGACTGGTATGTGAAAGCAAAATCTGTTCCTTTAATTGCACAGAAGGACAGCATTGTAATCAAACTGCCTTTGTGGAGAATAATAAATGTTTCTGTATAATGTATTTCACAGAATGTCACATATACTATCTTTGATAAGTACATTGAAATCATATATATATATATAGTTGATGGTTGTTGTTTTGTGCCGTTTGTCATTTCTTAGTGATTACATATATATGTTCTCCAGAAGAGTACTTATATACCACTTCTTATTTGAATAATCCTAAAACTATTTCCGGTAGCAATAAAAATATAGTACAAATTTAGGTTTATAAAAGCAGGGAAAACCAAAGAAAAATATGCACAATATTTTTAAAACAAGAAACAAATATTAGCGGAAGGAGACTAATAAATGGTTTTTAAAAGACATTTAAAATGCATTAATCTCAGGGACTCTTTTATAGTTATTCCACACTGCAGATGCCATTGAAGAGAAAGCTTGTGTCCAAGTCAGTAATCAACAATTTGCAAGGAGTTGCATGGAGAACAAGACCCTAGCTTGCTAAACTATTAAGGTAGCTCAGGTGTTGAAGGCATTTATATTTGCAGCTTTATTTACATAGAGAAAGGCAACTTGTAAGATTTGTGTGACCCCTTGATTCCCTTGGTAGGATCTTGAAACTGGTTAGCTTACGCTACCACCCCTGTCACAATGTGAAGCTCCACTGTGATCAGCAGGAGAAAAAGAGGATAAAGTGGTCAGAGAAAAAAATACCCAAACAATCCATGATCTGTAGAGTGAACTGATCTTTATGGATGTTCTGTTTTCTCAAAAATAAAACCCAGTCTTAATTTGGGGGGGGCTCTAAAATAAGCACTAGGGCTTAATTTTGGGGATGTCTTTTTTCCCCATGTACAGGAGGCCCACTTCTGCTTGCTTGCAGCCACAATGGAACAGACAAGCCAAGACATGGTGGCGTGCAGTGGGAAGGTGGGCATGGAGGCTCATCTTTGTGTCTCTTGGCTTTCTTGTGGCCCATGCAGCATGTTGGGATCACCTGCCTTCCCCCCGTGCCTCTGTCTGCTGCGAGCCTCCCAAGACAGCCCACCTGCTTTGGCCCACCAACTCTCAGCTTTCCTACATGATGCATCCGGATCGTGTACTCCCCCTGCCTCTGCCTCTGCCTGCTGCTTGGACAGGCAATCAACTCACCTATGTTGTGCAGGCTGCGGCTGCTGCCAGACACTGTTGGCCCCTGCAGCCTCGCTGCCTCCAATGCTGACCACCACCCCCACTGATGATGACCTTAACTATGACTTATTTTTTGGGTAGGGCTTATATTAGAAGTATGCTAAAATCAGGTTAGGGCTTCTTTTTGGGATAGGTCTTATTTTAGGGTAGTATAGGGAAGTTTTTTCTGTCTATGGAAGAAACAGAAAAAGGACATCTGGATGATAGAGAAAGGAGGCTAAAGAGAGATAAAGAGCGATCCATTCTTGAATTTGGTTCCATCTTCCAGAGCTGTGATGTAACTGCCAGTTATTTTCCTATTGGAAAATTTTACTGTTTAAAACAACCAAGCTTCTGTTGCATCAAAGTAGTTCAGCTAATGGCTAAGAAGTCTCAGAGAAAGGGAAGAGGGGTTCTGGCGTTTTAGCAAACTGGGATAAAATATAATTTTCCTTAAGGAAATGTACATATTAGATATTTTTTAAAAAATAATTTATTTTTTCTGATCAATTGTGTCTAATTCTTGGAGAATGCCTGGACAAGTCGCTTGGTAAGGTTTTTCAGAAGTGGTTGGAAGTCTCAAACATGATTTCGTAGTGAACCACTAGAGGTCAGTATCAGAGCCTTCCACTTTAAATTAGCTGCCTGTCTTTAATAAATAGTGCATAAAAAAGAATTAAAATCAAAAAAGAAACCCCTAAGTAGAATTTGTATTAGGCCAGTAGTTTACAGAAGGAGCTTTGAATATGTTGTGGTGGATGAGTGTAATTAGCAGGGACAAATTCACCTATGAAAAATTACTGTCTCCAGAATTGATATTTGATTCTTAAGAATAATGAAATATTACTATGCAGGCTTTATTGTAGAGGACTGATATATGATTGGCAGCACTAGAGAACGTAAGTATATTTTGTTTTGCAAATTTCTGTACAAATTGACCAGAGGATTAAATTACATATTAATATGTATACATAAAAATTGCATAATTTTTAAATTTTACATAATTTTATTCCTTTGGCAATATGAGTCTGATTTTATTTGATTTTGTTTAATTATGGAAAAAGATAAGAAACCTGACCATTGATACTTTTAAAAGCAAATATTGTACATTTTGTTTTAATCCAATTGGGCAATAACTTTCCCTTTATGTGCTGTGTGAATTTGTAAACACTGGCCAATTAAAGGCAGTCCTTGACTTATGACCACAATTGAGTTGTTAGGTTGGTAACACGTTGTTAAGTGAATTTGATTTTTCTTGTCAGAAGGTTACAAAAGGAGATTGATTACATGAGCCCGGACAATGGCAATTGTTATAAATACATGCCAGTTGCCAAGCATCTGGATGTCCTAAGTCAAGGACTACCTGCCATCTCACTCCTTAGTCAACTTTTGAGTTGCAAAGCTGTTTCAAAACAGAGATATCCACCTAGCATTTAAGCCCCATTTTATGACCTTTCTTGCCACAGTTGCTAAGTGAATCACTGTAGTTGTTAAATTAGTCAAACTGTTGTTAATTGCATTTGGCTTCCCTATTGACTTTATTATTTTATTTTATTTTATTTTATTTTAATTGCTGCCTATTCGCCAATGGCGACTCGAGCTTAAACAACGTAAAACCATATTTAAAACAAAAAATAAAAATAAAAACAGTAAAAACTACCAAAAAGAATCAAATAAATTAGTAAAGTACAGTAGAACAAAATTTGGGAAAACAAAAAACAAAAAAAACCCAACTCCTACCCCCCCCACCCTAATGACAGCAGATAACACTAGCCATCCCTCTCTGGGTTCCTCAGGCCTGCTGGCAAAACCAGGTCTTCAGTGCCTTTCGGAAGAGTATTAGTGAGGGAGCCATTCCTAATCTCTGGGTGAATGATGTTCCAGAGAGACGGAGCCACCACAGAGCAGGCGTTTCTTCTGGGTCCCACCAGGTGTATTTCCCTGAGGGATGGGACCCGCAACATTCCCTGACTCCCTGCTCTAATGGGTCGGATAGATGTCACTGGCAAGAGATGTTTCCTCAGATAACCCGGACCCAAGCCATGAAGGGCTTTAAAGGTGACAACCAGCAACTTGAATTGCGCCCAGAAGCAAATCGGCAACCAATGCAGCTGCTGCAGGAGAGGTGACACATGTGCACACTGGGGTCTGCATAAAATCATGTGGGCTGCTGCAATTTGCACCAACTGGAGCTTCTTTGCTTGCCAGAAGGTTGCAAATGGTGATTACATGACCCCAAGACACTGCAACAGTCATAAATATGAGTCAATTGCCAAGCATCTGAATTTTTATCACATGGCCATGGGGATGCTGTAATGGTCATAAGTGTGAAAACCAGTCATCAGTCATTTTTTCAGTGCCATTGTAACTTTGGACAGTCACTAAACAAACTGTTGTAAGTCGAGGACTGGCTATAGAGACAAGAGGGGGGAAAAAGGGAAGGGAAGAAGGCAAAAGATGCAGAAAAAGAAAAGAAAAGGTAATGACTTCTGATTTTTTTTCAGTGTGGAGTACAAGAAAAGTTATAGCCTCAACATTTTGCTTTATATTTCTATTTCAGACCATTTCTATAACAACAAAGTCAATTAGTTGTCAAAACCTAAAATCAGTTTCGTTTTCCATTTCAACAAGTGCTAATAAGTTCTTCTCTTTAATTAAGACAGTCAGTTGTGTCATATATGCCAACTCCATCATCTTTACCATCCATTTTTCATTGTGGGTGAGGCTGGTCAGATGTTTCTGATGTGGTAATATTAGGAGGGTGGGTGATAAACCAATGAACAATAAGCTGCCCAAAGCTGCTTTTTCAGACTGACACGGGCATTACGTGTCTATGGAGATTCTCAGTTGTGCCAAAGATGCTTTTTCAAAAGGTAACTAAACTTTGTTTTTCTTTGAAGATGTGTTTTTCATCTAAGAAACTTCTTCAGTTCTGAACTTCTGTCAGAACTGAAGAAGCTTCTTGGATGAGAAGTGAGATGTCTTCAAGGAAAAACAAAGGAAGTCCAGTTGCCTCTTGAAAAAGCACTGTTGGACATGGGCAGCATACATGTATTCACTCAGTCAATTAATGATGCAGTAACATCAGGCACATTGGGCTCATTCCTGTGAAACAGGTGCCAGGACAGAATTTATCTATGGACCAACTTATGCCCATTAGGTGAGGCATCATGATCTTGCAGTTGGTTATCTGCATTGTGAAATGTGGATGTTGCATGAATCCATGTTTGAATATTACCAGTATATGTAAAAAATCTTCGACTTGGAAGGCAAGTGTTCCAGAGCATTTGATATTAGCTTGCTTTGTTTAAGTTTGTTTCTGTTTTAATAGTACTGACTCTTAACTTTGCAACACATTGATAGACATCTACCTAATATGCAAGTAGCCCGGGTTCGAATCCCAGAAAGGGTATGGCTAGCTGACGAGAGCTAAATAGCTTGAAATAGATCTATACTAGTCTCCCTTTATTCCTTTGTCTGTAAAATATAAATTCAACACATTCATAGACAGCTCCAAAATACTGTGTATAAACCAGTAAAATATAGAGATGCCTTCAAGCATATACATAATGCAACATGCCTGACAACATCATGATCCAAGTGAAGTGACTGATGTGGTTGCATCAGACATTGGGATGCAAATATTCATTCTTAGCATTCTTTTGGTGTCACTGAAGTTGGTTGTGGACACCACTGGTTGGACCCAATTCCTCCAGGGCTATGCTAGCTGGGGAATTTTGGGAGTTGAAGTCCAAGCATCTTAAAGTTACCACGGTTGAGAAACACTGTTCAGGGCTATCCTTCTATTTCCAGTCTGGCTTAGTGTTGTGGTTTGCTGGCAGCAGGCGAGGACGGCTGAGGTCTCAGAGAGCGAGGACTCAGATGAGGGGCCTGCGTGTGATGAAGGGATGGAGCCAGGACCATCAGGGAGTGGAATGCTGCCTTCAGAGATTGTAGAGGCTGGCAGCAGTGATGAAGAGGTCCCCAAGGAGCCTGTGCCCAGTGCGCGTGCGCACAGGGCTGCTCGGAGGAAAGAGTAGCTGCAGCAGCACAGGCGACTCGGGAGTAAGGATGCAAGGTAATGGTCTCTCCCTTAAGAGATAAAAGTGAGCTGAGAAACCGAAGCTCTTTGCAGGAAGCAAAGCAGTTTTTGCACTCAAGCCTGGTGGATGTTCGGAATATCTTGGTTGGTGTTTAGAGACTCTTTGTATTTGAAATATTTCTTAGTAACTTCATCTAGTGTTCTTGGCAGCCTTGCACAACCTTGCAAGGCTCGTTCTTATCAGAGACAATTAGTTTGAAACAGCCTTTTAACCGTGAAGGAACAGAATTCGTAAAGAATCATTAAAAGGTTTTGCTGTTACCTCTGTTTTGTGTTTGTTTCCTTAGAACAAGGTTTGGGTCAGAACATTTACAGACATGTTCTATGATCTCCAGTCTAAGTACTAACCATGATCTATCCATCTTTTTTTAACAAACATAAACAAACATAAAACAACAAATTAAACCTTTCAATTGTACAGTGTGTCAGTTGGTACATATGTCTTGTGCATGATGTCTGTAGTCTTTTCCTCTTAGTTTTAAATTTACATTCAAATTATATTAATCAACTTTCCATGTCATATTATATTATTATACATCATCATTAGATTTTAACTTCAATTCCACAGTATTATTTTACAGCAATTCCCAATTCTTGCTGGTCTATCCATCTTAGCTCCAGAAAATGTGATAGTTGATACTTATTTCAAAAAATAGAGTAGGGTGAGAATTATACAGATCTTTAGATTTTCATTAAGCTATTAATCAGCTCCACTTTATGTGAGTGGCCGTGAGCTATGATGTTATCTCCACAGGTAAACAATTCTTCAGTTTTCAGCCCATATCTAAGAAGTGGCAGCAATCATATCCCGTACATTAAAAAAATTCAGCAATTTTCAAGTTTTAGCAACTTACATTATGCTTCCACTAGAGGGGGATGCTCATGTTTCTTATTTTCCTAAGCCTCTTGAAGCTGTAACTGCTGCTTACTCAATGTTGCGGTTAGTGTAGCTATAACCCTATGCAAAGATATATGAAGCAGTCAGCAGGAAGCCGCACTTTAATTTGGATCCTATAGGGATTTCAGACTTCTTCCTTGCTTTATTTGGTGGTTATAGTCTATCAGGCTGCTTGGTCAAGATTGGCTGGTCTTTCCTGTAAATTGCAAAGTTACAGAATAAGAAATACATAATTCTACAACGTTGGCAATTATCGGCAAGTTCCTTGCTGAGAGCAATTGTCTCTCTATAGCAGAGAAAGCTTTTATGTGCCCAGCATAAACATCTTTGCATTGATTGGAAGCGGTAGAATGACTGTCTTGTATTGTTTAAAATAAAAATCAATGGTGTATGGAGCAGGAGGGCTCTAAATGCAACATTAAATTGACTCAACAAGATGTTACACGCTGGAGGGGAGGGAGAGAGAGGAGAGTGCTGTTCATCTAAGAGCTAAAGGAAATAGAGATGCTGGTTTTAAGTTCTGAAATCAGACCATCAATAGTTTGTATTTTCCACAGCTCAGAAGAGTCTAAGTTGCACTTTTATTGGGTTTCTTGAAAGAAAATACTGTGGCTTTAAATTGTTTTATTGATGGGGGAAAGAGTACAGGTTGTGTCAGTAGCAAGAAAATTGTAATCCTTGAGGATTGTCAGCCATGCAGTGAGCAACCAGTCTTTTCCATATTTAAGCTATTTAGGACTGCCCTTGCATACCATCCGGAGACTGCAGCTGGTACAGAATGCGGCCGCGCGGGTGGTGATGGGAGTTACCCGATTCTCACATATTACCCCCCTCCTGCGCGACCTGCATTGGTTGCCGGTTGCACTCTGGGTGAGATTCAAGGTTTTGGTTTTAACATTCAAAGTCCTACACGACATGGGTCCACAATATTTAAGGGAGCGACTCCTGCCGATATCGAGTGCCAACCGCCCTGTGTGGGCACACAGGCAGGGGCTCCTCGGGGTCCCGTCGGCAAGCCAATGTCGGCTGGTGGTCCCCCGGCGATGAGCCTATTCTGTGGCAGTCCCCGACCTGTGGAACCAGCTGCCTCTGGGCCTCCGTTTGGCCCCTGACCTCCGCACCTTCCGCCACGATTTGAAGACCTGGTTATTTGACCAAACTGGGCTGTGACTGCCTCTTGGGGGGTGGGGGGGTGGGATAGTTTTAAATATTTTAAATTTGGTATTATTGGGCTTTGTACTTGTTTAATTCTCTTTTAGCTATTTATTGTAAATGTATGTTTTAGTTGTGAGCCGCCCCAAGTCTTCGGAGATGGGGCAGCATATAAGTCCAATAAAATAAATAAATAAATAAATAAGCTGTAATTAATTCCAACTCTCTTCATTTGTATCTTCCTAAGCTGGGAACAAGGCTTGGGCCTTGCTGGGCTTCACTGATGCCTTGTGGATTTTGCTGCTACGTGAATGGCTTTTGAGTGACTATTGATCATTGCACATGGTTTACTCATCATGCCACATGCTTTATTGCATACTTTTACTGCTTCAGCATAATCATTGGTCATTAGTTATATGTACTCATTTATTCTGTCAAATTACTGAAAGGCATATTTAGTATTCAAACTTGCTTGACATGCTTTCATTTGGGTTTTTTCACTCAGGGGTCTAAATGGCCTTTCCAACATGATCCTTGTACAATTTTAAATAGTTCTTCATTTGAGAATTGGAGAGTATTTTTGTAAAGATACAAATGCAATATTCTAAGTTTATTAACTCTTAAAACAGTACTACATTTCTAAATAAGCCAGGGTACATTTTAAAGTAACATAACATGAAATTGATGTTGCCTATCGTGAGCAAGGCATCCACAGAGATCTTAAAGGCTTATTGGAAAAGGCATTGAACAGTTCATGGGCATCTAGCACTTAGGGCCTTACAGGACCCAACTGTATTTTGAAGAAAACTTAGAAATGAATATTATTATTATTATTATTATTTATTTAGACTTGTATGCCACCCTTCTCCCTAAGGACTGCATATAGGAATACATTTACAATAAAAAATATTAAACAAATACAAGTCTATAAATTACTAAAAACATTAAAACAATTAAAATTACAATAGTAACAATACAATTAAAACAACCCACCCACGGGTCAATCCAGGCCGGCCTGCTGAAACAGCCAAGTCTTCAGGTCTCACGAAAGGAGCGGAGATCAGGGGCCAAACGAAGATCCGCAGGGAGCTGATTCCATAGGGCGGGTGCTCCCACAGAAAAGGCCCTGGCCCTGGGGCCGCCAGCCGACAATGCCTAACTGACGGTATTCCCAGGAGGCCCCTCCTGTGGGAGCCGGGCGATTGGAGTGTGATGCTGGCAGGAGGCGGTCCCGCAAGTACCCTGGACCCAAGCCATTTAGGGCTTTATAAGTTGTTACTAACACCTTGAAGGAAACCCGGAAGGCAACCGCAACCAATGCAAGTCAGCAGGAGGGGTGTAACATGGGAGTATCGGGATACCCCATCACAGCCCGCGCGCATTCTGCACCAGCTGCAACCTCCGAGTAATCCGCAAGGGTAGCCCCATGTAGAGAGCGTTGCAGTAGTCGATTCTGGAAGTGACGAGCATGAGTGACCGTTTGAAGGGCATCTCGGTTCAGGTAAGGGGAGCTGGCGAACCAGCCGAACCTGGGCAAAAGCCCCTGGCCACAGCTCCCACTTGCTCCTCCAGATTGAGCTGTGCATCCAGGAGGACACCCAGATTCCTCGCCCTATCCACGGGGGTAACACCTCCCCCATGACCAAAGATGGCACATCCACTGAACACCGAGATGCCGGTAAGAACAGCCACTCAGTCTTGGCTGGATTGAGCTGGAGCCTGTTACTCCCCATCCAGGCCTGCACGCCTCCAGGCACCGGGACATCACCGAGAGAGCATCACTGATCTGGTCTGGGGTGGAGATATAAAGCTGGGTATCATCTGCATATTGATGATACCTCACCCCAAAACCACGGATGATCTCGCCCAGCGTTTCATGTAGATATTAAACAGGAGAGGTGAGAGAACCGACCCCTGGGGCACCCCACAAGTGAGGGGCCTCGGGACGATCTCTGCTCTCCTGCCAACACCGACTGAGCGGTCCAAAGGTAAGAGGAGAACCACCGTAAAACGGTGCCCCCACTCCCAACCCCGGAGCCGCTGCAGAAGGATACCATGGTCGATGGTATCGAAAGCCGCTGAGAGATCTAAAGGACCAGGACAGAGGAAAAACCCCTGTCCCGAGCCCTCCAGAGATCATCCACCAGTGCGCACCAATGCTGTCTCGGTGCTGTGTCCGGGCCTGAAACCCGATTGGTACAGGTCAGATAATCAGTTTCCTCCAGGAACAGCGGAAACTGCTGAACCACCACGCTCTCAACAACCTTGCTAAAAGCGAAGGTTGGAGACTGGACGATAGTTGTTCAAAACGGTTGGGTCCAGAGCAGGCTTCTTGAGGAGGGTCTCACCACCCTCTTTCAAGGCGGGGAAAACCCCTCACTCAAAGAGGCGTTGACAACTGCCTGGAGCCAACAACGGTAACCTCCTGGAGGCATAAACCAACCAGGAAGGACACGGGTCCAATAAACATGTGGTGGAAGACAGCCTCCGCATGATCCTGTCCACTTCATCCAGGGAGACAGGGTCAAACTCAACCCAGATAGAATCCACAAGACTCATCGCCACTTCATCATCTGAAACCTGCCAGTCAGAGTCCAGGCTGGCCCGAATCTGAGCGATCTTATCCGCCAGATGTAGACTAAATTCCTCTGCTCTGCCCCGCAAAGGGTCCCTCCTTGCAGGAGCGATGCTCATGACGCATCAGAGCGAGAAGTAAGCACATCTCGCTGCTCTAATCGCTTCCAGGTAAGTCCTAATATAGGCTCTTAGCTGGACACGGTCAGACTCGAACGACTAGTCCTCCACCTGCTCTCCAGGCATCTCCTCGCCGCTTCATCCCCGGCTCCTCCAAAACCAAGGAGCCAAACGAGGTCTGCAGGAAGAGGCCGCAAGGGGACAACCGGTCGAAGCTGCCGAGGCTGCCTGTTGCCAGGCGCCGCCAAGGTCTTGGCCGGGCTGTGGTCGAGGGAGGTGGGCAAGGACCCCAGGGCCATCTGAAACCTCTCCGGGTCCATCAGGCCTGGGCGGAACCATCATCGGCTCCTCATCCCAGCAGCGAGGGGCAGCCGATTGGAAGACCAGCCTCAGGAGATAGTGATCTGTCCATGATAGGGGTAGAGTAACCGAGATCCACCCCCAGATCACTACACCACTGTCCTGAGACAAAACCAGGTCGAGCATGTTCCCCCTCATGGGTGGGTCCCTGAATCACCTGGGTCAGGTCCATGGCTGTCATGGATGCCAAGAACTCCCGAGCCAAACCAGACGCCACTCCCAGAGAGGGCAAGTTGAAGTCCCCCAGGACAATAAGCCTGGGAAACTCCACCGCCACCCCCGAGAGGGCATCTAGCAGCTGGGCCGCTGCAATGCAGCTGGGGACAGGTACGTCAGCTACAGACCCAACCGACCACCCGGGCCCAACCTCAGGAGGAGGGACTCACACCCCCATTCGGGACAGTGGCCTCCCTTGGAAACAAGGTCTCCCTAATAACAATGGCTACTCCTCCCCCTTCCCTGAGCTCGTGACTGGTGCAGCACCCAGAAACCTGGGGACATAGATCACACAGAGGGACACCCCCTCCGTCCCAACCAGGTCTCCGTAATACATGCCAGATCCCAGCCTCCTCCTCAATAAGTTCACGGAGGAGGGGTGCCTTATTAGCACAGATCTGGCATTTACATACACCAGCCTAAGCCCAGGGACCACACCTCCCAGGACCCCAGGGAGCGGGCAGAGACCTGAGGGTCGGAGCACTCCACCGCTCTAAACAGCGGGCGCTCCCAACACATAATTTGGCCCTCTGTCTCATCCACTCTGCCATAACTGATCACCCTAGGGATTGTTAATCCTCCCTGCTCAGCGGACCCTGTGGCCCCTTCACCCCACCCTCCACTACGAGACCTCTCCGCCTGGATAGACCAGACTCTAACAACAAGGGTTGAACCCTCCTCCTCCCTATCCCATTAAAACACCTGAATTAAAAATTTAAAAGTCATCCCTTAAAACCAGATTTAAAATTTAACCCTTGGTCGCCATGCCACCTCTCGGGATCCCAGGATCCGTCATTAAGGTAAGCTGTCGATAACCCAATGGGCCAATTCAAGGACAAGGGAGCAGTCCTGAGGGCCCATAACTCCGATAGTGAGTAAACACCCATAAAATAATAGATCACAGTTCATAGAGGGTGGAGATGGAATAAAAATGTCATACGGCAGAGGTGATAGATGTTACACAGATGTAAAGTGTCTAGGTGAAGAGTGAAAGGTCCAGGTATCAGTGTCCAAAGAGTTCCACACTGTCCAAAGAGTTCTCACACCTGTTCGGGGGGCCAGCGTCAAGATGGACAACCAACCGCTCTCTCACCATGGTGGTCGAAACAAAATTGGAACTGATGGGTCAGTAGTTGAACCCCTCTATCCTCTCACAATAGAGGGGTAGTCCTCCCATTGTCCTCACACCACAATGGGGGCCCAACCTGAAACCGCATCCTGAAGAGGGAAAAGGTCCAAGATGGATTAAGGACCATGACCGCTGATTGGTAGATGACACTGCACCCACAAGAGTGCAAAAAAGAGAGTCCGGGCAGTCAGAATGGCAGTAAAAGGCAGAAGCAGTAGACGGGCCAAGAATAACACATAAGGTAGGCAGGAAGTCCAGGTAGAGGGTCCAGAGATAGCGTAGCTGTTAATTTCACCATGGCCAAGGTCCAGAGCCATAAAAAACCGGCCAACCGTGGGGGTCTCCCTTCCGATGTTAATGCCAAATTCTGACCCCCACCAGGCCAGTACCAGCTCACCCGACCCGGCCAACACCCAACGGAACCAACATTCCCGGCTAGAGTCAGTCCAGCCAACCGTTGTTTCCACACCAGCCGACGCCGAAAGGCGCCAACACTCCAGGCTCAGAGCACTCCAGCCGTCCATCGCCGCCAGCTCCTCCACGTCTACCTGGGCTCCCACCAAGGCTGTCAAGGCCATCAGGACAGCCAAGCCGACGGGACCGCCCAGGACGCTGGGCCACCAAAAGCACCCCCAAAGCAACCAGGGGCATCGTTGGCTAGCCCAGCAGCCAACAGCAGCAGCACCCAAGGCCGCTGCCACCGGCGCCACAGCCCCCGCCGCCACAGCCTCCGCAGCCACCAAGGCCGCTGAAGTCGCCAAAGTCACCACCGCGGCCGGAGCCTCCACTGAAGCAGCCACCGTCTTCGCTGTCTCTGCCGCCTCTGCCGCCTCTGCCTCCCCAGCCACCAAAGCCGTTGCCACGCCCGGAGCCTCCGCCGAAGCAGCCGCCATCACTGCTGCCTCCGCCGCCCCAGCCGCCAGAGAAGCCGCCGAAGCCGTCGCTGCCGCCAGGACCCCCACCGGAACAGCTGCCATTTCCCACTGCCGGGACCAGCAACCGAAATCAAGAGCCCGGCTGCAAGCTCACCGGCGACCCAGCTGGGCTGAAAACAGCTCAGTTCCATGCCTGGGCTCTCTTGGAAGAATCCCAGAGAGTTCAACAGCGTCAGGAGGGTCTCCACCACCACACACCAGAACAGACAACCACCCCCAGGGAGCTTACTCAGCAAGCAACCACCATCTTGGGCATCGAACCTGACCCAATCAAACCTGACCCAATAGCCAATCAATGCTGATTATATGCAACAGGAGTGATATACTCCCAACTTTGCATGCAACCAAATCATTGAGAATGTAGCATTTAGTTGCAGTGCTGAGTCCATTGGAGTTGTGTGGCTAATAATTCAAATAAAAAAGTACTGTAATGCACCTTAGAACACATTACACTAATAATGCCTATCCAAACAACCTTACTACTGTTGACATCAAGAGCTTAAAATGAGTAGGTCCTAACTCCTACAGTCCCAGACTCTTTAATAATAACAGTGAATCCCAAACTGCTTCCATTACACATATTTGTGGTATTAATAGAATTCAGCCCCATCCAGGATCAGTTCTCTTTTCACTTTCTTTATCTCATCAGAATCCAGTTTCAATTTGTAGTCCTCATCCAACCAATTGCTGCTCCAGAGAGAGGTCCAGCTCTTGAACCACTTCACTTAAGTGAATAGAGCTAGGTGTTCTCACCAAGAGTTTGATGATCTTCCTAGAAGTACATATTGGGGACAAAATAGAGTTGTGTTGAGAACAAAAGACTGTAGCAAATTACTTTTACATTCCTGTCAAGAGAATATTCCTGTCAAGAGAACATAAACATTTCCATGAAGTTACTAAGAACTGAATTTGTCCTGAAGCATTATATTGTTTTCACAATGTAGTGAACAGCCTTTGAAGCATCTTTTGAATCTTCCTAAAGATTTAACCTTTTGAAATATAAGCTTTGCTTATATCAGTACCAGTGTGTTTGTATGTGTGTATCTTCTCTAACACTTTGTTTATGTTGATACCCTGCAGTATATTTCCTTTTCTTGGAAAGCAACATGTGATTGCTTCTGAAGGTTGGAATGTTTAAATAGAAACTTCCATAGGCGGATACTGCAACCCCAAATATGTACTATTTGGGAAGTAAGTCCCATTGAAAGCTAATTGAGATACACATTCTACTCCTGGAGAATGGAAAAGAATCACCTGAAATCTAGCTCAGAATGCTGAAGACCCAACAGAAATAGAGAACACTGAAGACTGGCTTCTGTTACATACAGTTCTCCTGCTTTATCTTAGCAGCAGATTGTTCCTGCTTTTCATCTTAAAACCTCAAGGAAAAACAAACTTATAAAGGAGAATTAAATAGAACAACAACAAAATTCCTGTACACCTATCTCAAGTAGCTTTTGACATTTTCCCAGGACAAGTGTAACATGAAGTCAGGCTCTGCCTCTTCTTTAAGTAAGTAGAGGACTCCTGCAAGCCTTTGTCTATTAAGATCAAAGAAATTGTCCTTAATTAATGAAATTCTGATCCAGGTCTATTTTTATACTTCTCATTTTGAATTGTGTTCTGGGACCAGTTGAAACCATCTAGATTTGTGTCAGAGGGCTTCTTGGTGTTCATGTACATGTCAACCATTAACCAATAGTAAAATCTGTCTCTTTTCTCCATTACTGCTTTTAAATGTCAAGCTGTTATTTTAAAAGAAATCTTTATGGCGATTGTCTCATAAATCTTTGCCCTTTTTACTATTAGGCTTATTATTATTTTTTTATAAAAAATGAAACATCCTTTCACGAAAGGCATGGTTACCCAGGTAACATCATTCTGCTTCCCGCTCAACAGAACAGTTAGAATTTCATGGGTTGAGCGCACGTGTCAACCCATCTGAGCCCAGGAAAAGCAACGAGTTTGCCTTCAGAGCAACTATAAAAAGGTCTGTTGCCAAGGTGCATCTGTAAGATTAAATGAATGTCTTGTGGATTGATTTCCTATTCGTTCTTCTGAAGGTATTGAAGGCTCACTCTGGCCTTCCTCCAAAAGAGACAGATGTGTTGTATAAACGGTTGCATTTATCTTTCTTTGCTTTCTGAAATTTGAAAGAAAGCCAACTCCCTGGGTGAACATGCCAGGTTTTTTCCCCCTTTCTTATTAATTTCAGTAGTTAAAAGCTGGCCAAAGAAATAGAACTCCCACAGTCTGTATGATTTTGTTTATATCTTTTTACTCCTATGCTCAACTTGCTCCTTCAGAGAAAGTTCCCATGTCGTCTTCTCTGCATGCAGGAGCCGACTTACTGTGGTTTCAGCAGTTAGATTCTTCATGTAACATGAAGAAGATACTATGGTGAGCTGATGAAACCTGTGACTGCTATCCATTAAGTATGTTCTTGCTTACTGTATCTGCATGCTGGTTGCTCTCTTAGCCATTCAGGGTTAATATTTGTTCTCAGCATCTTTTTGTAAAGGGTGCTTGCTACAAGCTGTGGTTTGACATTTGTAACGGAACACATGCTTGCACACACAAGTAGGGATGTGGTAGGTTGGCTCCTCTGTTTCCCTCAAGCAGTGTTTTTAAGCCCACCTCTATAATAACTACTGTGACACTTTAACAGAATGACAGAGTTAAAAGGGACTTTGAAGGTCTTCTAGTCTAACACCCTGCACAAGCAGGAGACCCTATACCCGTGATGGCAAACCTATGGCACGTGTGCCGGAAGTGGCACGCAGAGCCATCTCTGCTGGCACGCAAGCTGTTGCCCCGGATCAGGTCCACTGCACATGCTCGCCTCCTGCCAGCCAGCTGATCATCAGGTATCTGCTGTGCATGCGTGTGGGGGTGGGACGCGTGGGGAGATGTGTGCACATGCACAGAGGTGTGTGGAGGGCACATTTGCATGTGCAGGGAGGCAGGGGGATCACGCATGTATGCACAGGGGGGGTTGCGTGCGCATTGCATTATGGGTGCAGGCACGCGATGATGAAAAGGTTAGCCATCACTGCCCTATACCATTCCAGACCAGTGACTGTCCAGTCTCTTCTTGAAAGCCTCCAGTGATGGTTTCACCACAACCTCTGAAAGCAAGCCGATCCACTGGTTAATTGTTCTCACTGTTAGGAAATTTCTCCTTAGTTCTGGGTTGATTCTCTGCTTGATTAGTTTCAATCCATTGTTTCTTGTCTTGCCTTCTGGTGCTTTGGAAAATAGGTTGACCCCCTCCTCAATATTGAAACACTGCTATCATGTCATCCCCTAGTCCTCCTTTTCACTCGATTAGATAAACCCAATTCCTGCAACCGTTCTTGGTGGCTCAGGCTGTTAAATGCCTGCTCTTAAGATCCAGCTGTCTACAATTACTGTAGGCTCGAATCCCACCAGGCTCAAGGTTGACTCAGCCTTCCATCCTCTTGGGGTAGGTAAATTGAGGACCCAAGATTGTTGGGGGCAATAAGCTGACTTTGTAAAAATGCCACTTAGTAATAAGCAGGCATATACAATGGAATGAAGGCTGTTGCTGAGCATTGGGTTGTGCCGTGAGTCTTTCAAATGTTTTAGCCTCCTGTCCCCTAATCACTTTCTTAGAGTGTTGTGAGAGAGGATTTGTTTGGGAAGTGATATCATCTTTTCAACCATTATTCTAGAGGAAGGGAAATTTCCCATATTGTAGACTGTGACTGGGGAATTCTGGGAGTTGGAATCCACGTATTTTAAAGCTGCTAAGATGAACAAACTCTACTCTAGACTCTCTGAAATTAGCAGGGTGGCAGGGATGTATGGTAGGCTTTTTTTCATTATGAGACTGCTGGTTTCATACTGCAAAGTAAGATTGGGAGTTAACTGAAAATGGAAGGCTGTGGGAGAAAAGGAAATGAAAACCTCATGATTCATGTACACTTCAACCTTCCAGGAGTGAAAACATATCTAAATATACTCATAATAAAGATAAAACAAAGACTGAGAATGCCAAGAAATAGCCCAAATCAACCCATACTTTCAATTTTTTTAAAAAAAGATCTTAATTCTTATGTAGCCCCATCTTTCCATTAGATGCCTATTTTCTTCTGGTTCTCCAACTTTTGTCTATCTTGGACTTCATTTCTGACTGGCTAGAAGTCAATATAGGAAGCCAGCTATTTGGTTATGATAGAAGGGAAAAAGAACAAAGACCAAAATTTAGCAGCCCCCACCCAATTTAAAAGCTCACCTGAAAGAGACGAATGCCTTAGTGCAGGGGAGTCAAACTTGCGGCCCGTGGTCTAGGTGCGTCATGCCCTGGCCACGCCCACCTTTGATTTAGTGAAGGGGGAAAAACTTGCAATATGTCACGTGACAACCTGTCATTGCGAGTTTGATACCCCTGCCTTAGTGCTTCTGATTAGTCACTCTGGTGTTGAGTTTCCTGAGCTTTGCTTCTGCTCACTATCTAGAGTGTCAGGTTTAGTTTTGATTAACTCTTGAGGTACCTTCTTTCCCTTTAATATTTTCTGCTTGTCACATAAATAAAACACAGAAAGAAAAAGCAGTGATTCTTGTATTGATCTAAGGGCGTTCTATTTCTGCTGTCAACTATTAGAGATCTGAAATATACTTATGCATGTGGAAGGCATGGAAGGCTGAAGCAAAGAAGGCAAGATACAATAAATGCAGATGTGAAAAATGTCCAGTTGGACCCAAGTGCTGCCTTTGATCTTGCAAATGGTGCTTGTTGACCCAAAAAAACAGACCCCCCTGCACTTGTGGGAAAAACATGATGATGATAATGAAAATATTACTTATGTCTGTAATAATGAGTGGAGCTTGAAATCATTTCCCCTTGAGTCTTATGTTCATTTTGGTTTCTTTCACACCTCCCTGTTTTCAAATCGAATAAATCTGTCGGAAAACCATATTTCTGTAGTTGAACATCCAGGACTTTCATTTTCTTCCTTTCTTCTGGTTTTGGACTAACCTTGATGCCCTATGTAGCTGATAAACCAAAAAATCAAGATTTTTAAAGCTAATCTTGGGTACAACTAAAAAACTATAAGGATAAATCCTCAGCCAGAATTACAATGAATTAATTGAGGCAGGTTTCCTCCCACCCCATGGCTCTCATATCTGGACTATGTTGCCTCTTTTCACATAAATTCTTCTGATCCTTTCTGAATTTCTTATGTACACAAGAGCAAAGGGGAAGAACTCAAGACACAAGTGTGGTACTGCCTGTAAGCTAACAGCGACATCATAGGACAACGTCAAGTCCCAGTTATTACAGCATTCCTTTAATGTATTTGCTAAAGGTAGTTCCCAAAGTTCCATTGAACTTTTTCAGCAAGGCCATTTGTCTCATGATTGTAAGCGACGACAGATACCAGATACCCAACCCCATGTCCAATCTCTACCTTTGTCATTATTCCTGACAGTAAATTTGTGCCAGCTTCTATAAGAACCTCAGTTGGCTAGTCTGTTTCAGAGCTCTGAAGAGCTGACTTATAGGTTTGGCAACAATTTAATTCAAGGCCACTTCCTGTGGCCACAATTCCCTCTTCCCATAAAAAACTTTTAAAATCAATAAATCCTGAAATCAGCAGTTCATTTTTATCCGTTTTCAGCATAAAGTCTATAAAGGATTTCCAGGTTTTTTTTATAAAAGTAGTTGTACTTCTCTCCTTGATCAAACTAGTCAATTTAACCATTTCTGCAAACTCAGCTATCTTCACAATCCTTTCTTCCATTACTGGTATTTCTGCAGACTTCCATCTTTGTGCTCATAATATCCTCTCTGCAGTTACCATACATAAAACTGATCTTTGCATCACCACAGTTTGTATTTCTACCCAATATGTTTTTGCTTTTTCACAAGCCTGTAGCTAAATGTTCCTTGGTGCTTTGCACATTGTCAACAGTGTTTAGAAGTACCTTTATACACCAGACATTTTTGAAAAGTTTTCTTTTAAATTATAAGACAATGTAAATTTCAGATCTTTTAACCACATTGATCGAAGGCAGATTTGGACTTCAGGATTTTACTTGCTACTTAGATGTTTCATGTTCATAAATGCACATTTTATGTTCAAAATATTATACTCCTCTAAACCCCACCCCCACCATGGTGCAGGAGGCCGACTAGGCCACGTCCAGCATGCCCACATTCACCCAGCAACTAGGCAGAGAATCTGTTGCTGAAAGAGCCTTGGTGGTGCAGGCTGTTAATCCGTTGCTGAAAGAGCCTTGGTGGTATGGGCTGTTAAACGCCTAGCACTTAATTCCAGCTGCCTGCAATTAGTGCAGGCTCGAATCCCACCAGGCTCAAGGTTGACTCAGCCTTCCATCCTCTCGGGGTAGGTAAAGTGAGGACCCAAGATTGTTGGGGGCAGTAAGCTGATTTTGTAAAAATGCTGCTTGGGGGTGCCAAAAAAGCCCTAGTAATAAGCAGGCATATACAATGGAATGAAGGCTATTGCTAAGTGCATTGGGTTGTGTCCCAAAAATTGTAAGCCGCCCTGAGTCTTCGGAGAAGGGCGGCATATAAATGTAATTTTAAAAATAAAACTTTTTTTTGAAGCCCACCCCTGAAGAGTGTGATAGGATGCACATCTTGGTTTAAATTGTCTTGTCTGGTTTTGGCATTCTGAGTGGCATTGGGGCTTCTGGAATTCACACACTTCTAGCTTTCAGCCATCTTGAACCTGACGAGTAAGCCTTGCTTCAAAATTGCCCCACCCAGAATAATTTGTAAGAAAGAAAGATTTGGAAGAGAGATAAAGTCTCTTCTGAAATATTGTAAGTCCCCGCCCCCCAGGTTCTCTGTTAAATATAGATACACCAGATGTCTTTTGTAAGTGATGCTCGTGGGAGGAAAAAGAAACTAAATCTTTGCTAAAGTAATTTAGCCTTCTGTACTTTTTCTTCTGCATGGCAAATTGATGATCAGATGATAAATACCCTGATTTGAGAATGACATTGTTCTGTCCACAAAGAGCAGGGTGCAGCTGTCATTTCTTTTTGAACACATTGTCCCAGGTGCATAATAATGCATTGAAAGTGTGTGTAGTTCCTTGGCCTTAGAACCTCAGAAGTAAGAAATAATACAGCTTTTAGGTGAAGTAATGATTGGTGAGGTCTGGACAATTATATTTGCAAGTGAAAGACTTTCATTTTACCATTTCTATTGTAAACATTGAACTTTAGCTACAGGAAGGAGATGTCTCTCCGGTGGCTGAAGCATATTTCTGGTGACTGCTAGTATCTTGAATCTAAGCAAGGAGGAAAATTATACTGTTGCTGTGGAAGACTTTAGTAAACAATAATTTACAGTTCTTTCCACTGGGCAGATTTTGTCAGCAAAAATAATCCCTCTAGTACAGAAATAGGTGTAATAATTTGGCCAACAGCAAGATGTATCGGTGCTGTTCCAAAACACTTTGTTACTTGGATTAGGGCTATTATGAACAGCTATCTTGTAATGGAGAAACATGTTAGGCCAGTTTTTCTGCTGTCCGTCTGGCTAACATTCCTTGGCTGTTTGTCATATGTTTATAGACCCAGAAGCTTCCTCCTTCTGAATAAATCACCACTCCCAGTTCTAAACTTTGCCATTCGAGGTTTGCAAAGAACTCCAAAATATCTCACAGGTGCGAATTGATTGTGGAAACCTGAACTTGTAATCCAATGAAAGTTTCCTTAATCACATAATCAGCGCTGGGATGATAAAGTGAAACATCTGTATTAATTAATTAAAGTTTGGAGTTTGAAGCTTAACTTTCCTATGGGGCATAAGGGGAATCAGGTAAGCTGTTCTGGTCTATATGATTCTTTGGTCTAAAGTTGGTTTTCCTACCCTGCTATCCTTGTTTTGTGATTTCTTTTGCAAACAAAACATTTGACAAGTGTTTTGTACTTCTTTCTATTAGGTGATATTCAAAGACTTGCAGTAGAATCTGTGTTATTAGTGTAGATAAGCGTGGTTCTTTTGATTCCCATGGTCTATTGCAGCTCCAGGCTTTTCACTTATTGTATGATAAAGGAAAAAAACCCAGCATGTCTGGCTTTTTTGCTTTGAAATATCACATTGGTCTTCTAACTTCATTAGCTTTTTCACTATTAGAACATTTTCCTTCAAGGAGAAAAAAGATGGAGGGGAACCATTAATCCCCTGGATACCATTTTTCCAGCTAATGTATCAATTTAATTTCTATATCTTTTCCCCTGTTCTCCTCAGTTTGTCCTCTCATTTGGTCAGACATCAATTCAAATTCTCTCTCAGTTGGTTGGGACCTTTCCTCCTTATGCTTTCTGCCTAAATTTGAGAAGCAGTGGTAGAAAACATTTTTATATGAGAAAGGTGTCGCAGTTTCATGCAGTGGGTGCCAAGGAGGCCCAGGTCATGCCGGAGCATAGTATATGTTTCTGTGTAGTTGAAGTCCACAAGTCTTAAAGTTTCCAAAGTCGGATATCCCTATTCTAAACCAAAACAAACATTTTGTTTGTGAAATTTGGTGTTCACCCATTTCAAAACAGGGATAACAGTATTGGAATAGATACTTGCTGAACTCTTGTCTCAAAGTTTTTCAAAGCTCCACTTCTACTAGACTCTAGAAAGAGTGCAGAGAAGAGCAACCAAGATGATTAGAGGACTGGAGGATGAAACATACGATGAATGGTTGCAGGGACTGGGCTTGGCTAGTCTAGTAAAGAGAAGGACCAGGGGAGACATGATAGCAGTCTTCTAATATTTGAGGGGCTGCCACAGAGAGGAGGAGGTCAATCTATTTTCTAAAGCACCCAAAGGCCATACTAGGTATAATGGATGGAAACTGAACAAGCAGAGATTCAACCTGGAAATAAGGAGAAAAGTTTTGGCAGAGCAATCAACCAATGGAACAGCTTCCTTCAGAAGTTATGGGAGCTTCATCACTGAAAGCTTTCAAGGAGAGACTGGACTGCCATCTATCAGAAATGGTATAGGGTCTGCTTGGGCAGGGGGTTGGACTAGATGACCTACAAGGCCCCTTCCAAATCTGTTAATCTGTATCTACTATGTTTTTAAGTTTGCCTAACTTACCCTGAGTGAGTAGAAGCAATAGGTTTGGCACATTGGGCAATGGGCTGGGATCTACTAAGACCTAAAAAATCAGTGCTAGTGGTAGATTTTGACAGAAAGTTTTAAAATTAAAAGGTGCAAAATCTATGAGAGTGCATATAAATAATTGTGTTATTTTCCCTACCTGCTTCTCCCAAAATAACTCTTGTAATCAGTGTGCAGTCCCTGCCAAAACAAAACAAATCAAAATCCAGAGACCAGAAAGAGTGCCTGGAGTGCAAGTGTTAAGTACATGTTGGCCTACTTTGTTTTATGTCACTGTTGATTAAGCATGTGTCCTGAAGGGAGACATAAATAATTGTAGGTCAAGGGGAAACAAGATCTGCAAGATGCCCCATTTCATCTGGGCATGTGGCCTGCGCATGGAAGCTGCATAACTGTTAAAAATAGAGGGTTGATTAAATTTCAAACTCTCATTGGCAACCCATTGTAGCTCCCTGGAGTTATGGAGGTCTGGTGGGTTGCCAAGGAAACACACATAACCTTAGAGGAAAGGTTTAGACTTATATCACCTGAGTAGCATTTGGATCAATCTGCAGACCAACTTGTGTGATTGCAAGTTGATTGAATGGAGATGAAAAACTGCAATATTTTAGAGCAGGGGTCTCCAACCTTGGCAACTTTAAGACTTGAGGACTTCAACTTCTGTAATTCTGGGAGTTGAAGTCCACAAGTCTTAAAATTGCCAAGGTTGGAGACCCATGTTTTAGAAGGCATTTTGTTGTCTAATAGAAGAACAGTGTTGCAAATAAGCCCAGCTATTGTTGCTTATTTCTTTCAAGTCAGTTTACTAATTGCAGATAAGCCAAAGTAAAAAAAATCAGTCAAAAAGATTATACTCGTTCTTATTTCTTGAGGGAAATGATCCAAAGCTACATAATTTTAACATTCAGTGCATTACCGTGTATGTTTGTCTATTTCTATTTTGAAAGTTACGTTGGGAATCAAAATGTATGAAAAGTTTTTTTTAAACTACAGACGTAGAAAAAGACCAAAGAAAGACTCCACATCTGCATTAGGTTTCCTGCTTAAAACTATTATTATCCAATTAGCATATTAATTTATAGCTTTTCTCATTATATAATAAGCACACACATCAAATTTATATCCCAACATAGACCTCTCGTGCCATGTACTTGTGTGAATGGATCAAAGACGGAATATTTAGGCTCACTCAAAACAGGCTATCCAGTAAGGAGTTGTTGTTCTGGAAGCATGCGGAAATTGTGGTCTTTAGCATGCAATAAGTGGAAAAATATGCAGATTTTAAGAAGGCAAAATAAAATATGGATTGCAAGAGATGAAATAGTTTTCAGATCAAGCTGCAGATCCTTTTGTGGACTGCACTCAGAAAATAGGAGGCATGAGAAGAAAACTAACATAGGACTGGCCTAGATTGTTGCAAATTGTAAAATTGACCAGAACTGTAATCTATGTATATAAAAGTGAAATACCACTCGTGCATCACCACAAAATCTCCAGAACCATAAAGCCTACAAACTTGAAATTTGGCACGTATGTTCCTTTTGGCTTCTAAGTACTCACTAAGAAAGGATTTTTTTGAAATGACCATCAGATAATTAGTATTTTATATATTATTATTCATACGCTCTGATGCTAAGGAGTTCTATTCCCCCTCCCCATCTGCAAAACACAAGCAGAGGAGAGGAGTTTCAGTTTTAATTTCACAGCAGCAAGCAGCTTTAGTACAGAACAGTTGATCTAAGCCACGCCCAGGCTCCTTGCTGTCTCCTTGCTCACATAGCAAATATTGCTTCAGTTTCCAAACAGCCTTCAACTGTCTCTCACACTGACAGGACGCTAGCCAGATGAATACCGATGGATGCTGGTAGGTAGAGGCAGAATGGTTTTTCTCCTTATTTTCTTCCCCAAAAACTAAGCCTGATCATATATTTTCATAGTGAAGCACAAGTATCCTGCTAGTACTTAATATTCACCACAAATGAGGAACTCTACACCCCTTTCCTAAGAGGTCTGTAGGGGGCATGCATAAGTGCACTAACGTGCCTACCGTCCCTGTCCTATTGTTTCTTTTATTTTTTTTATATGTATTCATTTCATGTATTCACAACTATGTTTATCCTTATACTTATTATCTTGTAAGCAGTTGACAAAACAAACAAACCAACAGGTATTTGGAGACAAAATACCCATTTCCCATCACAGACAAAATACCAGTTTTCCCCAACACAGAGGAAACATTAACACTAATCACCCTCAGAATACTTGACCTTTATGAAGTTATTCAAATACTTCTTAAAGACATCAACTGGATCCCACAAATTAGTTATGGGACTTTGGACACTTAAAAGCTTGCATGCTCCTTTGTAAATTTTCACTTGATGTACCAGTTCAGTGTAGATTTTGGATCATTCATTTTGGGTTCAAAATCTATTACCACTATTTATTGAACTAACCATGAAAGTCTGGTCTTTGACATTCCAAGCATGGCGTAAGTGGTTAATTCTCTTCTAAGCTAGAGAACTGCTTTCTGGAATTTATTTCTTTGTAGCGAAAGCAGAGAGCAGGTTAAGGAAGGACCTGTCTGGATTCTATAGATATCTCAGGAGAATGGTAAGGGCTATTTTACTTGAGCAGATGGCAGCTATGCGGAAAGCTTCCTAGCAATGATATACATAATTTTCATTAAGTCAAAATATTTCATCAGTATGTTGTCATAGGAACAAAGATATTGCACTCGCATCTCTTTGAGGGGAAAAAAAATTAAGAAACGTTCCAGATGGATGTTGAAGTTGGCTGCCTGCCAGGGTGTACCTCACAATGTTAATTTTGAGAAGGAGCAAAATGCATGGATGGCCCAAGAGGGATCTGAGAGTTCATCAGGGGAGTGTATCTGTAGGGATAGGAGAGGGGGGTGGAAATCAGTTTTCAGATGAATGGAACGACTGATTTTCCCCCCTCTCCCGCTATATCTGCTTTATGCTCTTGCAGCAAACACAACCAAGATCTTGTGATACTTTGAAAGGCTAAACAGATTTATTTATTGTGACATAAGCTTTTGTGGACTTGAGCCTGTTTTGGCAGATGCACAGTGTTAAAGTCAGTTAGCAGAGTGCTATGTGCGTTACATATCTCACTCCTGTTCTCTCTCCTCTGTGTGTATATGTGAGAGGTTCTATAAAGAGAGCAAAAGGCCATCGGATATAAAAGGCAGCTGTCACTTCCTAGAGCCCAAATGTGTGCAAAATAAAACAAGCGATTGTTCATATTGGCAGGAAGTAACGATGGAACTCAGGGTCCAATTTAAACCCAAACTGAATATAACGTGTGAGTAAATGGAAAATGTAGTTAATGGACAGTGGTGGGTGCTAAGCATTCATCCCCCATAATAAACCTGAGGCAGCTGAAGCATCTCTGCATTCTGTGGTTTTTTTTCCCCAATGTGACGATTACTGTTAAACACAGAAAAAAAGGAGAAAAAAAATACAGTAAAAATAAAAACTATCCAGAATCCAGAGGTTGTTAAAGTTGTTAAAGCAATTTATAATTCAACAGGCTTTCCGACATTAGAAGAGTTCAGGCAAGGGGCTGCTTATTTCTAAACCTGGATTTAAAACATGCAAATGCTGTGTGGTGTTCAAAGAAATAAATTACTATAGCTTAGTATAGAGAGCCAATTTAGTATGGTGAATAAGGCATCAGCCTAGAATCTGGAAAACTGTTGAGTTCTACTCCTGCCTAAGGCATATAGTCAGCTGGGTGATTCTGGGCCAGGCATTGTTTCTTGGCCCTAGGAACAAGAAGTCAATGGCAAGCTATTTGGGAAAAAGTAAAAGTTGGCAAGAAAATTGCAGGGATTAGTCCAGGCAGTTGCCAAGAGTCAACCAATTACGACAAAATATGGAAGAAATAACAGTTGCAATAAAATATGTCCATCAGTTAAAAACCTATCAGTACCTGGATGCAGAATTTAATTTGGGGCTTCTTCTTGGTAACTACATTTAACAAATAAAAAAATAAATAGAAACACTGAATTGAAGGCACATACACACAAAAAAGAGAGCGGGGAGAAACCTATTCTAACAAATCACATAGCACGATAAGACAGTGATTGAAACTATTCCAAGAGGCTATTTCTCTGATTTTTGCTTTAGGAAGGTTGGTAAATACTACATGAACCAATGTTCCTACAGTAGTTGGTGACTTTTGTTTTCTTTTTAACAGTATTTCAGCTTCTACTTGTTTAGCATAGAAAGTATAGGAGAGAAAAGAAGGTTATATAACTCTTGTAATCCTGTTCAGAATCCCAGTGGAATCTTCACGACAGGCACAACTTAACATATTGGCATGAGTTTTTCTAGTATCTTCCTTCACCTTATGCATGAAATCAATACTGAAGATTAGAGGTCTCTGCATATTCATGAACATGGCCAATGTTGTAGGAGAGAGAAACATTTGGACTGTAAAACGGATATTTAAATGCATCTTCCTGTTTTTCTGGCCTCAGCAAGTGAGAAACGTATGCCATAATCTTTTCTTTTTACAATTTTCATTTCATTGGTTTGAAGTTTCTGATCTGTCTTTTTCTACAAAAAACATCTCTACTCCATCTTTTATATTTGCCTAATAATTAATTCCCCTGCAGTAAGTTGCTTCTAGACTGAAGACTTTTTACTCTGTCGTCCATGGAAATGGATCAGAAATAATAAGCAAGTTAATTACTGTTTTCCGGTTTGTGATCTAGAAACCATAAAAGAAAAGGAGGGAAAGGACATGTAAGACTTGCAGCTGTTTATTCAGTAGATTTAAATCCTAAGTTTCCACCGAAAATAGCACTTGAGAGACAGCTTACAACAAAATACAGAAGAGATAATTTGCAATAAAATATGTCCCTTTATCAGATTAACAAACTAATAGAATAAGAGTTGGAAGGGACATTTGAGCTCTTCAAATCCAACCCCTTGCTCAGGCAGGGAACCCTATATCATTCCTGACAAATGGTTGTCCAATCTCTTGTTAAAATCTTCCAGTATTGGAGCACCCACAACTTCTGGTGGAAGTCATTCCACTGATTATTCTGCCAGGAAATTTCTCCTTAGTTCTAGGTTGCTTCTCTCCTTGATTAGTTTCCACCCATTGCTTCTTGTCCTGCCCTCGGGTGCTTTGGAGAGTAGCTTGACTCCCTCTTCTATGGGGCAGCCCCTGAGATATTGGAAACTGCTATCATATCATCCTTAGTCCTTCTTTTCATTAAACTAAACATACCCAATTCCTGCAACTGTTCTTCACATGTTTTAGCCTCCAAATCAGGGGTGGGCACTGGTTCACACCGATTCGGGTCAAACCGGATGTTAATTTTACATCTGGTTCACCAAACTGGAAGTTGCAACGACTGGCTGGCCCTGCCCACCATCCCCTCCCAGGAGTCTCCATGTGGCCCGTTTTGGATCCCAGGTAAGTGCAGTCCTCCCGGAGGCTCCAGAAGGCCAGAAATGGGCCCATTTCTGGCCTCTGGAGCCCGGGGAGGCCATTTTCTCCCTCCTGGAGACTTGCGGAAAGCCTCTGGAGCCCAGGAAGGGCAAAAAACAGGCCTCTTGGAAGTTCCAGAAGGCCAGAAACAGGCCCATTTCCAGCCTCTGGAGCCCAGGGAGGCCGTTTTCACCCACCTGAAGGCTCAAGAAAAGCCTCTGGAGCCCAGGGAGGATGAAAACACTCCCCCACCATGGTTCAGTAGGCCACGCCCACCCAGCAACCAGGCAGAGAATCAGCAGCTAAATTTTTTGAAGCCCACCACTGTTCCAAATAATCTTTGTTATTCTTCTCTGCACACCTTCCAGAGTCTCAACTTCTTTTTTATATTGTGGCAACCAAAACAGGATATAGTATTCCAAGTCTGATCTTAACAAGCAGGGGTGGGCTTCAAATTTTTTAGCAAGGGTTCTCTGCCCTAATGACTGCCTGGATGTGTATGGCTGGGTGGTCATGTGGCTGGGTAGGGGTGGTCAACTCAATGCCACTCCCACCCAGTCACATGACCCCCAGCCACACCAACCCAGGTTTTATTGCTCCTGGTGTTTTCTCTCTCTCTCTCCTCCCTCCCTTCCTCCCCCCCATCTCATTTCTTTTTTTCTCTCTTTTTCCACCCCTCTCTCTTCTTCCTTCTTCCCTCTCTCTCTCATTTGTTCCTCTTTCCTCTCTCTCATTCTCTCCCTCCATCATTTACTCATTTCTCTCTCTCTCACCTGAGCCAACATGAAGGGGACCGTGGCTGGTGCTGAGCTGCCTGCGAGGGACGTGGAGTTGCAGAAAGCAGCCAGTCGCAGGCAGTGGATTTGTGACCACTGCGATTCCGCGTCCTTCACAGGCAGCTCGGCACCGGGCATGATCCTCTTTGTGTCAGCTCAGGAATGAGGAGCAGCTGCGGTCCCCTTCGTGTCGACTCAGGAAGGAGGAGCAGCTGCCACCACCGCCGAATGCAATGAGGGAAGAATTCTGGCTCTCCTGCGCAGCTCAGCCATCTACTCATGTGAGCATGCAGTGACAGCAGTGGGAAGAGGAGTCGCTGTTGCCACCGCCATGATCCTGGCCCAGGAGGGTATCCTCCTTGTATGTGTGCATGTGCACACAAAGATAGATAGAATCTCTCTCCCTCTCCTCCCCGGCAGGAGGCGAGGGCTGCCTTGAGTGCAAACATGGCATGAAGGCAAGTACAGGACCGCTTCGCTTCTGCACTAAGGACCCAGCCATTGCCTTGCTGTGTCCCCCCTCACAGCTGTTCAGCTGAGTGTGGCTGGTGTGAGAGTTCCAGCCCAAAGCAGTGGGAAGCAAAGGCTGTTTTTCACTCTTAACGACCGTTGCAGAATCCCCGTGGTCACATGCTCAAAATTCAGATGCTTGGCAACTGACTCATATTTATGATGGTTGCAGTGTCCTGGGGTCATGTGATCAATTTTTGTGACCTCCTTACAAGCAAAGTTAATGGGGAAGACTTAACAACTGGATTACTAATTTAACAACTGCAGTGGTTTACTTAACAACTGTGGCAAGAAATTCACTTAAGAATTGTCTCACTTAGCAACAGACATTTTGGGCTCAATTGTGGTCATAGGTCGAGGACTACCTATATAGTGGAATCAAAACACCAGCAGCAGCACCCTTCCCACATCCAAGTATAATGTGTTGAAAACGTCTCAGGAAAAAAAATATCAAAAGTTCTTCTCCAACACCTTGAGGCTAACAGAGAAAAACAGACACTCAGGAGAACATTCCCTAGAAATTATAAGGCTGATTTTGGCACAGTAATAATTAAAACCTCCAGCTGCTCAAGAGTTGTTGAATAAAAACTACTTGTTGCCTAACGACCATAAGTCATCAGAGGTGAGGCTTTTGTCAGAGTTCCAACGATTGCCCTAATTAAATCATGAGCCTTGAGCCAAGCTTCAAAAGAATCCAAAAGATTTATTAGGAGCAATATGTCTGGCACTAACCCGTATGAAGCCAACTCTGAGACACATAATTTACTATCACGTATGACCCTGTTTCCCCCCACCCTCCTGGGTGTGTCATAATAAGATTCTCCAACGAAACACGTTCACGGGCTGGGTGTCATCAATCACACTCTCCAATGAAGGATTTTCGTGGGCAGAAGATCCAGTAGCCTAGGCTACAATCTCCACAAGATAAGCATGGAATATGCTTCTGACCTTCATCTACCACACTCCTTCCTCAGGCCTTCCCCACCCCTCCTTCTTATGGCAACTCAGAAACAGGCATAAGGAATGATTTACGAGTTGACAGCTTTGAGCTTGTGGGTTGGCTTCCGAACACTCGGAGAACGAACCTTCACCCTCATCCTGCATCTGAGTTACAGATATTCACCACTATTGCTAAGGTAAGGCTGTACTTAGAGATCTTCAGTGGCTTTTCTCAATACAGAATTGCCAGGCCTAAGGATCTTAACGAGACCTGCATGGGATAACATTTGTTCATGAAAAGGAACAGAGCCTGTTATAAACATGTAACATTTCATGCTAGTACCTTGGGCCTTGGTGGTGCAGGCTGTTAATAGCCTAGCACTTAATTCCAGCTGCCTGCAATTAGTGCAGGCTCGAATCCCACCAGGCTCAAGGTTGACTCAGCCTTCCATCCTCTCAGGGTAGGTAAATTGAGGACCCAAGATTGTTGGGGGCAATAAGCTGACTTTGTAAAAAATGCCGCTTAGTAATAAGCAGGCATATACAATGGAAGGAAGGCTATTGCTGAGCGCATTGGGTTGTATCCCAAAAATTGTAAGCTGCCCTGAGTCTCCGGAGAAGGGCGGGATATAAATATGAATAAAATAAATAAATAAATAAATAGTACCTATACATGAAAATCCAAAAGGTTTGAGAGTGGGATCCTAAAAACGGCTGTTCTTCAGCATGTAGTAGGCCGGGTACAGTCTGAATTTCAAGATAATGCTCAGGACATTGAACTAAGGTCTACAATCAGTTTACAGAATGGTTCCTATGACTAAGAACAACAGCAGAGATGCTGAATCCCTAGTTCCATTTGTTTTGCAATTCCTATATCTATTCCTACAACAATGAATCATTAAAAAGACTGCGGATCATGATATCATCACGCTATGGCCATGTCCTCACAGCCCTTGGAGACTGAAAAATTTGCAGACGGAAACAGCAGTGTTCCTGCCCACTCCTGAACCGCTGCTTGCTTCTGTTCAAGGCTGACAAGCCACCCACTCCCTCCCATTCCACTCCAGGTGATTGATGATTAGGGTCACCTTTGGGACAGTGGGTGTGTTACACAATTGCTTTATTCCTTGCAGCATACAAGCAGTTGCAATAATTCATTCTCTAGCTTGTTTGAAATAATCAGCAGAGACCTGCTGTCCTGCGAAAAAACACACATTTTATTTCTGGAGTGTTTGCACATTGTGTGAGCCTCACACATGAATAAAAGCACCACCTGTTTGTGGCTGATAACTATGGCTCATAGTGCACATATCAATTTGGCTTGCTGTAGCAACAAGCAGAAGTGGCTCTAGCAGTTCTGGTGTGACCCACATTTTGTTAAAACAGCTGCCTGCTGTTCAGTTTGCTTTAATAAGTCTCTGAGGTTTTCAGAGTTTGCACAAAAACAGTTTCTTATATGTTTCCTGCTACAGAGATAAGCTTGAAAATGGTTGTCAGCATCTGAGGGGAAGAAGTTGAAGAGATGAAGATTTTGAGTAGATTGGAGAGAAGCTGGTATCTCCCAATAAGTGCAGGCAGAGGGATTTTAGAACTACGTCTGTATCACAGATGGCAGAAGATAAGTCTCTACTATTTGGTACATATCTTAATGATTTGCAATCTCTCTGCAAGATGCTTACCATAAGAGTGGAGAACTTGTGGTCTTCCCAGTGTAGCTGATCTATCATCCTAGGAACCTTCACTATTGACCAAATGCTTGCTGGGAAATGTGATTCAAATGTGATTCAAATGAAATGTGATTCAAATGATTCAAACCACAGGTTTCTTAGTTCTCTCCAAGATTCCTGTACTTACTGCTTTGAATGTAGGTAGGAGAGCAAATAGAATTGTATTTCCTTTTCCAGCTACTAACCACAATATGTTTGAATTAATTTGTTCGAAGGGATATTGGAGTTCAGACAGTTGCTAAAATCAGGTTTTCACATTTCTGCTTATCCTGCAGCTCTCTCAATTTTAATTTTGGGAAGTAAAAGGCAAAAATGGCATGTTAAAACTCATGGTGAACTGAACCATGGTTTACTTCAGGAA
The DNA here is from genome assembly GCA_009733165.1 of Naja naja. NCBI lineage: Eukaryota > Metazoa > Chordata > Lepidosauria > Squamata > Elapidae > Naja > Naja naja. Next base: position 342,806,903 of record CM019148.1, on the reverse strand, counting down.
TTCTCAACCTTTGTGCTGTCACCATCCTTTAAAAGTGTTAACTATCCCAAACCACTTTCAAGTGCCCCCCCCCAAATAACCTGGCCAGGTTTGGGGCCCTTTAGCTTACTGGGAGTTCCCGTGTATTCCAGAGTTAACTCTTCCTGGTCTGCATCACACTCAGTCCAGTTGCTATGTTTATAAGCTTGTTGTATTTTGGAGAAGATTCTTGAGAGTCCCTTGGACTGCAAAGAGATCAAACCAGTCAATCTGAAATAAATCAACCCTGGCTGATTTTTGGAAGGGCAGATACTGCAGCTCAAATACTTTGGCCACTAAATGAGAAGTGATAACTCATTGGAAATACCTTGAAGTTGGGAAAGCCTGAAGGCAAAAGGAGAAGGGTGTGGCAGAGAATAAGATGGTTAGGCAGTGTCATTGACACAATGAATGTCAGGTCCCCAACAAATCCACCCTCATTCAGATCAAAAGTCTCTAGCCGCATCTCAGAAAAAGTAAATTGGTTTATTAGAAATTGCCATGTTGGTGTGTGGCTGGGTGCAGCCGATACTAAATCACATCATACATTTCCCCCTTGACCCTGGCCTTTCCCCACCCCCTGGATGTGACTTCTCCAATGGGACACATCCGTTTCCAAGAGTCATCCATCATGCTCTCCAATAACCTTCTTATGTTTTGACAACTTTGGGCTGCCGAGGTGATTATCTATGCATTTCAATAATGCCTTGTTTTCCCCCACTCCCTTTTTCTGGCAGCTAAAAAGACCAAAGGAGTATCTTTTTAGTTGACAATGAACATGAATTTGGGCAAACTATGGGAGACAGTGGAGTACCAGGGGAGCGGGGCTGGTGTGCTATGGTCCATGCAGACTTGAAGAGTCAGACCCGACTTAGCAACTGAACACAACAACAACAAAACATCCTAGGTAGGCTGGTCTCTTTATTGAAGAATAGTTCTTCTGTAAGAAATAGGGACACAATATTCCAGCTATTCAAGAGATGAAAATATAGTCCTTATAATCAGGTGTGGTATTCTACCGGTTCGGACTGGTTCTATAGAACCAGTTGTTACGATTCTGCACAGTTCAGAGAACTGGCAAATTGTGCCCCTGGCTGGCCCTGCCCCTCTCTACCCACCCCTCCCCTCCCTGCCAGTCAGTCCTTATTGTGCATGCATGACTTTGCTGACTGCATTCTCCCCCGCCCAGTCACCCCTTAAGGTATTTTTTCCCCTCCCAACAACCAGCTGTTCCAATGATCAGCTATGCCGGGATACCCCTCACTGTCTTCCTGGACCCCAGGGAAGCTTTCTGGGAGCAAAAGCGCCCCCCAGGAGGCTTCCCTGAGGCCCAGGACGCTCAAAAACGGAGTGTAGGGAGGTGCTGCCGACGTCCCCGGGCTCCATTTTTTGCCTTCCTGGGCCCCAGGGAAGCCGCCTGGGAGCAAAATCTCCTCCCCCTGGAGGCTTCCCTGAGGCCCAGGAGTCAAAAAAATGGGGGAGAGAGTGCTGCCAAAAAAGAAGCCACGTCCACCCAGCCACATGGTGACACCCACCTAGCCACGCCCACCTAGCCACACCCACAGAACCAGTTGTTAAAAAATTTGAATCCCACCCCTGCTTATAATGCAGTGATGGTGAACCTTTTTGTTGTGGTGTGCCGGCACCCACAATGCAATGCACCCAAGGGAAGCCTCTGCAGCCTTGGGAAGCTGAAAACAGGCCCGTTTCGGCACTTCTGATGTTTCCGGAAGGCCCATTATGGTTATAATGCAAAGATTTGTATTGCCTGTAACCATAGAATGCCCCTCACCCCCCGTGAAGGATCCTTTCATTTACTAAATTAATCCAATGGTCTGGTATTGTACATATTGAACTGTAAACTAACCACATCGTTTAGATTCATTTAGTACTCAGTGCGACAACTAACTAGCCATGTTTTAGTCTAATTGGACTGATTGAACCCAAATGTAAAGGCAACTTGGAAATAGAATTACAAAATTGGAAAGGACCTTGGAGGTCTTCTAGTCCAATCCACTGCTCATGCAGAAGATCCTACACAACTTCTGACAAATGACTGTCCAGTCTCTTCTTAAAATACTCCAGTGATGGGGCACTCACAACTTCTGAAGAAAAGCCGTCCCACTGGTTGATTGTGCTCTCTCTCAGGAAATTTTTTCTTACTTCTAGGTTGAATCTCTCCTTGATTAGTTTTCCATCCTATTTCTTCTTGTCTTGCCTTCAGGTGCTTTGAAAAACAGATTGTTCTCTCTTCTTTCTTCAGAAAACTTTATTTGGCTATTATTGGTGACTTCGCCTAAATCAGATTTTCCCAAGGAGGGTTGTTAACTACAGCATCCATCATATGAGCTGCGGTGGCACGGTGGTTAGGAGGAAGGCAGTGCTGCAGGCTACTTCTGCTGCCTGTCAGCTTGCCTGCAGTTTTGCAGTTCAAATCTCACCAGGCCTGAGGTTGCTCAAATGCTGCCCTTTTGAGGGTAGCACTGGGGTAGGCTATGCAGCAGTTTCAGCCTTGCCACCCTCCCAAGCAGTGTGAGAGAAGCAGTGTAATTGCCTTCAGCAGGCAACTTTCCTGGCTATATTTTTCCACCTCAGAAATACATTTTTTGAAGCACTTTGGGCCTTCTTGTGGGAGGTAATCTTCTAATGCTCGAGCCCATAGTAATGTCGTACAAGTCTGCCACATGCAGCTTTCCTCCAAGCTCCTGCCCACGCACCAGCTCTCTTGGTGTGATGTCTTCTGTGTATGTGTGCATGTACGTGCGGTATAATTAGCCGTTGGTTAGAAAGGGTACCGCAGGAATCGGTTGGAAAACAACACATTGCTACAAATGTATAATGAAGTTCAATTAGCACAAATGGTTATAACCGAGGCAGTTTATGGACTACTGGTTGGGAGGTGGCAGAATTATAATTGGAAAAGTACCAGTGACTCTTTCCTTATTATTCTCTGGCCCACCTCTCACCCAAATGTCAGGAATAAATTAGAATTAAAGCAATTGCTGAGAACAGCGCTGTCTCTGGCAAGTAGCAGTTTAAGAGGCCACCTTGTAATGAATCCTCCCTTCTAGTTTGGTGATGCTAAGAAACTTCTCTGTTTAGAAAGCAAATGCTGGGGAATAGTCAAATGTCTGGGATTATGTGACAGATGCTTTTAACTTGCATGCCTTGAACATGTCTTTCACTTATGGTAACCCTTTTGGACATGGTTACTTGCTAATTGCTATAGCATATACTATTCTACAGCCTTATTTTGCGCCAGTCTGAGATTGAATTGCAAAGCCATCAAATGAATCTTGCCAGTGGCCCTAAGAGAGGATTTTAAATCTGAAAGAAATGTAAACTTAACTCTTTCTGTTAAGTGTTCTTGTTTTCTCACCTTCTCCAACTCAGCTGATGCAGTTTCTCAGATTTTCAGTACTGTATTTTATAGTAGGCAAAAAGTTCACCACCTGTAGTTTCCCCTGCACTATATGCATACATGACGTATTTAAGTATGTTATGAAATCATTAAAGGCACAGAACATGGGTAGATGGAGATTTAAGATGTGACAATCTGATTTCTGTCTTTATAAATTAGTAAATTAGTAAATCTGTCTATTCTCAGTCATCCAGGGTTAGGGTTAGGGTTGTCTTGTTTTGGACTGTCTTGTTTTTCTTTCACTTTTCATCCAAGAAGCTTCTTTAGCTCTTATTCCTTGCAGACAGCTGGTCATTTACATTCTTTTAGAGGCCATTTGGAGGTTTGTCTTGTGTCCTCAGGGTAAACCTCCAAGTGTATTTTATTTATTTATTTATTTGGTCTTGTATACCGCCCTATCTCCCTAGGGACTCAGGGCGGCTCACATCATAAAAACATACAATACAAAAGTTAAGAGAAATTAAAGTTATTAAACCCAGTTTGACCAAACAAATTATCTAAAACCCCAAGACATGACATTTAAAAACTAAACCGCCCCCCCGTTCAGTCCAGGCCGGCCTGTTCGAATAACCAAGTCTTTAGGCCGCGGCGGAAGGAGCGGAGGTCGGGGGCCAGACGTAGCTCCAGGGGAAGCTGGTTCCATAGGGTGGGCACTCCCACAGAGAAGGCCCTGCCCCTAGGGACCGCCAGCCAACATTGTCTGGCCGATGGTACCCCAAGGAGGCCCTGTCTGTGGGCGCGCACCGGGCAATGGGCATTCGATGCTGGCAAGAGACGTTCCCGCAAGTACCCCGGTCCTAAGCCATATAGGGCTTTATAGGTAAGTACCAGCACCTTGAATCTCATGCGGAGGTGAGTGGCCTCAACGATTCTCTAAAAGAATGCAAATGACCAGCTGTCTGCAAGGAATATAAATCTTTCCATTCCCCACCACCAGTAAGAGCTAAAGAAGCTTCTTGGATGAGAAGCGAAATGTCTTCAAAGAAAAACCAGAAAGTCCAGTTGTCTCTTGAAAAAGCATCTTTGGGATAATCAGTAAATCCTTCTCATCTAAAAAACCAACATTGGTATAATTGAAAGCATGTAGTTTCAGTTGATATGTCTCTTCATTTTGAAATGGTTGATATTATAATAAGAAAACTTAAACACTGTCCTGCTGGATCATGCCCCTGGCCATCTAGCCAGTCTGTTCTCACACTGGCCCACCAACTGCTAAAGGAAACCTGCTAATCTCCCAGCAGAATGCAAATCATTATTTGTGCTATTTGAAGTTTACATCCTTTTCCCTGTACAAAATGTATAGATCAGTGGTTCTCAACCTTCCTAATGCCGCGACCCTTTAATACAGTTCCTCATGTTGTGGTGACCCCCAACCATAAAATTATGGCTTGGTTCCTAAGACCATAGAAAATATGTGTTTTCTGATGGTCTTAGGCGACCCCTGTGAAAGGGTCGTTCGACCCCAAAGGGGTTGCGACCTACAGGTTGAGAACCACTGGTATAGATAACATTGGATTGCCCTGCAGAGCTGTATTCAGGGATTATGGATAAAACCAAGTATACATTATGGTCTAGTATAATGTGTAAGTCAGTAATAGTTTAATTTTGTTGTTGATGTTGCTGATATCATTTCACAATTAAGAGTGAGAAATGCTTTCTCTTGTACTGCAACTTTTCTGGAGATCTAAGCACAGGTAGTCCTTGACTTAGAACAGTACATTTAGTGACGGTTCAGAGTTGCCACGGCATTGAAAAAGTGACTTACGGCCATTTTTCACACTTATGATGGTTGCAGCATCCCTGTGGTCACGTGATCAAAATTCAGACTCTTGGCAATTGACTCACGTTTATGACGGTTGCAGTTTCCTGGGGTCATGTGATCATCTTTTATTTTTTTAATGTTTAAATTGTGTTGTTTTTTTAGTATTGTAAGCCACCCTGAGTCCTTAGGGAGATAGGGTGGCATATAAATCTCATAAATTAAATTAAATAAATAAATAAATATAAATAAATAAATCTTTTGCGACCTTCTGACAAGCAGATTCAATGGGGAAGCCAGATTCACTTAACAACGGTGTTACTAATTTAACAACTCCAGTGATTCACTTAACAAAAGTGGCAAGCAAAACCATAAAATGAGTCAGAACCAGGGGTGGGATTCTGCTGGTTCAGCTGAACCCCTAGCTCTGATGATCGGCTGGCTCTGAACTGGTTTGCTGTGACAATCATTTCTGCTGGTCTTCAGGGTGGAAGGCAGGAACTGTATAACTGTCAGTAGCTAGCTACTTCTAAAGTTTCTTTTGACTGGAAGCCATGGTGGGCTAGTTCCCCAAATTGGTTGCTATTTTTGTAGCAATATTGACAATAGCTGCTGATTACATTGTCCTTGAAGTCTCCACATGAAAGTCCATGTGCAGTAATATTACTGTACTTCACTGACAGCCTTAGCAGAAGTGTTTCCATTTACACACACATATGTGCCCAGGTGGCTGAAGATTTGTTCCTGATGAAAGACCCACCAGTTTTATGTAGCTGAAGTGAGATGCTCTGTCTGCATTAACGTATATTGTAAAAGATTTCTTTCAAACATTTCTTTGCCTGTTAATTATGAAAACAGACTGAGGGTTCTTGGTCATTAGCCAAAGCTGTATCTTAGGATTGCCATGGAAACAGTGCACTGATTAGAAAAATAACGCTATCTTGTACACATTTGTCTGTGGCTAACAGATATTGTTCAGTTTCAACTTTTAGTAGCCCCGATCAGCACTACCCGTGTTCAGACAATTGAAGAGCCACATTTGTCATCCCTAGACCAAAGCAAGGTAACGCAGTTGCGTTGAGTTTTAAACCTGGTTTAGTCTAACATGGTTAAATCAGTCGCATAGCTGAGCAGATTTAATGGAAACTATAAAATAAGATGGGAATTTTTAAAAAAATCCCAGAAGGCAGAAATGACAAACAATTTCTGCACTGCTTGCCCCTCAAATGAACATGGCCATAGCCAGGAACTCAACTTGATGTTGCCTTTTTACTGTGGTTAGTCTAGTCTAGTCTAGTCATAAAGTTCAGCTAATTCCCCAGCTACTACAGGTAGTCCTCAACTTATGACCACAATGGAGCCCAAAATTTATGTTGTTAAGTGAGGCATTTGTTAAGTGAATTTTATGACTTTTTTTGCCACATTTGTTAGGTGAACCACTGCGGTTGATAAGTTAGTAAGCCGGTTGTTAAATGAACCTTGCTTCCCCATTGACTTTGCTTGTCTGAAGGTTGCAAAAGGAGATCACATGACACTGAGACACTGCAACTGTCATAAATGTGAAACAGTTGCCAATCATCTGATCATGTGATCATGGGGATGCTGCAAAGGTCTTAACTGTGAAAAACAGTTATAAGTCACATTTTTCAGTGCCGTTGCAACTTTGAACGGCCACCAAGCAAACTGTTGTTAGCTCAGGACTACCTGTATATCCAATGGCTGTGGAGTTGAACATCACCATCCATCCGCTTGAGGAAGCCTGCACTAGTTGTAGCCCACTGGATGCCGACTTTCAGAGGTTGCATTTTCCATTTTTCATAGAAATGGATTGTGGTTCATTGCAAATTATGACGGGATGGCAGGAGTGATTATTTTCATCATGATGCCAAAGTAATATTTATTTGTTAGCTGTATATATCTGTAATTTCATTTAGGACCTTGTAGCATCCTTCCTTCCTGTTTTTTGCCGTAACAATAACATTGTTAGTTGAGATGATTTGAGAGAGAGTCAACTTCCTTGGGGTCCTTGAGCCTCTATGGTTGAGGATGGACTAGAACCTTTGCTCCTAAGACAGCATCTTAACTGCTACAACTCTCTCATTCTCTCTTCCTGGTGATCCCTGTAAACATCCCCAATATCTGCACGCTCATAATGTAGCAAACAGTGGGGTTTTTCTACTACTGGTTCTGTGGGCTACAGGTTCTGTGAGCATGGTTACTGGTTCTGTGGGTGTGGCTTGGTAAGTGTGGCGTGGCTTGGTGGGCATGGCTTGGTGGTTCTGTGGGCGTGGCATGGCTTGGTGAGCGTGGCAGGGCAAGGATACTGCAAAATCTCCATTCCCACCCCACTCCAGGGGAAGGATACTGTAAAATCCCCATTCTCTCCCCACCCCACTATCCTGCTTTCCAGCTCCGTTCTCCTGTGCAGGGCAATGAAAGAAGACCTGGCCGATCAGCTGGGACTCAGGAGGCAAACAATAGATGGGGGCGGGGCCAACCAGAGATGGTATTCTGAACTACTCAAAATTTCCGCTACCGGTTCTCCAGAACTGGTCAGAACTTGCTAAATACCACCTCTGGTAGCAAATGCAGCTCATGCATTTCTGCCATTTTTTTTGTAAACAATCTCCATTTATTCTATTTGCTTTCTCTCGTTTTATTCCCAGTTACTCCTGAAGCAATTGGGTTCCTCTCTGCTGTTGGGGTCTTTATAGTTCTCCTTGCAGTCCTCTCCCTCTTCATCAACAAGAAGCTCTGTTTTGAAAAGATTGGAGGTCTTCCTTGCTTGGAGCAACAGGGGAAGCACAAGCACTACAAAGAAAAATCTGGGGTTCGGGAGGGTCTTGGTAAGTAATATGTAATATTCTGGCAACAAAGCATCAGCAGCAAGAATGATATCCTCTTGTCAATTTTAATGACTTATTTCTGTTTTCATATTGATTGCATGCAAATTGCAAAACTTTAGCTTAGCCAGAATGTTTCCCTATATTTGCACTATATAATCAATCTTTTCTCTTTCCAAAAATAAATCACAACATACCTTGTATTGCAGCTTATCTCTTTTTAACCTGCAAGAATTTGGACACAAGGCATGAGCCACCTGGGTGATTCTCAATTTTTCTTTCTGTGTGCTTTCTGCTTGGTGATAGATACTCAGCTCCCTTCAGATTAAGATGTATGGATTGTTGATTCGTGTCAGAAGCATCACAATTAAAATAAAGCATACTATATGACATAGCATTTAAAATATAAAATGTATAAGATGTATGCAAAGGATATAGTATCTGTTTGTATCTATCTGTCTGTCTGTCTGTCCGTCCGTCCGTCCATCCATCCATCCATCCATCCATCCATCCATCCACTCAGACTCACTATATTCTTGCAACATTTTTATCTGGGGGATTTTTTTGCCCATTTATAGATCTTCCTCATTGGTTGTTTATGATATCATAGCACAATAAAGTATTTTTTCACCATTAAAAAATTGAAATGCTGATCCCCAATCAATAGAACATGTTGTAAAGTTATTACTTAAAAACAAAAGGAAGAGATTGCTTGCAGATTTTGTGTGTGTGTGTGTGTGTGTAACAAACAAATTGAGTATCTAAAGCTTAATTTGATTAAATTTTTGTTGTATGGTCTGAAACAGCAGAGGGGGAAATGGGATTGGACAAGAAACACAATCAAATCAAAAAGAAAACACAGCGAATGTCTTTGGGATAGTGTTTATTCTGGTATAGAAAAGAATTACATGAGTTGATGGGGCAACTCAGGTGGTTTATTCAGACATATAAGACATTTGTTGATATGTAATAGCATACTTAGGTATTCTGGTCAGTTAATGAGAATGAATGAATGATCTTAGTTCATCCCTGAATTTGGAGCAATAGTTTATTGTTGATTTCAGTTTTTGACTAGTAGCTATCCTGAAATGATGATTGCTCTGGACTTGGATGAATACTCTACAGGAATGGCTTAGTTTATTGTGTCAGGGTCATATAAATATGTTCATATAGATATTCAAATGAGATACAGAAATAAAACATTCTAGTTTTCCTCTGAGTGACAAACAGGAAGAATCATGAGAAAAGTACACCTTTAGGTTCTACAGGTAACTAGTGGAAAATGATTTTGTTTCATTGGGTCTGTTCCTCTGCCTCAATAAGAAGATGGAAACAAATCTAGGATTATTTGTATTCTAATGATCACATTTTGTTTTTTTAATTATTTCAATTTTGAGGCTGCCCAATGTCTTAGCGACTTAGACAAATGAAAATGTAAAGGAAATACATAGAAAAAGAAGATAAGTGATTAGAAACCAACCTCCAATTTAGAAACCAACCTCCAATTTCCAAAAGCCAACCAAAGAGGCTCAATCCCCATCCTAGCTCAGGATGTAGAATAATGAGGTCTTGAGCAGTTTGTGAAAAGTCAAGAAATTATGAGCAGTATGATGACATAATTGATCATAATAACCCTTATATCTTCTTTTTGTGGCATGACACAATTGCAACCCAAAACTCCCAATTAATCATCATTTCCTGATATATCAAAACCAATAAGCATTTCTTACTAACTTTGCCACATGATAGGATCTGAAATCTGCTTCAGAGCCTAAGATTCTAGCTTGTTCTATCTTATCAGTGATGGAAGTCTATTAATAATAGAAAAGGCAAATTGGAAACCTATAGTTAGTTGATTTCTAAGCCATGTGCAGCAGCAGAAAAGGTTGAGCATTTTTTCCTGGATCTTCCTGATTGGAATCACTTTCAAGGAGTATAGATGGTTCCTTCTGGGAAGCATAGTGGGATTGGTTGAGCTGCAGACAGATTTTGCAAAGCAGATTGTCTGCTTTGCACATACATGCTAAAAATAGTGTATTTCAAGTCTAACATATGTAATCCTGATAAATATAAAACTGGGTATACACGTTTAACAGTGCATGTAAGAGGCACTTTTCATGCTTTGTAAGTGTGTAGATATTGAGAGGTGTGTGTGTGTGTGTGTGTGTGCAGTATGTTCCTGGTTCTTGCCGCCCATAGCTTTAAACTTCTTTCTGGTTCTACAGTACTTGTGCTTGGCTCCTTTTATTTTCTTCTCTGCCATAGTTCCAGTATTATATAAACACTGATATTCTTCTGTTCAAAATTTCTTTTGTGTGATTATTGCAAAATCTTCCTTCTTCTTGACAAATAGCATGATGGAGGGGCCTTTCTAAATGACAACATCTCTCCTTCCCTTTATGTGGGTGTTGACATTTTTTTGGAGCTGCCAGAGATGATTTTGCAAACATATATTTACTGAAGCTTTTTAAAAAGTGAATGATTAATAAACAGGAAAAGTTTTAAAACCGAGTAAAGTGAGAAGGAGGAGGGGAATTCATTTGCTTCCAAGCTGTAGTAATTTGCATTTGAAAGTGATTCTTTCACTTAACGTGTGATTGACAAGTAAAACCTTGAAAAATATGGTACTTATAATGGAAAGATTTGTATTGATTCTAACCACAGCTTTTGAAAGCAGGTGGATTATACTAGCTGGGGGTTGGGGCACGCAAAAGCACAGCTCCAATTGGGATGCCACTAATGTAGCACAGCAGAAGGAAAGTTGGCTGAAAAACTAGGTGTGAGTGTGGGCTGCATTATTTTGAAAGGAGTTTTGGACTTTTGAAATTCTAAGTCAAATCTATCAAGATCTAAATGTGATTGGGGCAGTCAAGTTTTATTTGTTTACATTCCTGCCCATACACTAAAACCAAAGCGAAGAGGATCTTCTGTCAAAAGCAGGATGATTTCTGCGGAGCAACCATTTCCCTGCCTTAACTGTACCATGTTCCATTTCCCCCATTACTTTGACTGGCTTCTGGTATGGATGCCCTCCAGATAATCTTCGATATCAACGCATGAATGTCTTGCCAGGTCCCATTACTATGAATAGCAATTAAGTGAATAGAGAGATATTCAAACTTTATAAGTCATGAAAATAGCAGATGAGTAGGATAAATGCATCCTTGCATTGAGCTTGATTCCTGGTGACTACATGAATGTGCCAGTGTAGGTTTAGGGACAACTTTATGCCTATAGCCTTAGGATTTTCTAGTAATGTCCCAATCTAGACCTAGCTTTGCGTAGCTTTTGAACTCGGCAAAGGTTGCTAGGTGCCAGTATCTGCTGTGACTGTTTATGAGGTAGAATGTTAAACTATATGTAACTGAAGAAAAGGCACTTTGTTCTTTCATATTTTTATTAATTCCTTGGATGAAGAGATAGAAGGTATATCAATTGTCACCTAATTGTGTGGGATGGCCAATATCCTAGAAGACAGAAATAAGAATCAAAGTGATCTTGAAAGGTTAGAGAAATGGGCTGAAATTGACACAATGAAATTTAATAGAGACAAATGTAAATGGCTTCTCAGAATCAGCAACCATCCAGGTATATAGAATAGGGCTCATTTTTGCATGTATGGAAAAGGTCTTGGAATAGTTGGTACAAATTGAATCACCTCTATAATTTGGCAACATTTTGTTGCTGTTATCTTTCATTTTGCTGATTTCTATCCATGGTTTCAGCTTAAGATCTTTCAGAACTTCAATACTTTACTTTAAAGTAGTTGCTATTCATCATGTTTGTGTGGACTACAAATTTATAATAATTCTGCCTTCAATGAAATCATTTATAAATATTTTGAACAACACAGGATCTTGAATGAAGCCCTACAGTAGAGCTCTCAATATTTCCTTTTGGTTTATTGCGAAGCAGTTAATGTGCACTCATTGGGTATAGTGGTTTAACCAGCTATGTAGACCACTCCTAGATTCCCATGGGAAACATAATCAAATAGTTTGCTGAAATTAAGATACACTCCTTTCGGAAGATTACTAATGCAAAGTAGAAATTGTAGAGTTCTGTCTCCTTTCTGTCAGCTGTTGCTATCTTACTATTTTCTTGTATGACCCCTTCTTTTTTTTCTTCCTCTAAATAATAATATAAATAAATAATTAATATAAATAAATAATAAATAATATAAATAAAATAAATGCATAAGTGCACCAACGTGCCTACCGTCCCTGTCCTATTGTTTCTTTTATTGTTTCTTTTATTGTTTCTTTTATTTTTCTTATATGTATTCATTTCATGTATTTATAACTATGTTTACCCTTATACTTATTATCTTGTAAGCGATTGACAAATCAAATAAATAAATAAATACTGAAAGCCAAAAAGCCCATTTTGTTGCTTCTACTGTACCCTGTCTTTTGTATTTTAAATTTTCTAATTTTCTTTCTGCAGATAATTGCTATTTGCTGATACACTTTGACAATTATACCCATCTGTATATGTGTCTTGTTAAACTTCCTAAGTTGCCTTCCCCCATCCCCATTTTATCATTAGACTTGTGTGCAACTATACTTTCAGTTCCTGCTTTCCTTTTTTCCCTTGACCTGAGGATTTCTGCATGTGAGTTTGTACCTAGTATTCTCAAAGGATTAATGTTGACCTGTTAGAATATGAATGTATGAATGAGTATGCCAGAACCACAGGATGACATGATTACTGTCTATCAAAGTAATCTGCTGCTTTATCTCTTCAACCAAGTCTTCCATACTTGTTAAGATCAAATCTAGAGCAATTTATCCTTTTTAGCTTTCGTTGTTCTTTCTAAAAATAGAACAAGTGTGAAAGAATTTTTGGGATCTTGGATTCTTGTCCAACTTCATTTTCCGGAAGGGTACAGGTAGTTGAGGGGCCCCCTGTTATTATTGTTGCATCTTACTGTACATCCTGGTCAAGGAGGATAATATCTAGACTGATTGATCAGCATGACAATTAACAACGTATCTTAGAATAATGTATTTGCTGTTTTCTTTCTTTGTATTCTTATTCAGATGCTGTCATCTGGACTCTCAAATTGCATTCACATTCCTGGATCTTAATATATAACATTTATTTCCTTCGCATATAATGCCAATCTTCCTCACTTTCCTTTTATCTGGCTTGTTTCTTTTGTATAAATTATATTCATCATCTTTGTATTCTATTAGTGAGTTTCATCCTACCAGTTATCAGTAAAGTGTATTAAACTTCTTAATCCATTAACAAAGATCATGTGAATCCAGCTATTACGATTTATAAACCATCATTAGGTAAATCAAGACCTAATATAAAATATGAGCCTGTTCAGTTTCAATTGTTAATGCAGTTGAATTACATCTGTGTGAAGACTGTCTAATCTCAGCTGCTTCTTTCTTGGCTGCAAATAATTTTGTTCTACAAATGCTGCAGGCAAGCTGGATTCATAATAGCAGTTGACAGCTTGGGCGACTTAATAGGTTGTATCCATAAGGATATGCATAGCAGGAATTTTTAGAATTGTTTTAATTGTTTTAATGTTTTAATTATATTTTGGGTTTCTATGAGATTTGATCTTCTTTTGATTGCATATTATATTGTTTTACTGTACGCCGCCCCGAGTCCTTGGGGAGATGGGGCGGGCTAGAAACCCAATAAATAAATAAATAAATAAATAAGAAATAGCTTGACGCTTGGAAGTTTTGTTTTGCTTGGAGGTTTTAACAGCATGCTGACAAAGGTCATTTACCTTTAAAAAAAATCAAATAGTGATACAAAACTGTTGAGTGTTCCATTGATTTGTATTCAGGACTTATTCTAGCTGTTTTGATTTAGTTGTGCTTGCCATTTAGGATGAATCTGTCTTATATTAATCTAACCATAAATGCCTCCTGTCTCCTTATTATCTACATAGACTTGCAATAACCCATCAAGATAGGTTTTTTTAGCCCTTCGTGGATTTGCTAGGGTTTGAATCTAGAACCTTTCATATGAATAAATATGTGCGGTGAGATTTAATTAAGGCCTTACCAATTACATACAGTACTTATGAGCATTGTTCATAATCATTCTCTACTTCGATGCATTTAGAGTAAAATCAAATACTGCCTGGGTGCTTCTTTTTCTTGGGTTCTATCTTCTTAGCTAGATTTACTGATTAACAAAGACCATTGTTAAGAACAACAGATGATTCAAACTAATTTCTTGTAATGCTTATTCTGTAGCTCACAGAGCACTGAATCTGATACACTGGCAAAGAGGAACAGCTGGAATTTATGACCATCACAGGTTTTGCTCATTAAATATATAAAAGTATGGCTTCAGAGGATGTCTTAAGCTTCTTCCAGCCTTTTTCCTCCTGGATATCTCGAGTCTATGAGGCTTTCCAGCAAGCAGGAGAATCCTTATCTTCTTCGTTGAATAATCTGGGAAGCAAACCAGATCAAAATGAATTTGATGGGAAAGATGAGGATTTAGAAGACAGTGATGGGCTTTATGAACGCTACTCTTTAGGTTCTGATGATGACAGTACTTCAAGTCAGGAGAGTGAGGAATCTCATCATTCTTCATCATCCTATCAAGATCTTGCTTCACCTGAATCTTCAGATCTTGATTTGTATTGGCCTGAGCAGAAAGGAACCATCCCCCATGCCTCGGAGGAATACTTTGAGGATGCCTCCCATGAAGCCTACCAAAGTTACAAGAGTTATCAAGCTATGGAAGCTCTCCCCACTATCCCTGAGGAGGAGGAACATCTCCACTCCAAGCAAATTAAGAACCTTTCATGTAGCTGGGATGGTGAGTTTTTATTCTTCTTTGACAGCATTACATTTGCTTATCTAGATGATCTTCTATCTGCAAGGCTGGCATCTGTACACTTAGACAGGCTTCATGTTCTGAATTTTGAGAAGCAGAAGTTGAGACTTTGATTTTTTTCAGTGCACCTTACACCCTACAATTTGAAACCATACAAGAAATGGATAATTTTTTCAGAAACACTTTGGGCTACCTTGGAATATGTGTATGATCCAAAAATATTTAGAAGATCTTGTATATTCTTTGAGCTATTTTAAGGGTTTGAAAGAAAGTTCCCATTTGTCAATTTGCTGTAAAGGAAATTATTCTGTCAGGTTACAGACCAAACAATGTCCTCTTGGAACATTCAGTGCAGATCAGGATATCCTATGAATAAGTCTTACAGCAGACAAGTACTTCACATTAAACACTTTACAATGGGACCCTAAGGAGTTTAATTTCTACTTTCCTATCTTAACCAAGGCTTGGGGCTGTGCTGTGTGGGATCTAAGTTGGGAATGGCTTGGATTCAGGTTGGTCCTCACCTAATGATCTGTGGAATTCAGTTGATGGCAACTGGGACTACCTGGATTGTCATTACTTAGCGATACAAATTACAGCTCAGTTTAACATTGTAATTTGAGACTATCTGTATACACATGACCTTACTGATTTCAGGAGCATGGCTTGGAGGATAAACTGAGAAATATGTTCTTTGGGTTGCCCTCTGTATTGTATGTAAATATGCATATATTATACATGTTTTCTGGGAGCTGGCTTCAAATACACCTTACAAGATAGATGTTCAATGATAACTATGGAAAACATCTTCAGAGAACCTTCCCTAAAAGAGTTTTAGAGGCCACAGAAAAGCCAGGCTTGACCAGTTAATGCAACTTCATATCTAATCAAATAATCTGTTCTTAGCAAGATGATATCAGAGCTAAGGAGAGGTAACAATTCATAATACATATTCCGTTAGCACCCCCACTTTTTTTAAGTTAGCATATCTCTCTCTCACACACACACAATCTCTTGTAGGTTCCTAACATATGTAGCTATCAGCAATTACAGTTCAAAGGCAAAGCAAGTTCAACAGCCAGTAATTCTTTGTCAGGATTTCTATTTTAATCATTGAACAACTTGGGATTTTTTAAAAAAATTCATTTCTCTTTTTGAGAAAGGCTTGAATAAACTAACATTCTTTTTCTGGTTTTTGATGTTGGACAACTTTGCTAATATTTACATGTTTTCTCTGGGCAAATGGAAAACTCTTTACCTGTATCATCTCTGGAGATTCTCAATCATCCAGGTCCTGGTTTCCCCAAAGGTGCTTTTCCAAACGACAACTGGACTTTCTTGGTTTCTTTTTTCTTTGAAAACATTTTGCTTCTCATTTTGTGAAATGTTTTCAAAGAAAAAAAAACAAGAAAGTCCAGTTGCCTTTTGGAAAAAGCACCTCTGGGTCTTCCTGTATCCACATAGTTATATACATGACTTAGATTGCTTCTGTTTGATGTTCTAGGTGCTTTTAAGGGATAATGCTTAAATATGCAGTCACTGCTAACTAAGCCCTGTTTATTAGTATATTGAACATTATATATCAATTTTCAACTCTGATGGAATACTCTTACAATTTTTTTTTAATTACATTTATATGCAGACTCACTGCTTACTAACTATAGCCTTCATTCCTGTTACTATTTTAGTCAGCTTATTGAACATTATGGAATGAGTCAACCTTGAGCCTGGTGGGATTTTACAACATCTGGATGAGAGGCATTTAACAGCCTGAGCTACCAAGGCTCTTTTTGATACCTTCACAAATCAATTTCCATTTTTTAATCTTCCATCAAGAAGTATTTTTCAATTTCAATATAAGGAGAATTTTTCTGACAGTGAGAACAATAAACCAATGGAACAGCTTGCCTTCAGAAGTTGTGGGAGCTTCATCACTGAAAGCTTTCAAGAAAGACCCTGGACTGCCAAATGGTGCAGGGTCTCCTGTTTGGGTGGGGGAGTGGGAGTTGGGCTAGATGACCTACAAGTTCCCTTCCAACTCTGTTATCCTGTTAATTATCAGTTGCTGTTCCATATTGGTAGTACTAGAGACTGGGTAACTCACGTTTCAGAAGTTATTTCAATGTGAATGTTGAAAGTATTGGCAAAATTGTATCTCTTCACATGAAGCTTGAAATACTCCTTGAACTTCACATCACTTCATCAGACGGAATTGACTTGTACCTGAAGACAGAATCAGTTCTTCTTAAGAAATTGAGAGAGAAGGTATTTTCTCTTTTGACCAAATCTCTTTTCCAGACATAAATAAGAAATTTGCTTTCAGGGTTCTGAGCTCCAAATAAATTCTGTTGAAAAAGTGTACTGTAAATATTTCTCATTTCATGTTGTTGCTTTCTTGAAAGTGCAATGAATGTGACAAATGTACATAGCTGATATTTGCATGATAGATATACTGTTCTGATACCATCAACTTCATTCTGTTAATTTCTCGTCTAACCTGTGCCAGGTTGATTAAAGCACCTGCTTTATCACTGTTAAATCAGACTTTAATTTCTTAAAATCAAAACTGCAAATCTTTGATGCAGCTGGTACTTTCGATGAAATTTCCCATGGTGGCTGCCATTTGCCATTGGAGGAAATGGCAAATGGAAATTGCTGCTAAAATAATCATTGGTTAATATGTGAATATTGAGTACATGCATAGACTTAATATCTAACATATTTTGTTCCTAAACACAGAGGGAATGACTCTAAAAATAAAGCTTCTATCTCCTCTGTCTTTCCCAACTTGATGTTTTTCAGTTGTGTGAGGTTTCAGATTTGACTATGCTGGCTAGGGAATTAAAGGTATCGATACCACTCCTCATCTGGAGAGGAGAGGGTTGGGGAAGGCTACCTTTAAGATTTAACCCTTACTCTTCAAATTCTCTTTCAAACACCAAATATATGAAAACTGAGTTAGAAGAGGGCTGACACTGTCTTTATGATGATCTAAGCTGAGGTGGTCTGGTACATAACATTTGGTAATGGAAGAGAGATTATTTTTCAAAGAAGCCTTCTCCTATATCCCCGGCCCATAAATGCGTTCTCCTGCCTCAAAATTGTAAACAGTTGTCTTAGTGTGGGGTTGTTGCTGTTGTTGGGGTTTTTTTGGTTCAGGGGAGTGTTCTTGTGTATCTGTTTCCTCTATTGCTGCTTTTTGGAGGGAGGGGTACGTTATTTTCTCCACTTTTAGTTATTCTTAATGCACCATTTTCATCTACCTCCCAAAAATATAATAGAGGCTTTTAATGATAAATTGTCACAAAACAAGAGCAATACTTGAATGCTTTTTGTTGCCATAGAAGCATTTCTGGCAGATCACAGAAGGACCCTTTTGCTAATAGTAAAGTATGAGAAGAAAATAGACACGCTCTTCATCAAGTAATTGCTGTTGATGAAAAAGCAAAGAGGCCTTATGTTCTTAGTCCAGAATAGTCCTTACTGAATGTACATGAGTTTCATTTTGGGAAGGGGCAGGAAGCAACAGGAGAATTAATATCTTACTATGACAATTCTCATCCTGTGCTTGAATAAAAGAGGAGCATAAAATCAAGAATATTTGGAGATAGCTTAGAAGTGCCAATGCTATGTTTAACTCCAAATCTTTTCTGTCTTTCTGAGCTCAGAAAAATCATCTTGCAGTTTTCAAGAATGTTTCATTTTAAAGAGAGATAAGTAATATTTCTCTGCCATCTCTTGGGAAAATGTTTGCACTAAAAAAAATGCTAGTAATCTATATTTGTGGATATGGGCAAACATCAGACACATCAAAGCACAGACATCTCAGGTGGAGTTATTGAGTTAAAATAGTAAAAGAGTGCACAGTCCATCTAAGCATAGATGTGAGACTAAACCAACATTTACGTTGTCATGTATATACCCAAAGCAAAATGTAGTCTTGGGTTAATGGCAAGCTTGCACTGTGCACTCAAAAGGCCTTGTGATCACTGATGGTATTACAGTAATTTCCAGTTGCAATTGCAGCTGGGAATGCAATTCCAGTATCTGGCCAAGCAACCCCTATGATATATGAGCCATAAAATCACTGGCAGCCATAGCTTTCCACAAATTGACATACAGGTATAGTAGTTGCTAAAGCTGTCTGAGAGCCCATAAACTGAAATCTTGTTGAAGACCAGCTGGACTCTTGTTAATGACATTGGAAAATCCTCACACTTTTCATGCCCCAACAATGGGTGGGGTTCATCACTGCATTCTACCATTTTTTTTAACTTCCCAAGGTAGACATAGTGATATTTAGCAGAACAACAGAATAAACAGAATTGGAAGGGACTTTGGAGATCTTCTAGTCCCACCCTTTGCTCAAGCAGGAGACCCTAGACCATTCCAGACAAGTGGCTCTCCAGTCTCTTCTTAAAAGCCTCCAGTGATGGAGCACCCATAACTTCTGAAAGCTATCTGTTCCAGTGGTTAATTGTTCTGACTGTTAGGAAATTTCTCCTTAGTTCTGCATTGCTTCTCTCCTTGATTAGTTTCCATTCATTGTTTCCTAGGGGTTTCCAGCCAAATACTAGCCAAATCCAAATCTTCCTAGCTTTCTGTGGGTTGCCAAGGTCAGCCAGATGCCACCATCTAGCTGACCCTGAGGGTCTATGCACACATTTTACCATCAGGAGATGGCTTCCATAAACACTCACACATTACTACCTATTACAACTCTAAGAGTGAGTTATATATCTTAAGTTCAAATAGTACAGTACATTTCCTCCTGTGTTTCCTAAATGAGCAAGAACCAATAATTTTTCATGCATTGTTATTGTAATGGCCTGTCTGTTCGCACCTTCTTTGCATCAGATCTTGGTCTCTTTAATCTTCACACTTGCTTTAGATTTATGAGATCCCAAGTGTGGGATCTCTGATAGGATTGGGAGAGCCCACTGGATATGATGTCCAGGAGAATTGCTCCCAGTTCCTGCAGATCCACCATCTACCTACCTATTGCAGACTGATTGTCCCAGATTCATGGCTGACACCATTAATCCTGAAAGCAGCAGTTGTGAATTCTTTGGTTATTAATTTCTACCTTAGTCAGTTTCTATAATTTCTTCATAGCATCTGAAAGGATTTTTTTATGATAGTACTGCTACCATAAGTCAAAAGTATATGATAGTTCTGGGATTCCACTGAGTTATCAACTGCTTCTTTAAAATTCTTATATGGAAGCAGAAAATACAATTGGCTTGACAGATGGTTCGGAGCTATTAACTTTCAGCAAGAAGCAAACAATATTTTGTACTTTTGATATTTACAAGCTTCTTGAGATTGCCAGTTCAATGTTACTTCAAAGTTTACTTTGCTTGATGGGAATAACTTAATAATGTTTTGTTAAGGTTATGGCTTCATTATGTTTGTTAACAATGTTTTCTTGGTTAGTGTATCTTGCTAATTGACATAGAGCTTCTTGTTAACCCAAGCTTTTTCTACATTCTCTCCCTGAATTAGACCAGGACAAGAACTCTTCCATTCTTTTGAACATTTCTGATTTCATACATTCTTTTTTATTTTATCCTTCCATTCTCTTTACTCCATGACTTCACTAGCTACACTAGTGGTTCTCTTAGAATAAATCTTCTTAACTGCCTTTCAGCAACTGCAAGCAATGCTACATCTCTGTTGTTTAAAATATGTTTTCTCTTGCCAACTACCTCCTGCCCAGGACAATTGCTTTTCCAGTAGACACATGCATGTTATATGGAAAATACATAATAAAATGCTGTAACAATACAATTCACAATAAAATCAACTGTTAGAGATTGAATTACAATTTTCAGAATGCTGAAGAACTGGACAAAGACTATTAAAGTCATTACTGAGATAGTAGATTCATGGTGCAAAGCAGAAGAGTAATCCATCCTCCTCCCTCCCTCCCTCCCTCCCTCCCTCCCTCTGTCCCTCCCTCCCTAAATTGATTGCTTTCTTTTGTCTTCAAGCACGCTGAACCTTTTTTACAGGATACACAGAATTATCTATCATCCATCCATCCATCCATCCATCCATCATCTATCATCTACCTACGTACTGCATTTCCCCCCAAATAGGACCCGGTCTTATATGTTGGGGGTGGGCTCCAAAATAAGCACTAGGGCTATTTTTGGGGAAACATGATTTCCAGGTGATCAACCAGGCTGGGTGCCCCACTCCCTGACACACACACAAGAGGCAGCTCATACAGCGCAGGTGAGTTGATTCCCTGTCCAAGCAACAGACAGAGGAAGGCATGAGGTGGAAGGCAGGCGATCCTGATGCACTGCACAGGCTACATATAAGCTGAGAGACATGAAGAGAAGCCTTCTTGCCATACCTCTGCCTCGGTCTGATGCTTAGACAGGTAATCAACTCACCTGTGTTGTGTGGGCTGCAGCTGCTGCCGGATACTATCAGCCCGTGCATGCTTACCACCTCCTCTGCTGGCCACACCCAACCCTTCAATAGGGCTTATTTTTTTGGGGAGATCTTATATTAGGTGCATGCTTAAAAATCATGGTAGGGCTGATTTTCAGGGTAGGGCTGATTTTCGGGGAAATGGTACCTACCTACCAGCTACCTACCTTCCTATCGACTCCTATTTCAGCCAAGGGACTCTGGGAGGCTTACAATTCTAAATTATAACATGTTCTGCCCAGACCATGTTTAGCATGGGCCCCGATTGGTACATTCCCCTAATCCTTTACCTCCCAGCCATGCATGCCAGGAAGTTCTCAGCTGTTTGCCATTCCATTAGTTGGTCTTACAGGCCATGTACCTTCAATAAAAAGCCCTCTCAGAGACCACACCCCCATTGAAATAGCCAGTATACACCTATAGTAAAGCAATTATAATATTTTTATTTTTGATTAGTTATAAGCATTTTTTAAAAAATGCCATTTACATAACAACTAGTTTTACAACAAAAATACATTTCTTAATTTTTTCCAGGTTTAATGCCTTAATTCTGAGGTTTTTGTTATGGTAGTAGCATAGTTGTTCCTTGCCACTGTCTCCAGACTCCACTCCAGATGCTCTGTCTATCCAGCTCATCCTGCTCTTTTTTTTCGTATATGTACTTGTAAACAAAAGTAATAGATTATTGCCATTTACAGTGTTTAGTTTCCAAGATCGTTCCTATGGATCACAAGAAAGAATATCTATACTGGAAGCTGGTGCTGTGATTTGCAGCATTATACGTCAAAGTAAGGACAGAAAGTCATCTGTGTGCTAAAGGAGGTAGCCAAGGTAATGAGGATGAGGAGAAAATTTGATGGAAGTAAGTGCCTGCGTGTGAAGTATGACTTCAGAATACGCATTTGTGCTCTAAGGAAGTGAATTCTTTGGTAGATTGTTCATCTCAAGAGGTAAATATTTACTTGCAAGCTGTGAACAAAGAAGATTATTCTGTAGAGCAGCTGAAAATATGACATTTGAGATGGGGATAGTAGGATGAATAAAAGCATGGCAAATGGGACTGAGAAGTAGCTTCTGTTATGTATATGTACACAACATAATTGGGTTGACAATATATAACCCACAAATATATATGTTTGTAGCTTTAAGGAACAATACTGTAATGTATTATACTATGTTCTGGTTGGTTGATCATGCTGCAAGTTGCCATAAGAGGGAGCTAGAGATCATGGTTTAATACTCTCTCTCTTTCTCTTTCTCACTGATGATCTCTCTTGATACTGATACTGACTGACTACGGACCGATACTGACTAACTCTGTTTACTTTGATATTCTGTTGATATCGAAGGTTATTTGTTGTATTATGGTTTGATATTTGTCTACTGTAAAAGACGTTAAATGGGTAAGAAGACTTTATAACTGGATATTTCTGGACTCTAAAAACGAGTATGACATGGACTGTTTATTGGACTGTGCTATTTCTTCAAGTAAACATTAACACATCTTGATTTAACTCTGTGTGGCTATATATTTATTCATAACTGTTCTCATATACATTTCCATGTGCATATCCTTGTTATACAAGGGTTACTCTGCACTTATCCTAACAGCTTCATCTTGAAAAGTTTAGATGACAATCAAAGCATCCTCTGTACTTTAATTCTTGTATATGTGATTAAAGAAACAGTCCAGCCTCTCATCCTGACACTGAGATATAATTGAGCCTGACACATATGAGAGACATTGGCAGAGTTAAAATAGCTAAAGTTGAAGGTATCCATGTGACTAGAATGAGATCTGTGCTAGAAATGTGTCTTGGATATGTTTGCTGCCTTGAGTTACTTCTAAAGATAATAAAGGTGGAATGCAGAGAAATTTTAAAAATCCCTATTTTTCTTTTACTTTGGATCTTTTTCATATACAATGGGAAACATAATATAACCAGTATTATAGTAATTATTTATAAATTTGACCTCTGTCTGCGGGAAAAGGAGATTAGTTACATAAAGGAGAACCAAGGCAATATTATTATCTGCAGTGGTGGTATTCCAATTTTTTTTACTATCGGTTCTGTGGATGTGGCTTGGTGGGCGTGGCAGGGGAAGGATACTGTAAAATCTCCAGTCAGAGGTGGGATTTGCCAGTTCTTCTAACTACTCAAAATTTCCGCTATTGGTTCTCCAGAACTGGTCAGAACCTGCTGAATACCACCTCTGATTATCTAGCATTATGGATAGAGAAAAATAATGTGAAAAGAAAGGGAGGTTGAAATCTTCATGCTGTGTGTACTCACAGCTACACATAACATGCACCTACATGAAATGCATGGGTATGGAAGTTAGAAATGGGCATTCTCGGTTCATAGATAAGAGACTGGATTCTTGTGCCTAGTTAGTGTAAGACCAGTTCTGTGACTGACATTGAAGCATTTGCTACATTATTTTAGGCTTGCAAATGCTTGACTTTTCTATGCCTACAGCCTCATCGCAAAGCTCTGGGATATTTCTAGAGTGAGTTTGAGGCATGAGCTAAGTTTACAAATTTGGCAATGAAAGAGCAGGTGTTTCAACACCATCATCTACTAATTGATACAAAAAAACAGTGTGCTGCTTCTTGATATTTAATTTTTTTTATCATCTGCATCCAGGCAAACAATGGGAGGAATCTTTCCTTTGGGAACTGCTGGGGTGGGGGAGTGGTGGATATAAGTGACAATTTGTGTGCATGTGGGCTCATTCTCTCTCCTTTTCTCTCACACACTTACGCACACACTCAGATGCATTTGAATATACCAGCTGTCTAGTGTGTTACTATGTTATACTGCTTTTTTTAAGGATAAAAGAATAACAACTCTGGCAACACACTTTTTTTTAGTATTGCCAACAATATATGCAAAGAATATGAAGACCGTGTCTTTGAGTGCTAGTTATTCTTTTGCACAAACATGTTGTTAGCCTTACAGTATTTTGTATCCAGCATAGGAGATGGCCTTTTCTTTGGTGGCCTAGAGGACTTGGAGATCTGTCAGGCATGCTTCCTTCACAATCCCATCAGTTCTGCTGTCTTAATCAACAGCAGCATGAGACTTCATGATGACTATCGCCCCATGTCAGAGTTTTTGCAGAGCTTTTGATCGATTGACTGCATTCAAAAAGCGAATCCTGTAACCATCAAAATGATGACTTTGACCAAATAGCAAAGAAGTTAGGACTTTTAATGACCTTTTCTATGCAGGAATTGACTGTGTCCAATACATCGATAGCAGACAGAAATAATTGATATGTAATATTGCAGCTGATCTTGAAACGTTATCCAGGTTCATTTATGACATGAGTATACCTTATCCTTCAGGGTAGAATGGAGATTGGAATAGTTGGGGAGGCTTTTTCATTCAGATGATAATCATTGATCTCCAATAAATATTTCTTTTCCCATTCCTACAGCACTTTGTGCTACGTTTAAAAGTATTAATAATGGTGATGGATAAATAAATGTTTAAGCCAAATAGCATTTTATAATATCTACTCATCATGTATGGCTCATGTGAACATGGTGGAGGATATGGGGAGCAAGGTTGAGCAGTGTCTGATTTACAGTTACTAGGTTTGCCTTTTCAACTGCAATGTTAATTTCATTACTCGTTTGAGGGATATAATGTGAATGCCTCCACTTTGTTTGCTGTAGCATTTGACATCTTCATTCAGGATAAAGTTGATCAGTAGAAACTCTTGAAAGTCTACATTTATTCTTGAGATATTAGAAAATCAACTACTTCAAGTAAAACAAACGAAACAACAAACATTAAACACCAGGAACCTCTTAAAGCAGGGGTTTCAAACTCTATTTCATTGAGGGCCACATCAGGATTGTGTTTGACCTGGATGGGGGGCAGGGTGGGTGTGGTCAGCTCAACATCACTCCTGTAGGGAGCACCTGTGGTGGCCCGAGTGTTCTGCCATTGGAAATAGGCTCCTGAGCTTCGTTTTTGGCTGCACTTTTCACTGGCAGAGGGTTGCAGGAGGCTGTGGAAGCCGAAAATGGAGCTCAGGAGCCCATTTTCACTGGGAGAAGCACCGTGAACCAGTTCTTCGCTGTTTCCAGAGCGGCCCCGTGGGTCAGATCTAAGTATCCTGTGGGCTGGAAGTGGCGCCCAGGCCTTGAGTTTGACACCCCTGTCTTGAAAGAAAAAATGGAATGACGATTAGGGAGAGGAGTGAAAAAAAGGAACATTCATTGTTGTTATAAAGATCACTAGCAGAAAGGTGGCACACCTCTTGGTAAAACACAAGTAGCTAATTGGAGATCCTGTATCCCATGGCTCCTGCCTTGCTTGGTCCTTCTGAGCTTGTAAAATGATTCTGCCTCCTGGGCTATCAAAATCTTCTGTGTCTCTTTTTCTCTCAGTGAACAGTTATGGGGATGATGAAGATCTAACAACATCCTCAGACAGTGATGAAGAGGTGATTAAACAGTTTGAGATTTCAGTTTCTCGTTCGCAGAGCTTTCGATCAGGAGTTTCTGAAAAAGGAATCCAAGCAGGTTTGGAGAACAGGCCAAAATTTAACTGCTTGTTGTCAAATCATGAAGAATACAGTACTGAGGCCTCTGAAAGTGAAGGTATTTTATAACTCTTTCAAAAACAAAACAAAACCATGAATGGAAATTACAGAGATAAACAAAAAGTGCATCAGGTTTCGCTCAGTCAAGGGATATACAAGTGGTCAACAACATGACTAGAATTTGCTCCAGGGTTGAAGGCCTATGGACATCTTCTCATACTAGCACCGCATCTGCTAAGCCTCTCTTAAAATTAGTCAAAACTTAACAGTAAATATGACAAAAGCCATAAAATCAAAAGCTTATAATGTTAATCTAAAATCAACACATCACTTAAAAATGAAATGGGCAAAAAAAAATTTTTAGGAGTACTTGGGAAACAGGCATACACTCACAAGCTTCTTAACTTCTCCCATAACTTCTATATCTAACACCTTAATAGGTTGATAAAGTAAACATTTGACTTGGGTAAACTGTAATAATGGTTGCTGTAGCCATCACTCAGTTGTCTTAAGAAAGCACAATTAATATCATTTTATGATAAGTCAAATGTACAGATAGTCCTCAGCTTACAATCATTGTTTAGTGGCCATTCAAAGTTACAATGATACCGAAAAAAGTGACTTATGGCCATTTTTCACACTTATAATCTTTGCAGCGTTCTATGATGACCCAGGGCGTGGCACAAAGGCAATACAGTCAGATAATCAGTAGAAGTCCCTTTATTAGCTCCAACTTTGTCCCTAATGTCCTGGTTACCTTCTGGGCTGGAGAAAAACTCTCCCAGGAACAGCCTTTGGCTGCAGAGAATCAAGTCCAAAACGTGGTCAACAAAAATTGTAACTATAAGTCCAATCAAGGCAAGATGAGGTAATTAGTCCAGCAGGGCAAGAGAAGGAATTCCAGATGTGAAGGAATGGCAGTAATTCAACACGGTTGGGAAGATGCCAGGAACACAGATAACCAAAGTCAACACAAGATAAATTCAACATTTGTTCCCAGCAGATGCTGCACTCAGCTTGCATCTCTTTTAAACTCTCATTCCCAGCTGTGGCTAATGAAGGAAATGAGGGCCCTTTCCTCCCCTGTAAGCCACGCAACCCATGTTGCTCTCTTTTCCATTCCTCCCTGCATGCCCTAGGATGAAGAGGGGGTGGGCCTGGGTCTTCCTCTGAACTCCCTCTCCCTTGTTTTACCTCTCTCCTGCTCTGCCCAGCCGGACTTTGCCCTTCCCCAGTTTCCTTCACAGCCAGTGGAGCCACACTCCCACTCCCTGTCAGCTGTTTGACTTCCTCCTCAGATTCAGACTCCCAACAGGAGCATGACATGTTCCCTGTGGTAACATGACCAAAATTCAGGCACTGGCAGGCATTTATAAGGGTTGCAGTGTCCTGGGGTTATGTGATCAACTTTTGTGGCCTTCTGACAAGCAAAGTCAACAGGGAAGCCAGACTCATTTAACAACCATGTTACTAACTTAATGACTGTGGCAAGAAAGGTCATAAAATGGAGGCAAAACCAACGTAACAACTGTCTTATTTAGCAACAGAAAATTTGGACTCAATTGTGATTGTAAGTTGAGGTCTATCTGTATTTATCAAGATGCCTTTGTTGATGACAACTCTGGGAGTAGCTTAGGGAGGGACCTAAGATATGACTTCAGAAAATGAGTCAAGGTGGTTTTTAACCAGGTTGCTTGGTCTAAATGATCAGTCTTTTTCAACTGCAACAAGGTTAAGATGGGTAGACTTCAAACTCCCAGAATTTCCCAACCAGCATGCTGAGGTTGAGGTTGCTGAAGCTGCCAAACATTGGTTTAAATCAGACTTCTCCATTTACCACCCTCCAGAGAGAGAATGCCAAGTTGGAAAAAAGCTGGAGTTGGTGTACCATGCACTTTGGAATATATCTCACTGACTGTTTCTAATACAGCTAATTCAACTTTTGGAAATTCTTTATGAGGAATCCTTTGGACTGTAATAAACTTTTAAGTGAACTCCATGGCAGCATTTTCAGAAGAAACTGAATTATTTGTATTCCGAAATAGGCCCCATTTGTTTCAGGAAGGCTTGGCTCCCAAGAGCAGGCATAGGATTGCAGCCTTAGGCAGTCAGTAGATTGCCTTGAATTACATTTCCTAACCTTCAAATAGATTTTAACACTTAACTGATACTCTGGCTGCAAGCCAAATTTGCAAGGCACTGAATATGTCTGCTGGGGGAGGCTCTGTGTGGGAAGTGTGTAACATAATTTCTCACTAGAGAAGCACTTCTATTCTGAAAGCTTATGGCGTTTTATTTATTTATTTTAAAATTTAAAACCTGTCTTCCAGCCTACTGCTCTGGTCTGTGCCAAGTGTATATCAAACACGTACTGCTTATGTTAGAGCTACAAATCTGTGATGTACACCATGTTCTGTTCAACATCAATGGTGCCCGGAGCCTTCATAGTGGAATGAAAAACATCCTATAACACTCTTGTAGGAAGGAAAGCCCATGGCCCTCCAAACAGACTGATTCCAAACAAACACATAGGGAATTGTATGCAAGATGTCAGTCGGTTTGCTTGCTTACCTGGGAATTGGTTGGAGTTTGTTTTCAGTTAATGAAATCAAAGGATAAGCAGTGGTGACTTCAGGAAGAATTGAATGAGGAAGAAATGCTCTATAAATGTTCGGAAGTCTCAGCAGCACATCTGAACTTTATGAAACAATTTCTATTATTCCTGATTCTGCCAATTTTGCTTCCATTTCCGTTTTATTTTGTCTACTGGATATAGGGGTTGCAGCATGGAAGGAATCATACTTAGCCTTCTAAAGGGCCTTGACTGTGGTGCTCCAGAAGTCCTTTAAAAGTTGTTCTTCCATTGTAATTGTTAATAAAAGAAAGGGGGAATCATTACACTAATTACACTAGTACAGTTAATTAAACTTCTTGAACATTAGTTTGATTACAGTGGCAATGGGTGCCCAGTTGAAAGACCTGAAAAGCCACATTGGGAACAAATTATTGTGCAAAATGCATACCTTTGATATAGAAAAGAGGTTTTTACGATGTTCATCATAGGGAATAACTGGATTGTATTCATGAAACAAACTTCTTAAATGTGGGACTAACTACGTCATACCTTTATTTATAACTAATTGTAACTAAATTTGGAATCCTCAACCTTTTTTTAACTGAAATAGTTTTATTTCATGCTAATGACTCAGAATCGATGTAGTATAATTTCAGGGCCCTAAATTGGATTGCGTATACAGTAGCTAAATATTTTTTTTTTGCTTGAAATGAATTAGATTTAGATGGGTTCAGCCACCTGAGTTACCAGGACAACCTGTCTTCTCATGAAGATGACCTTCTATCCATCAGTTCGAGAGTGGTGGAGAGCAGGGGCTCTGGGCAGCCAAAAGACTCTGAGGTGGATGTTAGTGCAACACCCAGCCTCAGCCGACAAGAAACCGAAGGAAGTTTGGAAATGGAAACAGCTTTCAGCAACCAAGGATTTGAAGGGAATGATGAAACTGACAGCTCATCGGCTTGGAGTCCAGAGGTAAGAAAAGGTATTTTTATATAAGAGTGTGCGTGGTTCTCTGAAGTCTTGTTAGCAACGGCTGCTTTTGAATGTACTATGTTAAGATTACATATTAAAAGTTTGGGTATTTGTGTTTTTACCATCTTTGGACTGTGGATATTCTCTGAACCCATTTAGTAGGATGATTTTCATATGATCATGTCCACGGTAAAGTAGCAAATATAAAAGGTTCATATTTCAAAGTTCTTGGATTAGTATGATCATCCCCATTATCTAAACTCATGGCTTGTAGTCCAGTCGTGAAGTCAGATAGGCAATAATTGGTGCTGAAAGAGATGAATAACTTCACTACTTGAGTATGTCCATACAGATAACTTAAACCAACTGTCATATCCCTTTCTCTAGACATTATTACAAACTGTAGTTCCAAGTACTATGCTATATACTTCTATTGCAGGAGTGTCAAACTTGAGGCCCGTGGGCTGCATCCGGCCTGCGGGGCCGACCTGGAAACAGCAAAAGACCACCTCACGGTGCCTCTGCCAGTGAAAATGGAGCTTGGGGAGGCTGGGCACGGCCCACTGGTGCTGTGTTTTTGTCTTTGACAGCTTCCTGCAGCCTTCTGCCAGCGAAAATGGAGTTCGGTGAAGCTGAGTGCGCCCACCAGGGCTCCATTTTTGGGCATTTGGGCCAGGATGGCTTCCTGCAGCCCACTGCAGTGAAAATGGAGCTCTGAGGGACTGCAGCGCCCCTGAGCTTTGTTTTCAGTTGTAGAGGGTTGCAGGAAAATGGAGTTGAAAATGGAGCCAGGGGAAGGTTGCATGTGGCCCTCCTGAGCTCCATTTTTGCTGGCAGAGGCTAGCAAAACAAGCTAAAAACAAAACAAAAGGAGAAATGTTTCCCCTTTTGCATTTATTTATTTATTTATTTTATTTGTCAAGCAAGTATTAGATAACAGGTATAAGTATAAACATGGTTATGGATACATGAAATGGATTCAAATAAAAAAGAAACAATAGGACAGGGATGGTAGGCACGTTGGTGCACTTATGCACCAACAGACCCTACAGACCTCTTAGGAAAGGGGTGAGGTCAGTAGTAGACAGTCTAAGGTTAAAGTTTTGGGGGTTTGGGGAAGAAACCGCAGCGTCAGGTAGAGTATTCCAGATATTGACCACTCTGTTGCTGAAGTCGTATTTCCTGCAATCAAGTTTGGTGTGGTTAACCTTGAGTTTGTATCTATTATGTGCTCTTGTATTGTTGTGGTTGAAGCTGAAGTATTCATTGACAGGTAGGACATTGCAGTAGATAGTTTTATGTACTATACTTAGATCGGACCGAAGGTTCTAGGTTGTCTGGTCTAAAATTTCAAGTCTGGTGGCATAAGGTATTCTGCTACAAGTAAAGCAGTGGAGAACTCTTCTCATGAAATATTTCTGGACTTTCTCGACTGTATTAATATCCATTATGTAATGCGGATTCCAGACTGATGAGCTGTATTCAAATATTGGTCTAGCAAATGTTTTGTATGCTCTAGTTAGTAGTGTGATATTACCGGAGAAAAAGCTACAGGATTAGGTTAACAACTCTTAATGTCTTTTTGGCTGTGTAGTTACAGTGGGCTCTAGCACTTAGATCATTAGAGATGAGTGTTCCAAGGTCCTTGACATAGTTGCGGTCATCAACAAGGTCTTGATTATTCAGCTTGTATTTTATTTTCTGATTATTATTTTCTGACTATTATTTATTTTCATGCAAGAAGGGACAGGAAAGGAGAAAGGGAAAGAGGAAGGACAAAAAAAGAAGGGAAGATGGGAAAGAGCAAGGCAGGAAAAATAAGGAAAGGGGAAGGAAGAAGAAAGGAGAATGAAGAGGGAAAGAAAAAAGAACAGGAAAGAAGAAAGGAAGGAAGGAAGGAAGAAGATTATAATGAGAGTGAGGGATCGTGTCCCTGATATGAGTGACATCGAGCTGGCCAGGGTCACCCTGGGCACAGGACCCAAGGGCCCCCAAGGTCAAACACAACCCTGATGCGACCCTCAGTGAATTGAGTTTGACACCCCTGCTCTAATGGGAGTTGTTAAAGATCATGTCAAGTTGCAATCCCTTGGACTATGTACAGGAAATCTGAAACCTGGCTCTTCTCTGCAATGACCCTACAAGAGTGATTGATATTATTCCCGCTGTACAAATTGTAAATTGAAATGGAAAACTAAGATTTAATTTTAGAGAGTCTCCTCTTAGTTTCAAAAATCCATCTCACTGTCCTACTGTGATTTCCACTCCATTTGTTGCTAACAGAACAATTTTGCTTGCTAGAATTTAAGAGATCAGGATGTTGTTGTAATTCCTGTCAGGGGCACTGAGAGTTGAGTCCTACATAGTCACAGGGCCAATCTATGCAGGGAATCTACTAAATTACATTGGAAGTTTCTCCCATCTCCAGACAATCTTTGTAGTGCATGATTTGTCTTCGTATGGTAGCCTCTGGGTGCTGGGGGATGCCCACTTGCAGATCTTGGAAGTTGCTTTCTACTGCCTCTGAAATATTTTTAGTGTAGGGCAGGGAATGCCATATAATTAGTCTTGTATCTTCTTTCTCTCCCCTGCATATTGCACAGGCATCTTGTTGTAAACAAGATTGTGGGTAGCCATTCTGCCTGAATTGTTCAAGTAGGTACTTGTTCTCCAATTGGTTTGCTTGTTGGGTACTACAATGTATTCTTACCCTGCCTTACAGTGTTTTGACGCAACTCTTTTTACGTGACAGTGGCAAACCCATTGTTTGTGACAGTTCATGCAAAAAACTTGAGCCAAGGTTTTGACTAGTAAGCCCCTTCCTGTGTTTGGAGCATTGAACATAGTAAGTCTGGATCTCTGTATGCTTTGCAGCCACTACATCCCTATCATATAGTTGCACGATCTCTAATGCTTTTGTTTTTAGATTTAGTTTTCTAGGACCTTGAATTACTCATCAGACAGATGATTGGTTAGTCACCTCAAGTGGCTTGTGCGTTTGTCCGCTCTGAATGCCACTTCCATAATCAGTCTGTTGATTTACAAAAAGGCTTTACACACTTTTTTCTTTTATTAGCTCATCTTTATCATTCCTCCTGAGCCTACAAGGAATTGATCACTTGGTCCTCGCTGAGGTCCTCATCTATATCTTCTTCCTATTTTTAGAGAATTAACACCTGAGCTTTTATCTCAAGAGCTAAATTGAAATGAAGGAGACTTTAGTCATTCATTATGAGCCCCTCTCATATGATTCATACAAAGATACCTCCTGCTGCTCCTCTTCTTCTTCAATCTTATCCCCATCCTCATTTCTGTGTCTTCTGATCATCTCCATTGGTTGTGGAATTAAGATGACGCAGTTTCTCCCATTCCATTCAATGAATATACACGTCCTTCTGTTAGGAACAGTAAGATTTGGTATTGGGTCTATATATGTAGATATATGTCTATATATATAGATTTCCAACTGGATCAATAGAACAGAAGAGCCATTGACTGCATCATTAGTGAAAGGAGTAGCTTTACTAAAGACAAATGGTTACAAGCCAGGTGAAAGCCAGATCCAAAGTTTGTTTATTTATTTTATTTTATTTATTTATTTTGTCAAGCGATTATAAGATAACAGGTATAAGTATAAACATAGTTATGAATACATGAAATGGATACGTATAAGATGTACCTGAAATCTGCCTACTTACTCAGACCCCCTCCCCTGTTATCTGTTTAGTGCTCAGTGAGATTCAAATGAAATGTTTAGGTAACAGTCCTGATTCTTGATGGGCTTGGTGATGTTCCATATTCCATTCCCAAGCTTGTGGCCTTGGGATCATCCAGCCAATGTTTCTGCCAGGCATTCAGTGTAATTTCAATTTCTGTTTACTTCCTCCCATGTGTTGACTCCTTCCCCACTCCCCTTCTCAGTGAAGTGGAGATGAGGTAGCAGAATGGCAGCAATGACATTTGGACTTTTTTTTTAAAAAGATACTCTCTTTTTCTGAGTAAGTCAATACATATTGATTAATTACCCCTTATAATGCAAGACGTGTCGTCTCTTTGTGCAATAGTTAAATTTTGGGATAGAAATTGGAAAGATCCAGGCTGAAATCGAGCCTCGGTCATGGAAACCCATTGAACAATTTTCAGCCAGTCCATCTGCCTCAGCCAAAACCTACCTCACCAGGTTGTTATTTATTTATTAGATTTATATCCCGCCTCTCTTCCCCCATTGGGGAACTCGAGGAGGCGGTTATGGGTGAAAAAAATGGAGAAGGGGATGTTACTTTGTACTTCTGGAGGAAAGGCAGTGTATAACTCTGGCAAACAAAATGAACATTTTAAAAGTGCCAAGTTTTTTTAATTTGTGAGCAGCCAGTTTCCTCATTTGGACAGCACAAGCAATTGTGATTTTACAAGCTGGTATATTTTCCTTCTCACAGGAGAGCTACAAGAAGAAGAAATAATGGGAGCAGGCAGTACTAAATCTCATCTCCTGTGCTCATTCCAGTGTATGTTGCACTGGAACCATTATGTCTGAACTGGGCTGTACCAAGTTGGAAAGTTGCTTTAAAAACCTGCGTTCTGCTCCAAAACCTGCATTCAGTCTGTCTGTGCTGGGTGCTTCCCCTCCAGCTACATTGTGTAGCAGATGTAAAGGGCCGAATCTCATTTTCTAACTTTCTAAAATGATTCCATCATCTCTGAACTCTGTTGAGACTTTCCCCTATTCAGAAACAGAAACCTCATTTTGACAATGTAAATTATAAACAACATGTTAGGGCCATTTCCATAATTGCCTGTTTTGTCCAGCAGATATTGTCTCCCCATCACATCCCAACCTATCCACCAACCTTCACCTCTGCTTTTTTCATTAATTTCACACATTTATATAAAACCCTTTCTGGGATGGGTATCTTTTGTAAAGACCTCATTTAGCAAAATCGAACTTTCATTCTTTCTCCCTGAAGAAAGAGTATTGTTTTTGGAACTGTTGAGCATTTGGGAATTATTTTGGAATCTTCTTCTTCTTCTTCTTCTTCTTCTTCTTCTTCTTCTTCTTCTTCTTCTTCTTCTTCTTCTTCTTCTTCTTCTTCTTCTTCTTCTTCTTCTTCTTCTTCTTCTTCTTCTTCTTCTTCTTCTTCCTTCTTCTTCTTCTTCTTCCCCTTCCTCTTCTTCTTCCTCCTCCTCCTTTGCCAATTGGGCACACAATTGCTGATCTCATTGACCCATCTTCTTTTAGGTCTCTTGTGGACGCTTTTCATCAAGTGGATTTTGGAATTTATATTCCACAAATTTATATTTGCATATAATGTGTTGAAGTGTAAATATTTCTGGAACTCTGACTCCAATGCTGACATATGATGATCATAAAGTAAATGAACTCTGTATATACCTTGTTGCATTAGTAAAGTTTCTCATTGTAAATCACCCAGGTATCTTTTTAAAGGTTCCAACTCTTTCCGTATCCAGATAAATAGTGCAGTTATTCACCTACAACAGGGGTCTTCAAACTTGACAGCTTTAAGACTTGTGGACTTCAACTCCCAGAATTCCTCCTCCAGGCATGTTAGCTCAGGAATTCTGGGAGTTGAAGTCCACAAGTCTTAAACTTGCCAAGTTTGAAGACCCTTGACCTATAGTCAATTATGATCTTACAAGTACACATGACCAGTTCTGTGTTTGTTTGTGAGCCCATTGTTTAGCCAGCAAAATGCAGGATTTGTCTGCATATCCAGCTACTGCAGTGGGAATCAAGATCCATGAAGTACTTCGAACAAATGCCTGGGCACCACTCAAGTAGAATGATTACAATTAGCTAAGAAAGCAACAGTGAATCAATTGACTGGACTCTTAGTGTGTTCAAGCCAGGATTTAACTCATCTTTTAGCGAAATCAGTCTTGTGTACTATAGAACATAGAATCACAGGGCTGGAAGGGAGTTCGGGGGTCCTGCTCATTATACCATCCTGGTCAAATGGTTATCCGGTCTATTTTTTAAAACCTCCAGTGATGCAGCCACCACAATTCTGGGAGGCAAGCTGTTGCATGTGACATATCTTGCTGAATGCAGCCAGCCCACTTTGCAGGGTAGCGATCAAGGATGTAAGAAACGTTATGTTTCGTATTACAGAATCGACAGAATACTGAGCACCAGGCAGAATACAAGGCATGGTGGGTTACTTGTCTCTGGTGAGGTGATTAACAAGTAATTGTCATGGTCATCATCAACATCATTGTTATTATTTCTTTCTGGCACTTCCATGCCATTTTCCAAATAAAAATACATAATCAGGGCAATCGAAAGGAGAAATAGTGACCAGCAGCAAAAGAGTAATATATAAAATATTCTGCATCAGTGCGCTAGAAGGGTTCTGAAATACAGCTGTAGGAGTAAATCCTTAAATTCCTTCTGCAGACCTACTCTGCTCCCTGCATATCCTGTTCTTTCACAGCATATTCATGTTTAAATGGAAAGGAAAGGTCTCTATGGCAACCCGTTTTAATCTGAGATTAAAAAGCACCTTTGAACAGAAAACACACACCCAGGAAACTAAGCACCTGACTCTCCCTCTTTCCTCTTCACAGGCTTTTTTTTATCAAAAGTAAATTTTGTTTTAAAAATAGAAGAAGAAAAGTGATTAGATGAAAAGTGTAGATGGATCTGTCTGGAGAAACGCATTGAAAAATAGGAAAGAAAACATTTTGTGCGGTTTGATGTCATCTGTAGACATGAAAAGGCTTAGATTTAGTGCCCAAGGAAGACTAAAAACATATGTTTATGCCTTCATAAGGGATGAAGACATAAGTGGAATATTCTGCTTTTTATGATAGGGGATATAGCTCTTTGCAGAACAAGAACCCAGTAATGCATTTCTTTTTGTACAGATAATAAATGGCATTCAAGAATTTGTCCCAAAATCTTTTTGTCAAATGTAATTTTTACTTATCTTTCATACTTATCTTTTCAATAATGGAGGGTTTTCTTCTTAGATCTGAACTTCTCTTCCATGCTCAATCCTTTGATCTTAATATGTAACTCCTCTGTATGGATCTCCCCTCTCCATTCTGTTTGGCTTCCTGTCTTTCATAAATAATCTGTCAGGGTTCCAACAAACACCCCTAATGGAATCAAAACTCCAAGGCAAAGCATTGATTTATTAGGCATATCATATTGGCACATCTGGGGAAAACCAGACTCTGAAGGATCCGAGGTTTTCCCCACCCAAATCAAAACCCCAAAGTTCTTTCTCCCAGGTTATATCCTCCATCCTGGCTGGCTTTGGTCCACACCTCTCCAACACCTGGTAGGACATCCTTGGCTCCCACAGGAAAGAATGTTGTTTTGGCTACTCATTCCCAGCTATCTCTATCTCCCCCCTCATGTTCCCACAGCTCCAGCCAGCCTTGCTGGGGCAGCTCGGAAGATGCTTCCAAAATGGCTTCAGCCCAAAATGGCTTCAGGACTGACATAATCATCCAGCCATATTTCCCTGAAGCTCCTGACTCTGACTCATTTTTCCCTGATTTCCAAGCCATGCTATGTCCCCTCGTCCATTATCTGTTATTTCTTTTGAATTCCTAGACTGTCTCTCTTTTTCTCTACTTTCTCCGCTATCAAAAAAGGCAGGAGTGTCCTCTTGACTTCTGTCTTCTTCCAACTCAACATGCTTTTCCCCATTTCTTGTTGACAATTAGACAATACCCAGAATCACTGATCTGCAATTATTTAATTACTATCTATTAGTAAATAATGGGGCTTTTCAATTCCAATTTTGTATTTTTTTCCCATTAAAGGAACATGAAGAAGCAAATGTCCTTCCAGCTCATACTAGTGCCTATGAGCCAATTTCAAGATGTGGTGACTTAGATGTCATCTTTGATTACAAACCATCGAGCCAGAAATTGGTGGTGACTATTATCGAAGCTAAAGATATACCAGACAAGGACCGCAGTGGAGCAAGTACCTGGCAGGTACACACAGTCCTGATGCCCAGCAAGAAACAGCGAGGGAAGACAAGCATCCAGAAAGGGCCCAACCCAATGTTCAAGGACAAAGTGACCTTCACTAAGTTGGCACCTGAAATGCTGAGCAGCTACGCTCTCCGGTTCCGCCTCTATTCTGTGCGCAAAATGATGAAGGAGAGAATGATGGGGGAGCAGTTGTTTTATCTTAGCCACCTCAACCAAGAGGGGGAAATGAAGACCACACTGGTTCTGGAACCAAGGAGCAACTTATGTGTAAGTAGAATTAAATTGGGGACAAATTATTAAAGTTCTTATTGCATTTCCTTTCACTGGGATAAAAGAGAGAGTTTACAGCCATGATGAACTGCATATTGTCTATAAACTGAATGGTCAAGATTGATCTATAAAATAATTCTCAAGAATTTGAATCAGAAATGCTATAAATAGTGAGGGTATGAAATCTAGTGCCCCCTGAATGTTTTAGACTTCCCTTCAAACATTTGAAATCCTAAAATCTAGTGGTATCAAAATCTGCAATAGTAAAATTGCATGCATAAACTGACCATACATACAGACTGGTATGAACCCATGGGTGCATGCAAAGCCTTCATAGAAAAAAATGGGTATTGAGGAGAAGCTTGAACAAAGCAGGAATGAAATCCTGGTTCATATACTTAGAGGCAGTTATACATGAAGGCAGAAAGAAAAAAAGTAGGATTTTCTAAGTGGAAATATCAAGATTACACCGTAGATATATTTGAATATAAAGGCAAAGAGGAAAAGTGAGGCAAGGGGAAGAAATATGGAATAGTGACAAAGAACTTACACTGGAGCTGCAATACAATAACCTGGGTAGTTTTCTATATTTTAATTTTATCTGCATGTTTTAGTGCAGAACTTTGTATAATACTTAAGAATTTTAATTTCTAATTAATACTTTTTGTTGTTGTTGGCTTTTTAAAAAATCTTTCTTCATCCACAGAGTGGAGGCTCCCAACTGAGTCTCTCGGCCATCTCTCACAGTGACAGTGCTTCTTCAACCCAGTCTCTCTCCCACGGAGGAGTTCCAGAATTGCTGGTAGGACTATCTTACAATGCTGTAACAGGCAGACTGTCGGTTGAGATGATCAAAGGCAGCCACTTCCGGAACCTTGCCATTAACAGACCACCAGGTACATAAAAATATGACCACCTGGTCTCATGGATATAGAACTTGGACAAATCATTGCCTTGCTTCTTTGATATGAAAAAAGCACCGGCCTACAAAAACTGGGAGGGATTATGAAAGAAGGGCCTAATCTTGGGAGTGTGCATGTCCCATTTGTGAATATAAACAGGTTGTGTGTGTCTGTGTGTGTGTGTTTCTGAAAAATCTGAAATGTTAAATTAAAAATAGTAGGGAGGGAGGGATACAACCTCTATTGTAAGCACAAGTGTTTTGGTTTTCAGGACCTAGACATATACTGTACATTCTTCCAAACTACAAAAAACACCTTCTGCCATTTGGGCTTCTCTTTTGGCATTTCAGTACAGAATTTTTGAGGAATGTGATTTCACTCTGTGGTTTCCAGTTTGATCATTCAAAGCTGCCTATGCTTCAGTAGAGTCAGGTTGGGTATTTAGGGTATTTTTGGCATTTCTGAGTAATGAGTTGCTTTAGCAGCTATAGAGCTAGACCATAATTGGTTATTACATTAGACCAGGTAGGAATTTTCTGGCTCCTCAACTTACCTGACTTCTTGGGTTAAAGGCCCCAAGGCAGGTTTTTTTTTCCAACTTCCACTGGCTGGGAACTCTGGGAGTTGAGGTCCACACCTTTGAATTTGCTGAAGTTGAGAAACACTGGCCCAGGACAGGAAATCAGGCTATGGACTAGGATGGTCTCGGACTAAAAGCTGCTTTGGAGACAGTCAGCTAAAGGATGCAGAAGTTGGCATGGTTTATTTATTGGCTCGCTAGTTTTTCAAGTATTTTGAAAGAATGCTTGATTTCTTGGAAATCTTTATTCAGCTTCCAGGCACCTTTAAGCACACTCTGTTACATTGGATCCAGAGACATATTATTTTTCTTCTCTCTCCCAGTTGTCTCTTCTGAATTGTTTTTTTGAAATTGATTAGATCAAGAATGCATCTCTATGAGGATTTAAAACATTTTTCTTCCCATTTTGCTTGAGTTACTCGATTTTTTTTCCTCTTCTACTTTTCCTAAAGAATACTGGTTATTTGGACAGGCCAGGCTGTGCTGACCTCTTGGGGGGGGTTATATTTTAAATTTGTAAGGGTTTTTTAGATGAATTGGGCTTGTTTTATTTAATATTGTTTTAGTTAATTAATTTATTGTTCTGTTTTTAGTTGTGAGCCACCCTTAGTCCTTTTCGGAGAGGGGGCAGCATACAAGTCAAATTAATAAATAGTAATAAATAAAGAATACACACAAATGTAGGAAAAAGTTTCTTTGCCTTAGTATAATTTCAGTTTCCCCCCACTACTTAGTGTTGTTTCAGCTTGCATTTTTAATTAGTTTCCCCTCAAAAGAATGTGTACAATAGTGCACAGTGTAGGATTGGAATGAGATGACTTCCTGCATTGCTAATTAATGCTTATGGAAAGGTACTGTGAAAACTCTTCCTTTAAAGAATATAGACTTAACTGTGAAAAAATAAACAGGCGACAAAAAGGTGTGTACCTAACAGTGCACAAGACACTGATTAAGACAAAAAAAATCTGCCAAGAGAGTGGGACAAAACCAAGCCCCAGGCTTCACAACTCTTCAAAAAGAAAAAAAACAGATTTCATAGGATAATTACAGACTTACTTGCCTGCGATGATATCCCCAGCTTATTATCTCTACTACACAAATATAATAACAGTAATAATACAAAAGAGCAGATCTGTGCAGTGAAAAACACAAATCTGAAATGCTGGCTTGGACTCAGGGTGGCATTTCCTCTGAAAGAAATTGAATATAACTGAGCTGTAACCTTTGACTGCAGAAGGTATTATCAAACTTGTTCCACCTGGCAAAACCATCACAAGGTTGGAAGCGTAGGAGATTCAAATGACTCAAACTTTCATTGCAGCAAGTACTGTAGCTTGTCACAGTAAAGCCATCGTCTTCCGGGATGTGAACAATGGAAAGTTAAGCTAGTTTGAGTCATAGGAGATTGGTTTGCTGCCTTCCAAATTGAGCTCATTTTTTTTTCTTACAATGGCAATAGTTCACATTTTTAGAAGTCAGTATAAAGCCTGCCTGCCTGCCAAGTAGATTTTTGGATTAGATGATGGCCTTTTCTTGAATATGTTGTAGCACTGCCATGGAAGAGAGCCTATCTCAGCCCAGCTTTGTGTTTAATTACTTGTCTGGTTGCCATAGGCTAGAAGGAATTCAAAATTGGCAAATGTACTTTGCTGGTTGAGAAGGATATTCTCTTAGTTGGCTTGGAGCAGGAAGGCAGTTTCTTCTTACAAATTTGCTAGGAGACCAGTGGCCTAAATTTCCATGGTTATCACAGGAAAGGCAGCCCAAATGGAAATACCAGGAAAGATATTGGTGCAGGACTTAACAAAGAGGATCAACCTGTTACATTCCCACATGCTGTCAAGGGTGACTCCTAAGCCTCAGGGTCTGGTCTACGTTTGATACATTTTCTAGGACTTATAGTGAGAAGATTTGCTGGGATTTTGTTGCCCACCACTTGATGTATTCTAGATGTGTCCAGTTGGAGAAATACAGAGAATATATATATTTCAGAATGAATAAAGTTGTG
This sequence comes from Naja naja, assembly GCA_009733165.1. Classification (NCBI taxonomy): domain Eukaryota; kingdom Metazoa; phylum Chordata; class Lepidosauria; order Squamata; family Elapidae; genus Naja; species Naja naja. The sequence continues at coordinate 342,765,761 of CM019148.1, read as the reverse complement.
GTGGACAGACAGCTGTATTTTGTTTTCAAGCAAGCTTTCCTGGTGGAGCGTGGAAAATAAGGACCAACGCCTTGTCTCAAGTACTGAGATAGTCATATAGATTTAACAACACTTAGTGGCCCAGCCCTGCAAAGCAAATTCAGTTTCCTCAGTGCATCATATAAAACTGTTCTTTTCCCTATGTTTAGCTTCTGTTCTGTTTGCTTTCTGCTGGAGCATGTGATGTTCTGAGGAGCTGACTGAGTCAGCAGTATGAGGGCCAAAGTTCTTGTGCTCGCTAAGCAAGCAGCGGGTGTTCCACTGAGCCCCAGCTGAAGATTTCTGCTCCATTCCCAGTGAGGAAGATCAACCTCCATCATTTGGTATCCCATCATGTTCATCATGGCAAGTCCCATCATGGCAATCACATTTCTTTAAATTGGAATTTCCAGCCAGGGAGAATCTGATTCCCCCCCGTCCCCCGAATGGATAAGTTACTCCTGCACAGAATAGATTCTATAGAGATGTCCCAAAAGTACTTTTTCCAAAAGGCAACGGACTTTCTTGTTGTTGTTTTCTTTGAAAAAGTTTCTCATCCAAGAAATTTCTTTAGTTCTAAATGACTGGAGGGGAATTCTGTCAAGTTGAGCAATACATTCTTTTTGGTTAAATTGCCTACTGGAAAGTAGAAGACGTTTTTTTAAGGTCAGGCTCACCTTCTTTGGCTCACTGGGACTAACCTGTGGTGTGATTCAATTTTTTTTTACTGCCAGTTCTGTGGGTGTGGCTTGGTAGGCATGGCAGAGGAAGGATACTGTAAAATCTCCAGTCAGAGGTGGGATTTGCCCATTCTCTGAACTATTCAAAATTTCCGCTACCGGTTCTCCAGAACTGGTCAAAACCTGCTGAATACCACCTCTGGGACTAACCCTCTTTTGTGTTATGGTGCTTCTGGGATGTTCTCCATGAGAAACTCATTTTTTTTTTGGTTTGGATTTGTATGCCGCCCTATCTCCCGAAGGACTCAGGGTGGCTCACAATGATAAAAACATGGAATACAAAATTTAAAATTACTAAAAGTTATTAAACAAGAACCCAAACAAATATCTAAAACCCCAACAAAATCACAAATAAAAACCCCATAAAAAGCCCACCCCTCAATCCAGGCCGGCCTGTTGAAACAACCACGTCTTCAGGTCGTGGCAGAAGGAACGAAGGTTAGGGGTCAACTGAAGCTCCAGAGGTAACTGATTCCACAGGGTGGGTGCTCCCACAGAGAAGGCCCTACCCCTGGAGGTCGCCAGCTGACACTGTCTAGCCGATGGCACCCCAAGGAGGCCCTGTCTCTGGGCGCGCACAGGGCGATGGGCAGATGTTGCTGGCAGGAGATGTTCGCGCAAATACCCCGGACCTAAGCCATGTAGTGCTACTATTTAGCATTTGGTGCTACTATTTAGGGGCTAGTGAAACATCTTCCTTTTTTTTATTTCTGTTGTATCACAACTTTTCTCCTGGAGCTTAAAGTGAAAGCACTCTCTTTGGCAGTTTTTCCTACAATAACAATCCTGTCAAACGAGAGTTGTGCTGAGAAAGGAGAATAAGTGACATACAATGAGCTTCCATGGCTGATGGTAGACTTGAACCTGTTTCCGCCCCCCAGTCTTTAACCAATATACCATACTGGCCTTTACAGAGCATAAAATTTATCTGCTGTATTTCTACCTTTGGGGTTTATTTCCAGCAATTTAATGCCATCCTCCAGGAGAAGCCTCCAGAAAATGGTTCAGGTGTGCCAAGCGTGATTAAAAATAATATTTTATGTCTTTTGTGTGTATGTGCTTGCCTAGGGTGTTCAGTTCTGAAAATTGAAAAGTAGTGTAGAAAGTCAGCACCCACCCTAGAAGAATGAAATATTTGGAGGAATATTTTAAAAAACAGATTATTATATTTCCCAAAGGGAGAAATGGAGAAACATGCTCTTGGAAGCAGAAAGCAGCCCCCAACTTTTCTTAATAGCCCACAGCAGATGTCGGCACTTAAGCGATAAAGAGCTTATTGAAAGAAGACAATTATCCAGATAGCTCTATTCATAAGCAAATAGCCATCACCTAAGATCCAACACAGGAAAAAGCCATTAAGCCACAATAGGAATTGCCCAACACCCTTTCAGAACACAAGCCCCTTCACTGCATCTTTAGCGGTTTTCCTAACCAACCAAGCACAAAAAAAAATTACTACGACAATTTTTGGGTGATTTATCGCTGGTGCTATGAGGGGTTGCTCAAAGAGGCTGGTGACCATGCATATCTATCAGGCTACAAGTGATTGACCTAGCTTCTTCATTTAGGACATCCTGTCTGGGAATTTATTACATAAACAATACATTGTAATCCTAAACATATATTAAATCTTCCCCCCCACCAAATGGCTTCATTTCTTTCTCACGTAATATATACACAGAGCTATGTATGCATTTATACCTTGAAGTACAGATAAAAACACATGGGAAAGCTCATGGTCCTTGTTCTGTATGGCATAGATCAGTGATGGATAACCTTTTTGTCATCGTGTGCCAAAAGTGCACACGTGCCTACACCCATAATGCAATGCACGCATGACCCCCTGCGCTCCCCCTGCCCCCTGCGTATGTACGTGGAACCCCCCGCGCTCCCCCGCCCCCTGCACATGCACACGCATCTCCCGTATGCGCCCTGCCCCCCACACATGCGCGGCAGATACCTGAAAATCAGCTGGCTGGTGGGAGGCGCGCGTGCATGCACAGTGGAACTGAGCTGGGGCGATGACTTGCATGCCTGCAGAGGTGGCTCTGTGTGCCACTTCCAGCACGCGTGCCATAGGTTCGCCATCACGGGCATAGCTGCACACAATAAGTAATGAGAGAAGACAAAACTCTTTGAAGAGAAGCAGGATGCCCTTGATTTTAAAGTGTGCCTATCTGTTCATACCTGAAATGAAATTTCATGCCTTATCTTCAGCAGAGTACAATACTAAAAAAAAAAGACCCCCCCCCATAAAGAAAAAGAGCCATATGGTGTAATGAAAAGCCTACAGGCTGCATTTTGCAGAGGACATCCTAGGATAAGCTTGTAAGAACATGGCTGCATATTCCTCAACACTAACGTGTGATTTATTTACTTTCTATATGATGCCATGATTTCAGTCAGCTAAAGCAATATGCTTTAGGCAAACGGGTGGCTTCTCTGAGTGATATATTAGAAAGAGAAACAAGCAGGCATTCTTTTTCTTTAAATAAACAGCAGGGTAACTTTGGGCCCGTCACACACTATCCATCCAACCCACCTCTGGGTTGTTGTTGTGGGGAAAATAGGAAGGTGGGTGTTTGTCACCTTGAGTTATTTGTGAAAAGAGTAAAGACGGAATAGAAATAAATGAATGAACTTTAACCGCTTTAATGTTGCCTGCAGATAGTTATGGGAAACTCTGCCTTCTGAACTCTGTCGGTCAAGAAATGTCCCGTTGCAAGACATCTGTTCGACGAGGACAGCCAAACCCTATCTACAAAGAGACGTTTATCTTCCAAGTTGCCTTGTTCCAGCTCTCAGACGTCACCCTGATGATCTCCATTTACAATCGCCGCAGTATAAAGCGCAAAGAGATGATTGGCTGGATTTCTATGGGTCAGAACAGTAGTGGAGAAGAAGAGTTAAGTCATTGGCAGGAGATGAAGGAATCTAAAACACAGCAAGTGTGTAGGTGGCACATGCTCCTGGAGTCTTAATGGAGACCTTTCCAACAGGTGCAGAGCATCCGTCTTCCCAGCATTTGACATATAAAGGACTGTATCATCAGTTTCTGTTATAACTGGACTTCTGATGCTCTTTACTAATGGAATTATTCTGTTAGGTTATTGCCCTTTTATTTTTAGTTATAGGAAATTGCTTGAAGTAACAGGTAGGAAAATTGGGTTAAAACTTTATGCTCTCCCTTCACCCGTCAAGAATTGAGATTGAGTGTTCAATATCATCCCGGTATCTTCAGCAGTAATGAGATTTGCTCTTGGTCATGTCCCTGTAGAGAGCCAAATTTGGTTGGGTGAGCTATGTGCCTTTGTTGTGAGGAAAGGCTGCAAAAAAAATGATCATGAAGTAGTTAGTGATCATGAAAATGGAATACAGTGGTACCTTGGTACTCATCGTTAATTGGTTCCGGGTGGCACAATGGGTATGAAAAATGATGACTACCAAACAAATGTTTCCCTTAAAGAATAATGTAAATAAATTTAATGCATTCCCAAACCAAAGACAATGCATATTTTAAGGCAATATGTAGAAAGACAGAGTTGTATATCACTACTTTACATAAGAAATAAACCTAAAAATATACAGATGATATAAAATAAAAACTTTCACTTTACCTGTACTGATGATGGGGGGAAAGCTAAAAAATACACAAAATGACCTCAGAACTTAAGATAACACTGCAAAAGGATGTGCACAGGACAAGAGCTACCGCATGATTAATGCATCACCCTTTGTTTCGTCTGGAAAGGGTAGCAAGTCATGAAGCAACTGACACCAACATGTTCTAGCTTGTGCATTGAGTACCAAACAAATGATGGGTACCAGGACAAAATACTCTCATTAAAATGCATTGAGTACCAAATTCGATGAGTTTCAAAGCAGTTGAGTACCAAGGTTCCACTGTATTTGGACAGTGTTGTGGAATGGTTTCTGGCCTAACCCACATTTTTATCCCAGAATCATTCACTTAAAGAGTATTTGGCTCAGTCCTAATTCTCTGACTGCAATAAATGAGATGAATTTTGATTCCTGACAAAGAGTCACTTAAAATTTTCTCTTTATAAATAGAGACTTCCCAAAGGCTTTGTTTGAACCATGTGCACATATATCCAGATTTTACCAGATATGTGTAAATTATTATTAATGCAACTTAATCATAAAATGACATTGAACTTGGAGAGTTCAGTGTCCTGCATTTAGTGTATTTGTTTTTTTCCCTGCAGAAAGATAGCTATATTTCAACCTGGCTACTGTGATTTCTACCCAGTGGTGGGATTCAAATTTTTTTTACTACTGGTTCTGTGGGCGTGGCTTGGTGGGCATGGCCACTCCTGGGGGAAGGTGACTGCAAAATCCCCATTCCCTCCCCACACCACTAACCTGCTTTCCAGCTCAGTTCTCCTGTGCAGGACAACAAAAGAAGATCCAGCCAATCAGCTGGGACTTGGGAGGCAGAGAATAGATGGGAGCAGGGCCAATCAGAGGTGGTATTTGCCAGTTCTCTGGACTACTCCAAATTTCTGCTACCGGTTTTCCAGAACTGGTCAGAACCTGCTGAATACCACCTCTGCTTCTACTGTTTCATGACAGTAAGGAATAATAAGTGGATATGGGCTCCATTTATTCCTTTTTATATATAATGTTCTTTTCTCTTAGGAGCAGCCAAACACTTGTGCTTTATATTAAGTTCTCCATAGGCATGCATGTATTATTACTGTTATCACCATGGAAGCCATGGATCCCCTTAGCAGTTCCAGCTCTATGAGTGCTAAAAAAAGAAATCAAGAGACTGGATGCCCGCATTATTGATAGCGGCTTTCTTGAATCTGGTGCCATCCAAATGTGAAGATATCTGATTGGGAAAGGTTGATTTTAGGAAAGTCTGGAGCTTCAGGGATTCTTTGGAAAGACAATAGACAGTGGTAAAAAAAAAACCTTCCCTTGTTAGGAGACCCTGGAATGTGCTCAGATACCTTTTGAACAGTGATCTCTACTGATAATTGACTTCTCTGAAAGACTACATAGGAGCCTCTGCAGCATGCAAAAAAAAAACCACAAATTTTGAGAAACACACTATTTTAAATAACTTGTAAATAAACTTCAAAACTATGTTCGAAATTGGCCAGAGAGTATATTTATAATATGATGCTGGTGATGGGGACTTCCTTATTTAAAACCTGGCCACCCTGGGGGACAAAACCTGTTACAGAACAATAATTCACCATAACACTGCCTGTCCTCCTAGGCATCCTATCCTGCCGGAGACCATTTAGGATCCTGCTTATTTAATCTTTGTCTTTTGGGGGATCCGCTTGGCACATTTACTGCCAAGCAGATTGGGGTTTTTGCAGCTGCTTATTGTTTCTATATTATAAAGAAGCTTAAAGGGCCCGTTTGAATCTCAAAGGCATTCTAGAAAATAAAAATTAAGGTTGGAGGCTGGTACTTGGTTTTATAGCATATCTTTGTCATATTTTCCTGATACTTTTATTTTAATATATTTTATATTGTTCCTATGTTTTAAATTAAATAGTTGTTCTTAATGTGAATGTAAAAAGTCCAATGGAACAGGGAGCCTGGGAGATACCAAGGAAAGTGAAGTATCTGTGGGTACTTCACCTTTAGGCACCGTGTTGGGAATAACCAAAATAGGCTGTTGACTGGATATAAAGCAGGGGTGGGATTCTACCTGTTTGGACCGGTTCTATAGAACCAGTTGTTACAATTCTGTACAGTTCAGAGAACTGGCAAATTGTGCCACTGACTCAGGCAGCAGATTGCAGGAAGGTAGATCTGTGAGTGACTCTGTGATTCTGCAAGTAACTCAATCTGCCTGCCTGCTTTGCCTGATTTTGGGTAAAAGTTGCTCTTTTTTTAAAAAAAAATCAATATTTACATAAATATTTACAATATTTACATACACTCAGTATGTTTACAATATTTGCCCACCCAGTCACATGACCACCAAGACACACCCACAAATTAGGCCACACCCACAGAACCGGTTGTTAACAAATTTGAATCTGATATAAAGCCTTTCTGTCCAAGCTCCAAGTTCTTATCCAAAGATCTGGAGATTGAATTCAGGATCTTCCACTTGAAAAGAATATACAGTATACTGCAGCTCAGTGATGGCCTTTCTAGAGGAATGTCTCTTTTAAGCTTTTGTGCAAACAGTTTACAAAGAGATACATCATTTGCTGGTTTCTCTAACAAGAACAAAAATTGAAACAGGTTGGTTGAAACACTGCATATCCATGTATGAGAACAGAGGAATCCCTTTCAAAAGGCAATTACACTTTTGTTATCTAAAAATTTAGAATGCTTCTTTGCTTCAGAATTATTCTTTTCCTTTTATGGAAACGTGCAAGGTTTTATTGGCTGAAGCTCAAAAAAATCCATTGCTTCTGAAATAAGAGAAATCAAGTTTCCTTGGTAATGCAGATGAGATCAAGAGTCTAGTACTACATGCTGCTCATCTATTTTTCCTTTTAAAAACCTGTTTCTTCAATGGGAAAAAAAATAGCTTGCTACCATTCCAGAGCAGGAGTCAAAGAGGACATCTCACCAATATGTCTCCCTTTTCAAGCTGCATGCCAAAAATTTATAGGCTGCATTCTGAAAATCACCAAGGGCCCATAAGCTTTGAGTAATCTGTGATGCACTCTGTTAACTAGGAAATAATAATGTTTCCCAAAGCAGCAAATAATTCATCTTTTAACAACAGCAGATACAGCATGTTAAGACAGCTTTTCTTTCCCTGCATTGTTCAAAAGGTTGCATGAGAAGATTCCTGTTTGGCATCCATCTCACGGAAACAGCTTGTGTAATCCATCTCTGAGGACCTCCTATTTTAACTGCCTGCCAGTTTCACTAGGGAGAGTGCCAAAGCCAGGGTGAATGAAGGGGGCTTCTGTTGGAACACATTATGAAGCCCTGCTAATTTGCAATGCCAAAAGCCCACATTTTCATTCAGTGATGGATCTATGTAAAAGTCTGCAATGAGATCCTTCAAATACATCCCTCAATAATTTTGCCATATATGTGGATCTATAATTCTTGAGGCCATACATGATGATACTAATCATCATACATACATAATCACACTAATTGAATTCAGCTATAGTGAGTTGCAGAAAAGCCAGCCAACTGAGATTTATAAACCATCATTTATGGCTTTAGGGTGAACCCAGCCAATTATGACCTAAGAAACCGTGGACAAACACAGTGTTTGAATGTAGCCAGTGAAATGACTTGTGGGTTTGGAGCTGCCTAGGAAACTCAGGCCAGGAACAGAAATTACTTTACATTTCATTTCTAGGAAGAAACTGGGACTTAATAATGGTACTTGTAAGTCTTTTTTTTTATTAGGAAGGCATCTGTTGAGTGAGAGAGGTTCAAAATGAGCAAGATGATGATTGTGGCATTGCATTGGAAGTCTCACCTTGTTTATACTTGCATTGACATTAGCAGACACCTACAAAACGGGTATGATTTGCATTAGGACATCTGACTTGCCCTCTTGCTCTTTTTGACCCACAGAAAGATGCTGCTGGATGTAGAAGAAAGTGAATAGCATGAAGTTGGGCAGAGATGGAAAATTTGGAAGAAATTGCCAGGCAGTTGAGCTAAAAGCACAGGGGAAAAAGTACACGCTTAACCATCATGGAATCACCTGACTTTGGCTAATCTCAGAAAACTAAGCAGGATTGATTCCAATTACTACATGTAAGAGAACAGCCCAGGAAATTCCTGGGCTGTAGGTCAAATTAGAAACTTAAAAAAAAAAACCTAGGAAGAAGGGATTGGCAAACTGATTTTGGTTTTTTTGCCCCAAATGCTGATTCTTCCCACAAAGTGTCTTCAGTCTCAATTTAAGCACTGTAGGGATCAAAAGGGATGAATATTTTTTTATGCTTCCACTCAGTTGGATAATCTCTTAAAACTTGAAGGTTTTTCAAATGAGTTTTGAGCAAAAAAAAAAGACAGGCAGAGACAGAAAACCATGTAGGTCTTAGGAGATTTCCAGAACTGCAACCTATATTAAACAGCTCATTGAGCTTAGTTCTGAGACTGCATACTACCTACAGTGAATAGCAGAAAAATAGTTAATGGTCTTCCCAGGGAACCAGCATGCCATCTTGTCATGCTATTCTTCCTCTAGAGAAAAATGGTCTTCCCAGGGAACCAGCATGCCATCTTGTCATGCTATTCTTCCTCTAGAGGAAAATGGTCCTCTCAGGGAACCAGCATGCCATCTTGTCATGCTATTCTTCCTCTAGAGAAAAATTTACCAAGCAACTGTCTCGGTCCTCCTTATAGGTAGTCCTTGACTTACAACAGTTTGTTTAGTGAATGTTCAAAGTTAACGACACTGAAAAATGTGACTTATGACTGCTTTTCTGAATTATGACCTTTGCGACATCTCCGTGATCAGGTGATCAAAATTCAGACACTTGGCAACTGGCTCATATTTATGACTTTTGCTGTGTCCCAAGGTCATGTGATCACTTTCTGCGATCTTCTGACAACTAGAGTCAATGGGGAAATCCGATTCACTTAACAACCAGATTACTAACTTATCAACTGCAGTGATTCACTTAACAACTGTGGCAAGAAAAGTCATAAAATGGGGTAAAACTCAACAACTTTAACAAATGTCTTACTTAACAACAGAAATGTTGGGCTCAATTGCAAGTTGTAAGTTGAGGACTACCTGTATTTTGTGTGGTTCCAAGGAACTGTCATGTTTGGTTCCCAGAAAAGAGATCTTATAATCTAAAGAGTAAGAGACTTTGTTCTGCTAGAATCTTTTAATGCAGAAAACGTGATCACACCAAAACAAGAGATTGAGCTCATCTTTGTGCCTAAATTCTGCAGTTCCTTATAAACCCCTTCGCTGCTGCTTAGAGCAGCAGTTCTTTATATGCTTACTTAGGAGTAAGTCCCAATTTTTTCAACTCTTTACCATCTGCTCCTGAGAACACCTGTGTGAGATTTGCTGTACATCTATTTCTGCCATTGGGGAAGGGCTGAATAGAGAAGTTCTTTAGGTTATCAGAATTCATGTCGGTGCCAAAAAGCATTACATTTCATATTGTTTTCAACAGCAAATATATAGAATATTTTGAAAACAAATCCCCCCCAAATACTGGATGTTCTTTCTATATATACGTTATGAAGGATACAACGGTATATTGAAGGTTGAAATATGTAAAATAAGTATTGGATCACAATCATGCAAGTCTCCATATGGTGCCCGCTCAATTCAGGTAGAGTGAGAATAAGGGGACGTTGAATGCTCACAAAGGCTGTTGTTCAAATATCCTTCCTGTTTCTGTTGATTTCCTGTGCAGAGTGGTCTAAGTAGATCATATATGGATTCAACCTCTTCTCATTCAAGTTTTTTTAAAAGACTTGTTAAAGCACAGTAGAGCTGAGCAGTGGATTGGTAAGAATAGAAGTCTCAGTTATTAAAAGATCATTTCTTTAGGATTAAAAAAGCACAGTTTATAGGCAATATCTACATTAAAAAACAAAAACAAAATGTACTTGTGTTCTGGCATATACAAATAACCTTAAATGTTATATTACTTTTTATTGATGAAAACTAAATGTACATTTGATGTTTTTTGAATTTTTTGCTTTGTGAAAGATGTATCTAAATGTGCAATATTAAACTTACACCATTTCTGTTAATTGTCTAATGGAAGTGTCACTTTTTTATGTGTTACACCATTCTCAAGCCTTCATAAAATGCTGTGAAATTCAAAAAGTCACCAGAATTGCAAGATGTTTTAGCCCTCTGAGTGTAGAGGTGGTGATCTAATCAATGAGAATGTCAGACCAATATTTGTTCAATGGGAGGAGAGCCTTGACTTCAGTCTGTTTATTCATGTACACGTTGAACTCAGCGATGTAGAAAAGAACAGAAACAAGCTTCCAGTCAAGCAATGCTAACCCTGAACTGATACAGTATCTGCAGCTTAAAATTTCATTCCAGTGGATAGAAAAATCCTGTTGGATAATTACTGGGATGATGAGCGAGCAGACCACAAGGAGCCTTATCTGTCTGTATTTCTAGGATGTATATGGCTGCCTGTATCATATAAAGACTCTGGGAAGCTCACAGCTATACTTCTGCATATCTTAATAATATTAATTTATTACATTTATATGCTGCCCAATTCCCAGCAATTCTGGACACTTTACAATTGTTAAAAATCTTCACAAATAAAGAACAACACAAAGAGCACAAAAGTAGCACAAGACACAGTAACAACAACAGCAAAGTAAACAAACCTGGATGGGAATAAAAAGGGAGGAAAGAGTTGTATGTCCTTGCCTAGGTGAAGGGTTAGGTTTTTAGGCTGCTTCAAAATGGGGTCAGGGGAGTATTTAAACCTTGCAGCAGGAGAAAAACCTCATTTTGGAGGACAGGTTTTGTTACAGAGATACTACTCTTCTGTAGTTTTGATAGATGGCATTGCTTAATTGAAAGAACCCAGAATGCAAATAATTTTTACTATTGCAATCGAAGTCCTTAACAAAAAGTTATATTAGATAAAACTGTCTTTCATTGAACAGATGGAAATTGTGAGGTAAAAATAAGAGGAAGTTTTCTACCTAACACTAACCAAATTACAAATACAGGTAGTCCTCGACTGAACAATTGAGAGCAAATTTTTGTTGCTAAATGAAACATTAAGTGAGTTTTGCCCCATTTTACAACTTGTCACAATTGTTAAGTGTGTCATTGCAGATATTACGTTAGTAACAAGATTGTTAAGTAATCTGACTTCCCCATTGACTCTGCTTGTCAGAAGATCGCAAAAGGCGACCGAGTGATATGGGGGCACTGCAACCGTCATAAATATGAACCAGTTGCCAAGCATCCAAGCCTTCGTCACGTGACCATGAGGATGCTGCAATGGTCATCAGTGTGAAAAACGGTCATAAGTCACTTTTTTCAGTGACGTTGTAACGGTTACTTAATGAACTTTTGTAAGTTGAGGACTACCTGTATGGCCCTTGATAAGCCATGCTTAAGCAGAAAACAACAGTGTCCCCAAGAGGCATGGCAAAACCCACAAGTTTGTAGGTGTATAAGATTTATGTGGTATGTCACACATGCATTTAAGGGGTGCTATACTGTGCCTGTCATGTTGCAGATTGTGTATGTCTCTTCTCCTGGACGCATGTTGCATAAAGCAAAAAGAGCTGGGTTAGGCACCCATTTGCTATGCTGCAAAGGTGATAGTGACATCTCACAATTAAGGTTCCTGCAAATGCACAGATGATTAAGCAACAGGAGAGAATGATAGCATCATCACAGGTGACCTTACAGTTGACTGGCTGACCATGGACTTGACCAATCTGTTTTTTATACTATAAAGCAATAAACAATCCTTGTGCAATTCCCTTTCTGTAAGACTTTCATTATGCTGGGTCATTTGACCATGATCCTTCCTGCTTCGTGCATTGGCAACAAAATGGGATAATAAACAACAGTCCTGGTTTGGATGCATGGGATTGCAATACAATAGTCAGCAAGTAAGAGAAATTTCTCTTCATTAATTTCTTCTTTTTAATTTATAACTGCATGCATTTTGTATCATGTTTCCACCTTTTTAATATTAGAATAAAAATAGAAAGAAGAATAGGAGTATATGTGTGTGTACAGATGGACCAAAATTGTGTAATCTGACTAATGGACCCTCAGAAATAAATGTTCCTTATTAATTGCTGCTTGATATCATAGGCTGACTTTGGAGTGTCCAGCATATTAAGCAGGTGTTCTGCAATTTTAATATACATTTGTAATAAGCATACAAATAAAAATATATTTAATTCTTTTACATAATAAGATTGATGGAGTGTGCAATAATATACTGAGAATTGACCCATGTAATACATAACTAATGACCAGCATTTAATATCAAAAATGTAACAATGAAATTTTAGCTAAATGGCTTTTGTGTAGGCAGGCATCAATTATATGACATGTCCTGTTCCAAATATCAACTAAAAAAAGAGATTTCTCAAAAGCTGTTAGAAAAATGGTACTTAGATGGTAATTACAAATACCAAAGCGGTATGTTTTGAAGTGTTTGGGACAAGCAATAAGCATAAAGCAGGCTTACTTTTTCAAGGTGTGGAAATAAAAATTTATATTTAATTCCTTATTAAATTTGTTTGCCTATCCCGCCTCTGGGGAACTCTGACTAAATAGACCTCTGGTTTGATCTCCCAGGTGATTTATAACTGTTTAATAAAATTCAAATACAAGCTGCAAAAGAATTGGGGAAAGCAAATATTTATTTTGTGTTTATCAAATGTATACAAATTTAAATTCATATCTTCATTGTTCTTTGCTTAAAGGGAAGGTGGGATTCCTAAGAATCAGCAGGAATGGAGTTGACAATGCAATAGGGGAGTGAATATGTTAAAGCTACAAAGAATATGAGGCAGTTCAAGGAAATGAGAAAAGAGGCTACTATTAACGACATTAATATTTTTAAAGATGACTACAAACCACAAGCTCAATAGACAAAAAATATACCCACCCCCTCATTTTTAGCTGGGAAAAGAGAAGAAGGGGGCTCTTCTATAAAGCCACCTGTTTTGCCCCCCAAACCCTCTGAAATATCCTTGTAACACCAAGTGTATTCTCTCACTCTTGAGCCTCCCGAGTCCATCAAAGGTCCTTCCAGCTAACCAATGGGAGAGTGCCAAAACAATATCTCCATTTTGCTCCTCTTCATCCTATCCTTACTGTCTTTATTTCCACTATGACATGGGTGTCAAACACGCGGCATCACATCACATGTGATGTATCGGAATGTTTTTTCCCTTTGTGGAGCTGGGGTGGGCGTGGCCTGTGTGTGATGCATCTGGCCCACAGGCCGCCAGTTTGACATCCCTGCACTATGAATAAAAAAGAAGCACAAGAAGAAGAAGAAGAGGAAGAAGAAGAGGAAGAAGAAGAGGAAGAAGAAGAAGAAGAGGAAGAAGAGGAAGAGGAAGAAGAAGAGGAAGAAGAAGAGGAAGAGGAAGAAGAAGAAGAAGAAGGGGAAGGGGAAGAAGAGGAAGAAGAAGAAGAAGAGAAGAAGAAGAAGAAGAAGAAGAAGAAGAAGAAGAAGAAGAAGAAGAAGAAGAAGAAGAAGAAGAAGAAGAAGAAGAAGAAGAAGAAGAAAGCTGGCTTTCTACTAAATTTGAGCTTTGGTGAAATAGTATCTCAATTATTATTTCAGCAGTATAAATGAAGCCTGGTGAAAAAATGGCAAGACACCTGTGGCATGGGGCAAGAAGTAGAAGACCTAAGAAAGATAATGCAAGTGAGCCTTCCATGGAGAAAGTACTTCTTGTGTAGACATTGCAGATCTTTCCCCCAGCATTTCCTCCTATATAGGTAATCCTCAACTTATGACCACAATTGAGCCCAACATTTCTGTGGCTAAGAGAGGCAGTTGCTCAGTGAGCTTTGCCCCATTTTACGACCTTTCTTGAGACAGTTGTTAAGTGAATCACTGCAGTTGTTAAATTAGTAACACAGTTGTAAAGTTGATCTAGCTTCCCCATTGACTTTGCTGGTCAGAAGGTTGCAGAAGGTAATCCCATGACCCCTGGATGCTGCAGCCATCATAAATATGAGTCAGTTGTCAAGCACCTGGATTTTGATCATGTGACCATGGGGATTCTACAGCGGTCATAACTCTGGAAAATGCTCATAAGTCACTTTTTTTTCAGTGTAGTTATAACTTTGAACAGTCACTAAATGAACTGTTGTAAGTAGAGAACTACCTGTACTGCAGATGATCTGGTACTTAAATTGGTTTAGCTGCAGAAGGGCTACAGACTCCCCATGATGACTCTGTGAAGACATGAACAAGGAGTTCCTCCTGGGTTGATACAAATGCAGATCTGGAGGGGCTCACAGACCTGCCAAAACCAAGAAATATTTAAATTAGGATTCCTTAGATATGGCTGTCCTAGTTTACATGAATCTCCGGTTTGATGTATTCTGCTTTTCATATGCACAAAAGAAGGGAGATATAGAACATAAAAATAAATAAAAATCAAGTCCATTCAGCAGTCAGATAAGTCTGTGAGAAGGATACTAGTTTTCACAGTGAATATTATCTTCCATCCTGAAGCCACGCTATTTTAATATTTTTCATGTGTCATATAGAATTGAAGAGGAAATTTGCTTGATTCCTCCGGCAGTTTCAATCCCTCTGTTTATGTTTCTTTTCATCTGTGTCATTACCAGTATTTTCCTTGCTCCCAATGTTTCACTTCACCCAATTGACTATTGATGAGGCTTTTTTGCGGAGGGGGGGTGTGAGGATGTGCATGTGATTATTCAACAGCTGCTTCCTACCACCTGCCCCTCATGGAAATTGTACATCTCTTTTGAAACGGGTAATGGCTGCTACTTGTAAAATCAAGCCTTGCAATCATCCTTCAGTCTTGATGTAAAGGAAACTGCAGATTTACACAAGTTTTGTTCTTGGCTATCATGTTTTAGAGGAATGTAGGGTGGCTGTTTTTAAAAAAAAACATTCTGAGTGGCAGACAACCTTCAAAGATCTTCTTCCATGCCTCCCACCCCTGTGACTTTGTTACCACTCTGTCTGGCTGGTATTCTGTGCACATATCCATGACAGTATTGATCTGTTGTGCAGGCATAGATTTCAGGCTTTCAAAGCTGTGAAAGACTCCGAGCTCTTAGGAGGAAGAGAGAACGGGGCTGTTATTGATTCCATTGGATGGAAGGTCATAAGAAAAGATGCAGAAGTAATTGCAGGGAGGTATCAGGCCTGTCTGTGTTTTGAAGTTATTGGTCCTACGTTTTCCAGATCTTGGAATTTGACCTGAATGTTTGAGGCCAAAAAAGGCAATTCAAAGGTTTGGACAAAGTGACCAGTCCTTCCAATGTCAGCAAGTTCCATATAACTGAGAGCCACCTTCCACTGCCATCAGGCCTCACTAATCTTAGACGCCAATTACATTAGATTACTAAAAGTCAGTTTTGTTTGCTCGTAGACCACGGGTATCAAACTAGTGGCCCACGGGCCGTATGAGTCATGTGCTGGCCACGCCCGTGCCCGGTTTAACGAAGGGTAAAAAAGTTGCAGTATGTTACGTGACACTGCCGTGACAACACGAGTTTGAAAACCCTGTCATAGACTCTTCCTCTGATTTAAAATCTGAGCCTCAGGAGCCTACTCGAGGGTGTCTGAGGAGAACTTCAAGAAGGAAGAGTGGGTCTGAGCAGAGAAAGCCTGGGCTTTTCTCCCATTGTTAGCCCTTAAGGCAATCACTGAAGGCCCCAGTATTCAGCCGTGAATATTGAGTGTCAATTATATTGACTATATTCAATATATTGAATATTGAAAGTGGTCAATGCCTGGAATGCACTACCTGATTCTGTTGTTGCATCCTCTAACCCCAATCCTTTAATCTCAAACTATTCACTATTGACCTCACCCCATTCCTAAGAGGTCTGTAAGGGGTGTGCATAAGTGCACCATCGTGCCTACTGTCCCTGTCCTATTGTCCCCATTTATTCATACCTATTTCCTGAATTCTTACTCACGTTTATACTTATACCTATTATCTTGTAAGCAATTGACAAATAAAATAAAATAAATCATTGGCAATGCCTTTATCTGTGACCAGTTTTTCATTTTGCTTTTGGGAATCACTGAATGTTGGCATAAATTAACAAGCATTTTGTATTTTTTTTTCATTTTCTAAAAACAGAAGAAATTAACAGAGCGGGGAAAACAAGATGGATGTTTTCTAAGTTAAGACACATTAATACAGATCTGTTCTTTCAGATTTTGACATGATAGAATAAGCCACATTTTAGAGAGCCAGATTGTTTTTTTCAGCCCTTGTCCCACATGGTTACAATGTTTGCTTGTGTTTGTAATGCACTCATCTGGTTCTTATATGTGATGTAAAAAGAGGTTTTATTTATTTATACATCCAGCTTGTTGCAGAGTCCAATGCTGATAAGAACTGAGAGGGAAAGGTCACACAGCTGGCATCTGTACTTAAGGAAGGACTACAAACTGCACCTCATTTTTAATCCAGTACCTTACCTTCTATACCACACTGATTCTAATTTTTAACAGGCTGAATGACACTCAGGCAACAGGAACTGAATGCATGGTTTGCATTATGAGTAGAACCACTAGTGAATCTATTGGACTAGTAAACTTTACAGGATAAAAGCAAGGTGACTGCATCCTTCCATATATTTCCTAGTATGATTTGATTGCCTATTTGTACCCTATGACTATATTAAGTGTACCTTATGATTCTTGACGAATGTATCTTTTCTTTTTATGTACACGGAGAGCATGTGCACCAAGGCAAATTCCTTGTGAGTCTAACCACACTTGGCCAATCATTCATTCATTCATTCATTCATTCATTCATTCATTCATTCATCTGCTTGGCTATGTTTTCCAACTCCATTTTCTTTTGGTTCAGACATTTTAAATATGTTGCTACTCGTACCCCTCCTTCAAGCGTGTCTGCTCAAACCCCAAGATGACTTTTTCCTTGTATCTTGGGCAAGACTAAATAGGATGAGTCTTTTATCCAAGCAATATGGTTGTTTGTGATGGGCCAACTACCCTTTATTCTCATTACAGAGACCTTTGTGAAATGTTGTTTTCTGAAAGGAGCTGAAAGTCTTAGATGTTGCACATTGTTGAAGCTGTGTTATTGGGAATAGCTTATCTACTCTTAGTGTGCATTGAAAACAATGTGCAGCATTTAAAGGAATAAAGAAGCACAGCCAGCTTGTTTTCAGAGTACTTTTTTTGGAAACAGCTAGGTTCCCCCCACCCCACCAGTTCCCATAGTTTCAGCTTCTAATTTTGTTGATACCATCTGGCACAGATTTCAATCATGTCCTCAATGCAGCCAATAGAAAGGATAAGATTAGAGGACTCGTGATCCAATGTTTCTTCAAATCTGGAACCAAGCTTACAACCAGAAAGAAGTGCATTGTCAGTGGGGTTCCCAATGGCAGTGAGGCAATTTCATGGATAGAAATTCTTAGCTTTATCCATAACAAAAAAGAGCAGCTATTCTATCTAATAGGAGATAGCATATTAGCCCATAAGGTGTCAGAGAAAGAGGTCTAAAGTGTGATTTGTTCTTTCTTTTTCTTTAAAGTGCCTTCCTCCTAATTATCTGATAAAATCTGATGAGAATATTCTGAATATCATCCACTGCATAATCTCTCTCATTTCTTCATTTATTTATTTTTTCATTTATTTATTACAAACATTTATATTCTGCCTGCTTATAGAATTATAGGTGGCCACATCTCAAAGGACCCTTTGCATGCTAAAGATAACATCAAAGAATTGGCCACGCATTTTTAGAAATAATTTCTGCAGCCCTTCTTATCTTACAACATTCTTTATAAGGGCCCTGGTTCTAATTTTCATCTACTCAGATTCTCTTATTGGTGGTTCCTACTCCTTTTCTCCAGAATGGAGCTAGTATTACGTGAATCCTTGAATGAGGAAAGAACAGGCAGGACATAATTAGTCTTTCCATCTTAAATAGGCTGATGTGGCTTGCCATTGCAATCAATCAAAACTTGAGTTCAACAGTGTCATGTCTATAATAAGGAGACTTGTTTTTTCTGCCACCATTTCTTTTTCAGGCTGTTTCTTGGGCAACTGAGTAAGTAAAATTGGTTAGCTGACTGGGTTTAGAAGTTTGCATAGGACAACTGAATGACTGAATTTAATTTAACTCTATAGGTATTTTGTCTGTTGAAGTTCGGTATATCCCAGAAGGATTGATGGGGCCACCACATGATACTACCTCCTCCCCCACTGACCCAGTATCACATTCCACTTCACTACAAGGTGAGTAATTTGATAGATGAAAACCATAGCTTGACACGCATCCAAGAAGTTCAACAAGCTTTAACTAAAACAGCTAGACTTGTGTCTAAAGGCTGGGCACAGATTTAATCCTAGAGAAAATCAGGAAGTAGACAAAGTTTGCAGGACTTAATAGCTCTTTCCCTTTCACTGTTATGTCCTTTCTCCATACACTCACCTCTACTGTGAGAAACTTTGTGATTGTTAGAACAATTAATCAGACTTGCCTCCAGAATTTGTGGGTGCTCCAACACTGGAGGTTTTCAAGAAGAGGTTGGATAACCAAAAGACTTCTGCCTTGAGCAGAGGGTTGGATTTGAAAACCTAAGGTCCCTTCCAAGTCTGTTTTTCTATTATTCTGTCTATTTTCTATTTAGTCATTGATTGCATTGTAACCAATACTGTTTTTGCTATACCTTTCTTAACCATGAAAGCAATGCTGTTCTTTTATTATTTTTCATGTGCTGGATAATAAACTGATATCTGACTGAAAGGCTCCAGTTCCAATCAATTTACTGGTGCCTAAGATGACAATGTGTAGTTGATTCTTTTAACATTTTACTGTGTTGAGATTTCCTATGTTTAATTTTGTAGTTGCAGTTTTGGATTTTCTTCTCATGCATGGCGACATCCAGCAACTAGATATTCTGAAGGGTTTAAGCTAACAACATAAAAAACACCATTAGTATTCTAAAAGACTCGATGTTGTTGAATGCCATTTGTCCTGAAGAAGCCCTTATCAGACTGTAGTTTTACCCAAGATTATATATTGTACTCACATGATTTTCTTGGTAAAATACAGAAATGGTTTAGCATTGCTTTCTCCTATGAAATATGAAATGATAGTAAAGTGATCATTCATCACCAGTATCTTTCTAAATTGCTGCAGTCCTATCTCTCTCAGTCAACCACACACACACACACACCCCTATATATTTGCTTATTTTCTATAGCTGGGCAATTGGGATGACTTGGGTAATCTTGCTGGGATTATACATTCTTACTGTTATCCTTTGCTCCCTATTCCTTCAGACAGACCCTATCATGATGAAGCAACACAGCAGGATTTGAGATGAAGTTCCCGTTTAAAACCATCTAAATTGGTAGTCTTCATTTCTCAAGTCAGAAAATTTTACAATTTAATTGTATATTGTATTAAAGGAACCATTCCTGTGAATTTCCATTTGAAGATGAAGTGGTGGGTGTGTTAAAACTAGGCAGGGGGTAAGAAAGAGAAAAGAGAGAGAAATGGCATAAAAGCACAGGAAGATTCAGGCATGCCACAACAAATGAGAAATTGTGTTGAGGTGGGGGATCCAGGTAATAGAGTGAATTTAGAACTGAAATATGTTCCATTCTCAACATTGGGAATCTTTGGTGCTCTTGACTGAAAATGCATTACTCAAGCTGAGCTCACTGACTATTAGTGGTTAGATACTTCTGTGAGTTTTATCTCCATGGTAACCGAACATCTCCCTGGTAAGTACACAATAAAAAATGTGAAAGAGGTGGATGCCAAGCCACAGACAGCTTTGATTGTAAGGCATATTCTTATTTGGGAAGGGTTACTTCTTATTGGAAAAAAAGAAAGATGCAAACTTTAACAGCAACTCAAAGCAGGCCTTGGATCCACTGGGGACTAAAGATGGGATGGTGGTGATAGTTTCACATAACATAGTTCTCTTATTAAACATCTAGTGCAGCTGCATGGTCAACCCTAATCCCTTTGACCTGGTGCAACAATTTCCCTGAAATTGTAAGTTGCTATTTTACCCTCAGTAATACTGGTCCCCCCAGTCAATACTGTTTATCCCAATGGGAGATACACAACCTGTTTCTTGTTAAGAGCTTCACTCTGCCAAAAATCGGGTAGCCAGGACAAAAGTAAAATTTAATTTTACTTCACCTAAAATGAGATTGCACTCATTCAATACTTTACCTCATGTTTTTGATAACATTATCCCTTGTCTACATTGTCCTATTTAGATAGGTGACAACTTTTGGATGCCCCGAGAAATGATTGATTGTACAGTTAAAGGAGCTGCTCCAAGAATTCCAGGGTGACACTTAACAAAACAACAGAGCTGGAAGAAATCTTGAAAATACCAAGGACTGAACCTGGAGATCAGTCATATGAAAGCCCTTTGTTCTACCACTGAGTTGCAATCATTCTTAGTGGGAATATAAGATGCTCTTCATACTGGCTCAGAAATGTGGCTCATTTAATACATTGTTCTTTAACTATACTGTACTAATAATGGCTTTTCATAGTTTCTGATTGACCATTATTTGGAAATGCTGGAGACTGAATCTGGGATTTTCTACCTGCACAGCATGCATTCTACCATTGTAGCAAATAACAATGAGTTTACAGGGTAGGGAGGTGGGGAGAGACATTGGGGTCAGGATGTTGCTTTTTGCATGGCAGCATGAGAACAATCATAGTCACCATGTAATGACTGAATATGCTGGCAAGACCTAGAGGTGAGGCAAGAAGAACAACTAGCCTAGTTTTAAATCTATGCAAGAGATCAATAGAGATGTCTAGAAAGAGCTGACTAGTTTTTGTTTTGTTGTTTTAATTATTATTATTATTTGTAGTCTAATGCTTGGGACAAAGAGGGTCAGTGATAATTGGTATTATTACTATTTCTTGCATGTATATGCTCCCCAAAGCCCAGGGAGTTATTTATTTATTTAGCATACGGCATATTGTATATGGACTTATTAGCAATATAAACTAACATTTCAGCTGGATTAGTAGAACCCAATAAAATATAAATGTCAACAAGATCTACATACAAACATCAATGTCTAGGCCAGGGATATCAAACTCAATTTCATTGAGGGCCCCATCAGGGTTGTGTTTGATCTTTTTTTTTTTTTTTTTAATTACATTTATATGCTGCCCTTCTCCGAAGACTCAGGGCGGCTTACAATTTTTGGAGCACAACCCAATGCGCTCAGATCTTGGGTGTGGTGGGGGTGGTGGTGGCCCGGGGAGAGCATGGCCAGCTTGAAGTTACTCATCGAGGCTCCGTTTTTGGCTGTGACAGCCTTCTGCAGCCCTTTGCCAGAGAAAACAGAGCTCAGGGAGGCCATGTGCATCCTCCCCGAGCTCTGTTTTCACTGGCAGAGAGCTGCAGGAGGCCGTCTTGGTCAAAAAGAGAGCACCAGTGGCTGCGCACAGCCTCCCCAAGCTCTGTTTTCGCTGGCAGAGGCGCCACGGGCCAGTCCTTTATTGTTTCTAGGATGGGCCTGCTGGCCAGATCTAAGCACACCCTCAGGCCTTGAGTTTGACATGCCTGTTCTAGGCCATCTAACCATTGAAGCACAACTTTGTTTATATTTAAAAAGACACCAGATACTGGGCCGGTAAGTGCCCGGCCTTACAGCCGGTCACAATGTGATCTACAGTTTGATATAGGACCCCACAGTCACACTGAGGGGGGGATTCTATGCCCCATTTATATAGAGAGCCCCAGCAGATGCCATATGAGGTGCGAATCCTATTCAGGATTGTCCATTGCTGACGTGGTAGGTCAAAGGCTGACACCTTTTTTTGTGGGGTCATTTATATGTCTTCCTATAACTGGGCATTCAGCGACCTATTTGGCTTTCCATTGGGAATGGATGTTAAAGCTGTTGGCAGCTGGTTGAGGTCTTGGGGGGAACCTTATTCCAGAAGGCAGGGATTGAGACAGAGAAGCTGCATTTCCAGGGCCTGGATAGATGGCTCTGTTTAATTGAAGGAACCTGGAGTGTGCCAGCCCTGTCATATAGAATTGGCCACACAAATATTTTAGGAGATAGACAATTCCTCAAGTGGCCAAACCCTTTGGTTTATAGATAGTGTTGAACACCTCAAATCACATCTACAAGCAAACTGAAGACCAGTACATCTTGAAAAGTAGAGGTGTTTTATTTATTATATTTTTTAAAATCTCACCTTTACAATTTTATAAGCAATTCAAGATGGTAAAAGCATACTGAGGGTGTGTTAATTATTGCCACCCTGCTGTATTCTGGATCAGCTGAAGCTTCTGTATAGTCTTCAAGGGCAGCTCCATGGTGAACCAGATAAAGTCTTCTGATTACAGTTACCACTTGCTTCTTTGGCTGTGAGTCAGAGGTGGTATTCAGCAGGTTCTGACCAGTTCTGGAGAACTGGTAGCGGAAATTTTGAATAGTTCAGAGATCCAGCAAATACCACCTCTGACTGGAGATTTTGCAGTATCCTTCCCCTGCCATGCCCACCAAGCCACACCTACAGAACTGGTAGTAAATTTTTTTTGAATCCCACCACTGCTTTGAGTCCAGGAAGAGCCTCAACTTGGACACCACCTGTCAACCCAATCAAGATCAGAGATGAAATATCCCCTGATCCAGGCAGCTCAACACCCACAGGCACTCTGTCTTGGTAGGATGGAGTCAGAGATGGTTCCCCTATATCCAAATCTGCACAGCCTCCAGGCATTGGGACAGAAGCCTCACATAGCCATCTGAGAGTTGATATCACTGGGTATCATCATCAACACTGATGATACCAAAACCCTAAAATGGTTGGTTACCTCACCCAGCGGTTTTATATAGATGTTGAAATGCATTTCTGCTTTCTTTATTCTTGATCACCATGTGATCTGAAAAGTTTTCCTCTGAGGAACTGCAAGTCTGAATAGACAAAGGTTGCCTATCCTGGTCTAAATGAATACAGAGATTTCCTTACACCAGGATACACACCATTTGTCACTGGTGGGTAAAGAGAGTGAAAAGTGTTTGCTGAGGGGAACTTGCCTATTCACAAAATGGCTTCCATGGGGGCATAGCCGGTTACAAAACATTGGTTTATCTGCATGTTACTTATCACCCTGCTAGCTTTCCCCTAGGACATTTTGTACCATCCTTCTTTCATCCACTTCCAAACAAAGCTATGTTTTGCCATCAGCCAACATTTCAAAGGGAGCTAATTATGTTTGCTTTATTAAATTAGAAATAAAATAACACTACTACTACTACTATTTGGAAAATGTGAAATAAAATTTTGAAATGTTTAAAACAATTTCAACCAGGAATTAAAAATCTGCTTGTTTTAGGACCTTGTTAAAAGTTTCAACTTAGCTGAGAATACTTGTCCCTTCCCCCCAAAAAACGGGGGTTGTTTAAGAGAAGTCTTGACCCTCCAACCACTATATGAGCCTGCAAAAGTTGGATCATCAATTCTTCCTGAAGACCTGGCATGGAAGTGGGGGCAGGAGAGGAATTGTAGATAATGGGAACTTTTCTCTCATAAACGGAGCACTAGCTGTAAGCTTTAAAAGTAATTACCAGCCTTCTGTATTGCACCCAGAAAAAAATTGCTTGTGAGTGCTTCTGGCTTAAGTATAATGTGGATGCTGAGTTTCTCTGGTTGCTGAATACTGTTTGAATTGACATCTAGGCATTAGTGACAAAGGTAGCATCACAAATAATGTATTGCAGTAAAAATACCTGAGAGTTATGCAGAATTTTAAAGCCAGGGACAGATCCAACTGGAGTTAGGCGTGATCTTGGAAATAAAAATGATGCACTCTGATTTGCAGTAAACCATAATAGTGGATGTTTTTTTTCTTTTTAATTTAAAAATTCTTTTTAGTTTTTTCTTTTTAATTGGAAAATTCAAATGGATCAGGGATCCAGATGGGTGCCAGTGAAGTGTTTACAATCTCACTGTTGCTGTTAGCCATCCGTTCTGGGACTCCAGTCTTAATATCCTGACAGACAATTGTCCACGGCACTGTCATACATACCCATCATAGAAAATCTGTTCATATTTCTTCCGTTCCATCTGTCAGTTCCTGGATCATTTGGAGATAGATGACAAGAACAGCAGAAGCCAATGGAGCTGAGGAGCTGTTCAGCATCGAGTGCCCTTCTATATTCAAGCTGCATGCCCCTCCTATTTAATAAAGAATTGGTCCTTCTCCCTTGAAGAAAAAGCCCAGGAAGTACCAGGGAAGTGGGAGCATCTTTAATTTAAGCCATAAAATAGCGAAAGCTAGAATAGAACAGACCAGTTTTGAATCTTGACTCGCCTGCTTGGGGGAACCCATTCCTGCTTCACCTCAAACAAGGAAATGTCCTTGATAAGTCTGCCTGGAATTCTTGCTAACCTTGTATTGGAAATTTCTAGCTGGTATTGAACCACGTACTGTATCAATTACACACTGGCTTTATCTTTAAACGGAGGCTGAGAAGCATTCTGTAGGAAAAATGTGATTTCCTGCTATAACAACTTCTTGAACTTACATAATTTATATATGGCCATACATATTTGCAGCTTCTGTTGATCTGGAACCAGCCTCTGCATGCATGTCCTTCCCTGCAGCAAAGACTGATGGCATTCTAATTTGGAGTGCACTACACATCTTACAAAGAAATTGCTTCCCCTTTTGAGATGTGGTTGCATAATCCATAATCACTCTGTCAGTCAGTCTTCCCTGGGTGGGCACAATCTGCATCTTTCTGCAGGCAGTTTCATCAGCTGCTCCCTGAGCAATTCTTCAGGTGGATTTATCTATGTTTCAGTGAAGGGAATCTCGAAAATAAACATAGCAGACAGCCCTGTTGATTTTGCTGGGCCACTACTTGTCCCCAACCTAACCTCTCTCCCCTTGTCTGCCCTGATGCCCATCCACCTCCTCACCTGGTTCCCTGCTCCTTCCTGCTCCCCCAAAGCCCTCGCCTCTTTCCACATCCACTTTTCCTCAGGACATGCCCAGCGGCCTCTGGAGCCGCTCTGGAGATGCTGAAAAAGAGCGTCACCGGCTCTTAGCAACGCGCCTAGCAACAAGCTAACATCTTTTCCCTCTGGACCAATCCGGGAAGGAAGGGAACATCTGGACGCCCGCCTCTCTGCTTGCTGAAGAGAGGAGGCGATGAGCTCGCCAGTGACCGCAGGGACCCGCAGAAAGCTGGCCGACGGGAGCGGGAAGAGATCAGCCGAGCCCTCGCATCAGCCTTCCCCTGGGGCATGTGCACCGTTGGGAAGGTAAGCAGAACTGAGCAAGGCAGGGCGGGGCAAGGCAGGGCACCGCATCCTCCCGCAGCCCGCTTCGTCTCCCGCGCTTAGAGATGCTTTGAGAGGCGTGGAAGATGTGCGCTTCGAACGCCGGACATCCTCCAAGGCTGAGCCCCGCGCAATGCCCTTCTGATCCGCTGCAGCGGGTTTCTGAGCACACACCAAGTTACCCCTCAGCCTTGGCCGAATAGTTGCGCGACGAGGGTCTCCATGACCCCTCCCCCATTACCTATGAGAAGACATACCGCAGAAAGGAAGCTACTCCGATGATGGCCCTTTCAACATTTCAGGGCTGTTTTCTTTGGCAACGGAGATCTCTCTGTGTTTGTGTGCGCGCGTGGGGGGATGCATCTATTCCTAAAGCAATGGGGGGTTATCTGCTGGAACATTTTGCTTGCTGAAGGCGCTCTTGTAACGCCCCAGCCACGTTTCCTTTTTCTTTGTTTCTTTCTTTCTAAAAGGTATTTTATCCACCCAATTAACACCTAAGCTCCTAGGACCTCCCAGTCTCTTTACAGGAAGGCTCTCCGATCGAATGGCCTCTCTCCCTCCAGTCCCTTTTTCCTGCGTGGTAGATTAGCATCCTTCTAAGAAGTTCTTGACGCTGTTGTTCTTTGAATTCGGCTTGTTGCTGTCAAGCGTTCATTTGATGGCTTGCAGGAAACCTTCTCTCTGCCCCTGCTTCTGCCCTTAACGGAGATGCAGCCATACAGGGAGGGGGGAAAATGGTTTTAGGATTTCTTTCACACTGACTTTTTGTGTGTGTATGGGTGTTGGTGTTGAGGAACCAAGCCTTCCTCAACCTAGCAACCTCCAGATGTATCAGACAACTTCTCTCCATAAACCCTGGGCTACTATGGGGAATGTGATCCAGCATGTCTGGAAGGCGCCACATTGGGGAAATATTGAATTCTAGGATTGGACTTTCTGAAAAATAACCCTCAAAAGGTTCTGGCATGTATGAGAAAGAGCCTGCCTGTAAGATCAAACCTCTCTCATATGGAACATACATGCCAGCATGGAACATTGTATTGGCACATATATACTCTCAATGTCAGGGCAGATTTCCATGACATTGTTTAAAGACGATGGCTTAGGACTTAGCTATATATGAAATGCTATAAGTTTTTATAACTTTGTAACACTGTTATTTTCATGGTCCATGCCAAGAAATGTAATTACAGTGACATAATGTTTAAATTTAGCTCTCAAGAAGCATGCTAGTAGAATATTTTAATTGCCTCTTCTTTATAGATTCCATATTGGCAACTATGCTTCTTTCATGTCAGTTCATTCAAATCATACACTCGATATCCAGATAACCTTATCTTCTATCTACATAGACAAGGGAAATAATTTACATGCCTTAGTGGGATATCTTTTTGTGATTAAAGTCCACATCTATCATTTGGGGGAAAGTTGAGAATCACAGTTTAGAGGAACCTGCGTTACATACTGGAGTGGGTCTTGGTTCTGGGTTTTTTCTTTTTTTGAAAATCTCTCTCTCTCTCTCTCTCTCTTGCTTTTTGAACTGTATCTAGGGCTTACATTATATTTGTCAATTGTTTCCCAATAAAATAGAAGGAAATTATGCCACAATTTTTCACGGGATAGGGTGAGAAGGACCCCTAAGGATTAGAAAAGGGCACCCTGGTCCACAATATAACTGCCCCTGGTTTAGTGCCTGTTGACTATTGAATTAAGGGAATCTTTGCCAAGTAGTATCCTCAGATGTGCCAAGTCTACAATTCCCAGATTTCCCAGCTGCCATAGTGGGCTGGTTGGGGATTTTGGATATTGCAGTTCCAATACTTCATTGGGAAAATCTGAACTAAGGGGGCTTTCTTGGCATTGAACCTGGCATGCAAACCATCACCCCGCAGCACCAACTGCAACAAGCAACACTCTTGATCTGCTTCAAAGGGTTGTTTTAAATATTATGACATCCTTAACTAACCTGATGCCCTGTGGATGGGTTGGGGTTCCAAATCCTAGAATTCCTGGCTAAGAATGGCATAAAAATAAACTAAACATACATACCCATGTGAAATATTATATACAAGCATTCAGCTGAAAGCTTTGATAGGGGTGAAATCAAAATTGAAGAACCAATACCCGAGACTGGAAAGTATAGGTTGTAACAATATTCCAGCAAAATCCTAAATGCTACCATTTTATTAAATGTTTACTGTATTTGAAATTCAAGCTGAGAGCGCTTCACTCTTTAAATTTTGGCAGGGATCAAATGTGAACTTTCACAAGCTGTCAGAAACTGAGAAGGATTCCATGTCTTGTATCAGATAGTATCAGAGTCTAATTCCCACTGCAAACCAACCATCAAAGTCAACCAAATGCTACAGAAGCTAGGAAAGAAGTCTAATCCAGAAGACTGTCATATCAACCAGGCTACCCTATCCAATTTCAAACAATGAATTAAAAATAATATACTGTATTCAAAATGAAGATTTTGGTCTGATCCAGCTAGGAACACAGCTGCATGAATGACCAGCTGCATGCAAAATTAGGTGCTGAATGTTTTTCTCTAAGCTGATTTGCCAGCTCAATGCATTTCTTTAAAACTGGTATCTAGTATTCCAACAGCGAGGATAGGGAAATAACACCTGGATTCAACCCTCTCCCTTCCAAGAAGCAACTGATAGAAGAGTTTAGAATGTGAAAATGTGCTGCTCACATACTCATTTTGTCCATGTTCTGACTGGAATAATTAAGTTTCCTTTGAACAGTCAGCACATTCAGAAATAGTAGATTATCCAGCATGCCCTGTGAAGGTTTATTGAAGAACCTTCTTAGGAGTCAGTTTGAAAGGAAATTCATGTGGACTACCAACATAAAGAACAAGCAACTTTTGCTGTGTGTTGTGATTGTGCACTTAATACAATCAAATTCTGCTGGGAGGTAAATGCATGTTGAGAGTAAATACATTATGAGTTTGAGATTATTATTTTTTGCATAGCATCAGCATAGATGCATAAAGCTATTCAATCAACTCTATCAACAGCTCTAGGATGGGGTAATACAATGAGATTTCCCAATATTAGCTGCAGAGACACTAACAAGACAATTTGCTTTAGACAAATGGCAGACCATTATTGCAAGCAGTGGTGGTAGGTGGGTGGATTAGGAGAAACTTAGGTCTAATGCATCTGGCAAAGTGCCATTGGGCCGTAGCATATCTTGGAGCGTTAATGAGAACACCAGAACATCTCCTATAAATATAAGGGGCTTCACTGTATTAAATATGTATTAAATATGTGTTAATCACTTTGGAAGGGTTTCATAGACTTTTCCAAGTCTCCAGATGATAGATTGTGATGTCACATCCAAGGCTCTTTGCAATTTATATTAATTATGTACAGGGAACTTTTTCCTGTTTACTGATCTCCTAACCTCATTTAAGTGGTGCTATTAAAATCAATGGGAGTTACTTCTCAATCAATAAATTTCAGGTTGAAGAGTTCATGAGCCTATTGATTTGGCAAATCTTTCCTCATTCATTCTCAGAGCTGCCCTTTTCAGGACTAGACACAGCCATGGCTTTGTTTCCCTGCAAAGTTCTTCAAGAGAATGAACTACCCTTTGTGGCTGAAGCCAAGGAACTGAATCCAAACCCCAAGCCAAAAATTACTAGCCCTAAAAAAATAGCTAGAATAAAGAGGGAAAACAATTACTTCTGAACCATTCTGCACAGATTGTGGCTTCTACCAAATGAAACCCACCAAGTGAAGTTTATCAACATCCCACATCCCTATTTTCCGTTCCCTTAGCTCTTCAGATTTTTGAAGCACCTCTTTGGCAGTAGACATGTCATAAAATATCCCATTCATCATACTGATATAATTCTCTCTCTCTTTTTTGCTCGGCTTTTGTGTTTGGCAAGCCAAACTTCTTTTTCAGTCCATATTGCCTTTTGTGGAGAGGTTTAAAGGTACCTTTTAAAAAGGCAAAACTCAAACCTGTTTTTTCAGGGTTCTCCAAGCAAGCTAAACTTTAATGAGTTTATGATTTGCATGTTTCAAGTCAAGAAGCTTTTCTTGCATAGACATGCAATCCATGCCTTGACTTTAGTTCCAAAATCATAATCAGAACAGCGCAAAAACTACCCAGCAAAGGCTAGATTTTTAAAGGTGAGAAGCAGGCCATCAAGCTTTTACAGATTACAGATTAACAGAGTTGTAAGGGACCTTGTAGGTCATCTAGTCCAAGCTCCTGCCCAAGCAGGAGACCCTACACCATTTCTGACAAAGGCAGTCCAATCTCTTCTTGAAAGTCCCAAGTGATGAAGCTCTGACAATTTCAAAAGCTTTGGCTAGATGACTGAAATTTCCACTGCCTGAAGAAGCTGCATTTTTCTCAGTCTTGCCTGAGCAAGCCTGGGAAACCTTCTGATCTCCCTGAACTCAACTTCCTGGCTTCAGAGCTGGGCTATACTCATATCTTTTAATGTCCTTTAGCATAGACAGTGATATCAGTGATTGCCTTTCCTGATCATTCTTTGCCTGGAGTTATAATCCACTCTGCCAACCAGCTGCCATTGATCAGATGTGGTGCATTGTAAATAGGGTGGATGTTATGAACAGGAAGGCAATGGGGAGATGGGGAGGGGGGAGCAACTGCAGCTGCTCCACACTGGCTGAGACTGTTTGCTAGCTTGGAAACATGAATCCTGGATTGACAATCCTTTCCTTTACTTCCACTCCAAAAGCCTTTTGCTTAATCTGAGAGCAGAATAGATAGATATAGCTAATGAACTGCAAAAGCCATGGCTATAGAAATAGGAATGATTTTAGAAACATGCCAGAAATGGTGCATATTGCAAAATAAGAACAAGATCCTAGAATACAGAGGTCCTCAATTCCCAGGCCATGGAACAGTCCAATACCGATCCATGGACTGTTAGGAACATGGCTGCACAGCTGGAGATGAATGGTAGGTGAGCAAGTGAAAGCAGCTGCTCCCCACTGCTAGCATCATCGTCTCAGCTCATACCAGCTCATCAGGATTAGATTCTCATAGGAGCATGAACCCTACTGTAAAACTGCTCATGTCAGGGATCTAGGTTGTGTGCTTCCCCTCCCCAACAGTCCATGGAAAAATTGTCTTCCATGAAACCGGTCCTCAGTGCCAAAAAGATTGGGGACTGTTGCTACAATAGGCAGGGAAGAACCATTGACTATAGAAACTTGGGAGAATTCAGATGCACAAAAATGTACTTCTGTTACCAAAAAAGTTAGAAATATGTGTGTCTATTTTATGTCTGTTGGCCTACTTAGACAGCATTATTTGCTGACCAGCATTACTTTTCAAGAGCTTCAGATGTTGAGCCATCTGTTGGGGTGATGGGGTATTTAAAAGTCAATATGGATGCAATAATTGTATGGTTGCAGCTGCCTTTTTAAATTTTGCACACCACTTCCTTCTTGTCCCCCATGAATGACCCTGCTAAGAATGATGTGCCTATGACAGCAGTGGGGAGTTTGCTATCACATGCTGTCTGAAATTAAGATTTAGGAAGCATTAAGAAAACTGCTTAGAAAATAATTCTAATGTGGCTGTTCCCAAGAGCAAGTGAGCAGCTTGTGTCTCAGTCTTGACCTGGTGCTTATGATGTTGGTTGCAGTTGGATGAGGTAGTAGAAGTTCTGCATTAAAACCATATTTCCTGGTTTCTTGTCTTTGTATAATTTATCAAGTTTGCATTGTAAAAACTAAACATTTTTGTTAAAAATATGCACTAGTTTGTCTGTATTAGAGTATACACATAGTTCCCTAAACATTTGCCCAATGTACAAAGCTTTAATCTTTAAATTTTAAATTGAAAAGTGCTTTGAAAAAATACCCCAATGCACCAGTTTTGAATAACCAATTTTTCATTTCTGTATCAATCTGAAAATATGTTATTAGTTAGGGTCCTATTCAAAAGCAAACTAATCAAAAATTTCCCTCCACTCTAATCTGTATTGACTCTCCTGCCCAGGAAAAATTTCAGAATGGCCATTCCGGATTGCAATTTTTGGTGTCATGGAGCACCAAAGATTAACTGGAGCACCAAGATCACCTGAAGGTTCCATCCATCCATCCATCCATCCATCCATCTTGAGTTTCTTTGAAGGAAAGGCTATTTGAACATTTGATGAGCAATAAATGTTTCAATAAGATAGGTTGGTTAGAATAAGTGGAACAAGAACAGTGGAATAAGAAGCATAAGCTTATGTCCTTGGTCTTAAGCACAGGATTTGTTTAAATCAATAGTAAATTTTGTCTTCTTTTTGCAAGAGAATTGCATTGTCTTTGAAACCAGCATCTTCCTTGTTACCATTTGTCATTCTACCCATGCTTTATAATTTATGAAGCTTCTTTTTCAATGTTTGTGTATTTCAACTATAAACTGTCAAGAGCCATTTTGGAATGGTATACAAATTGGTAAAATAAAATAAATAAGCCTGAAGTGACATGTCTTTCAAGAAAAAAAAATAAAGTGTTGGATGCCTGAATAGGTATTTATTTATTTTATTTATTTATTTTAATTGGTTTTATATACCGCCCTTCTCCCCAAAGGGACTCAGGGAGGTTTACAGGGCAATTTAAAAACATACAATACAAATATACAATACAATACAAATACAAATATTCAAGGTAGCCCTTGAATTTTAAAGCTTTCAGCTCAGAAAGGCCTACCTTGGTATATGAAGATGTAACTGGGATAAAAGACTGGTCTTGTCAATGTCCTAAGACAAAGGGCTGCAGGAAGCTTATGAAGAAAGCTACAACATTTCTGAGGCAAACAAATCCCATTATCGTTCTAGTTTAGCAACTTATAGGACTTCTTCATTCTTGAGGGCACCCACAACAATGCATTTTCATATGGTTTGTTTTATTCCAGAAATTAAACAGAATTTGTCAAACAAAAATGAGAACAAGAATAGGAGAATAAAAATACAATGACAGGGATGATAGGCACATTAGTGCACTTATGCATGCCTTCTCTACTGACCACTTAAGTATGAAGTAAGGTCCACAGAAGTCAATTTGTGATTGAAACTGAGATATAATTAAATACACACAATACTGATTTCCTGCCAACAAAGCAAAAGCACTAAGCTCTACTATAGCCTTCCCCTCTCATAGTTAGTTAGACAGATCAGAAACATGCCTCTCAAGATTATACTTTGGAGCGTCTGTCTGAATCATTGCTCTTGTAATGGTCGAACATATCTTAAATACGTCAACAGAACTGACCCAAAAATAAACCACAAGGCTTAGCTTGCAATTCAATAATTTATTTATTTCTTTTTAAAATTAGAGTCTTTGGTTGTCATCAGTAGCCAAGCAAACTTTAAAAAAAAATGCTACTTACAGTCAAGGATACCTGATTTATAGTTTTGCCTTGCTTACTGATCTATCACTGATCAATATGCTTTGTCTTCTCTTGGAGGTATCATCAATAACCTTGGATATGACCTTCCTGTTTCTTAGTAAGCAAGTAAGCAGTAAGCAAGATTTAGGGTAACAAATACTTCCAGGATATCCCCCCCCCCAAAAAAAGTTCGCTTTGGGGTGCTTGTATGTGCTTGGGGAGTTGGACTAGATGACCTACAAGGTCCCTTCCAACTTAGTTAATCTGTTAATCCTATCTCTCTCTCTCTCTCACTTTCCTTTCTCTCTTTCCTCTCTTCTTCCTCCCTTGATTCATTTTAACAGGTGTTTGTTCAGCAGAACTGTGTGGGAAGCGATGCTAGCTAAGCCTTTCCGAAGACAGAAACTCATTAGAACCATTGAAAGCACAGCAAGAAGTCACTTTGTGGATTGATTTGGCACGACAAGGTACAACATATTGCTTGGGTTTAATTAAAGTGAGAAACAACAAAGCACTGGCATTGTAAGTCTCTGAAGGAGTCTGGAACTTCAGTCTCAAGATACTGGCATCAGCAATCAGATGTTTTACTCCTTATGGCAGCCTTCTCCAAACAGATTCTCTCCAGATGTGTTGTATTGCATTTTCTGATCTCTGATTACTAACCTTTCTGGCTAGAGAAGATGTAAATTGTGATTAGAAATATGCAGAGCGTCAGATAAGGGAAGATATTTCTATATTGTGTTTCATAGAACTCATGGTTAGTCTGCATTGCACTGTGGTGCCGCTATAGATAGCCAAAGGAGTTCCTAACTTTGTGCTCCAGAAAAGTATATCTTTCATGTTCCTTTAAATTTGTTGATTCTGGACTGAATTCTTGGTCTAAGCTTAGATAGAACCAGAGAACCTGTCTACTTTCTTGGCATCCTGCTTGATTCTCATAGAAGCATAGAACAGAGGATGCCAGTTATATCATCAGGTATAACTTTCTATTAAATGCAAGAGTTCAAATTTAAGCATTCCTTGCAAATGTTTATCCATTTTTTGCTATCTATTTTGAAAATACCCAGCTGGTCACTTTATCAGATCCAACTGACTTTTTGCCTACCTCAACCCATACCACAGTTCAAGACTAATATCTAAGCACATGGGTTGAGAAGGTTGAGCAGTTCCATATAAGCCATTCTGGTGGCTTCATCACAACCCAATGCTTCAATATGACAATAATACACTAAATTATCCTTTGTGATTTTGAGTTAAGTTTTGACTGCATTTGTATATATTACAGTGGTTTGGAACCAATCAGTACAACTCATGAAACTTATGTGGCATCGATGAAGTAGCTGAAAGCATTCTCCATAATTACATAATCCTTATTATTCTAGAAGGAATGGTACCACAAAATTTTGGGGGAGCAAAATATGGCATTTCAATCCCGTTCGACTGTATAGAAATATAGAAACCAATAAAATACAAAATCTGGCCAGTAGTTTTTCTTGTGTTTTTTAAACCAACGAAAAACTACCCCAAAAGCTACATTGAAAATTGGATATATTTGTGGTAGATATATGTACAGATTATAGAGGCATGAAACATTACATGCCAAGTAAAAAAGGCAAGGAAATGTATAATTTTTAAATGATTCATATATATCTATAATGCCAGTATAGTCCTAGTTAGTAGACTACAACTACTAACTTTCAAGTTGGGAGCATCTACCAAGGGGCTTACAGGTTGATAGGATTAGCTGATGACATCAGCATTACTCAGGGGATGCCTGAGGAGGCTCCTTTCATGTCCCTGTTATTTTTCTATTGAAGTGGTACCTATTTATCTACTTGCCTTTGCATGCTTTCAAACTGCTAGGTTGGCAAGAGCTGGGACAAACTGATGGGAGCTCATTCTATCAGGCAGGGTTTCGAAGTACCGAGTTGTCAACATTTATCTAGTTAGTAGATAAATCTATTTTAACTTTCCAGGTGAGGGCTGAGAGAGAGAGAGCATTGGCCCAAAATCAGCCATCTGATTTCTGTCTCAAGGGAGGACTACCAGCGGAGTCTCTCCATTTCTAGTCCAGCACCTGAACCACTGCAAGACACTGATTCTTATATAGATATATGAGGCTCTGTATGATAGGAACTGATTTTTTTAATCCATAAAAATCTGCAGAAAATTGTCAAATTGAAATGAGAATAAAGTGATTTTTTTTAAAAAATGATGATTTGTATATCACCAGATAGTTTATCTTATCCAGAAAATCTGCAGCAGAAAATGACACAAGACAGCCAACCAAATCTTCCACACTGTGGTGCTCTCATCATCCACAACACATCCTCATCTTGTTATTTCTACCTGCTACACAGAAGACAGAATGCTATATAGCTCTAATAATTCAACAGTGACATATAGGATTCCTCATTAAAATATACATGTAATCCCTTACAAAACAGCATCTACATTTTTAGTAACAGTGATATTGAAAAAAAACAAACAGTGAATGAAGTAATTATTTTGGAAAGCTGGATTAAAACAGACAAAAATGGGAAAATCTAGACATGAGTAAATCTGACATGACATAAAGTTTTATAATAATCCCAATTGCATTGAAGCTCATTGACAGGAGGTCCAGGCCAAATTCTTGACAGTTCTATCTCTATCTAGAAAATCCTAGAAAGCTTTTGCTAGCTTCTATGGATAATGTTGATCTAGATCAAGGGTGTCAAACTCACATTGTCACAACAGCATCATGTGATGTATCAGGACTTACTAGGCATGGGCATGGACATGGGCATGGCCAGTGCATGATGCACCCAGCCAACAGGTCAGGAGTTTGACAGTCCTGATATATATGGCGCAGCATCATTTTGTAGATTGGGCTACTAGAACAATGTACACCATTTTAAAGCAACTGTAAGATGGCCCATAGATATATTCTACCTGCTCCAGAGCTCAAATATTTCCAAGTTCACCAACAGAAATTGGTTTAAGGAACAGATGTCACTTCACATATTTCATATTTCCATATAAGCTTCCATAGAAGGTTGAGCTGAAGGAGAATGATCAGCTCTTTCCATGGTTGAGGATGGACTTGAACCTGGATTTTTAGTCC
Organism: Naja naja; assembly: GCA_009733165.1. Classification (NCBI taxonomy): domain Eukaryota; kingdom Metazoa; phylum Chordata; class Lepidosauria; order Squamata; family Elapidae; genus Naja; species Naja naja. The sequence goes on along the minus strand of CM019148.1, from coordinate 342,729,539 downwards.
AATACCAAGAATTACTACACAAACTTGCTTTTTAATTTAATATCCCTTTAGTTAAATTTACAGGAGCATTTTAACTTACTTCTTGAATGAGAAGCATTAGGGGCATGCTATTAAAAGTTTCTGAAGGGATGTTTATATCTATGTTTTACATCTGTCCTTATCTTCACTGAGATTTAATTCCAGGTAAGTGCATGAAGAATTGTGGCCTTTGGTTCCCATTTGTAAATCCAATGACCTGATTCAAACATTCTGCGCTTAATGCAGCTTAGAATGCAATTACCCTTCAGGTTTTACAGTGCAATTCTTGGATCCAGAATGTGCACAAAATGTTTACAGTAACATATAATGTTTGTTTGGGGGACCATGTTCAGAAATGTGGATTTTTGTGTGTAAGGACAATGCCTATAGAAGTATACCATTTAGGAATCATCTGATACTGTTAAAAGTACATTTTCATGCAGTTGTTAAATTAATATTTGTTTTGTTTTGTTTGTTTTATTTGGACTTATAAGCCGCCCTCTCTCCCGAAGGACTCAGGGCGGCGTACATAAAAGACAGAAAGTACAAAAGTTAAAAGAAATTAAAAAGATATTAAATTATGCTAAATAAACAATCAAATTAAAAACCCCGATCCCTTGTCAGTCCAGGCTGGATTGCAAAAATAGCCATGTTTTGAGGTCATGGCGGAAGGAGCGGAGATCAGGGGCCAAGCGCAACTCAAGGAGTAGTTGATTCCAGAGGGTGGGCGCCACAGAGAAGGCCCTACCCCTAGGGGCCGCCAGCCTACACTGTTTAGCTGACAATATCCCCAGGAGGCCCCAGGAGGCCAAAGCTGTGATTGAATTCATTTATATCTGAGTAGCTATGAAGCTATCATGAACCAGAAATAAATCATCCATCCCCATAATGAGAGTGATCTTTGGTATATGAAGTCATTTTCTTTCTTTAGGTTTTGAGCCTGTTTTCCTGTCACAGCATCTCTAAGTAGTGATCAGGATTGTATTTTCCTTCCTTTCCTTCAGTTTGACACCAGTTTAAAGTTACTGTTAATCAAAGTGGGAAAATACCAGCCTAGAGAGGCCAACCTTGTGAGGAAGCTATAAACAGGAATTTCCAGGTTCAAGTGTCATCCCCCCCAGAGCCATTTGCAGACTCCCTGCAATGTTGTGGCTGTTTTCTGGCTCTCCAGAACTCCATGGCAGTGATAAGCCATTTTGGGGGCCAAATGGTCATGTTTGGCATGTGGATAGCATGTCTTTTGTGCTCCCAGGAGTTGATGCATGGGGGAGGGGCTTACCTATTGTCAAAATGTTTACCATAGTGCAGGGGTGGCGAACACGCGGCTCTCGAGCGAGCATGCGCTTCCGGCCAAAATGAATGCGGCTCTTTGCCTCTTATATTATTATTATATTATTATTATATTATATTATTTTGTATACTGTGGCTCTTTGCCACGTTTGAATTTTGTTATGCTGCTTCTGAGGAGGGATCTCTGAGGAGAGATTTCCGCCAGTAGTCCCCCCCGCTCGCCATCCCGCCTCCCATCCTCGAAACAACTGCACGAGCCAGCGGCGTGGTGTGGCTCTCTGACTCGCACAGTTTAAAATTGCGGCTCTTTGAGTCAAACTTGTTCGCCACCCCTGCCATAGTGAGTGGAAGCCTCCATTTTCTAGAAGACACAGGAGACGGATAATTCTCTGCCACTGCCTTTAGTCTCCTAACCTAGCTTAGTGACAATAAAGTTATTCTAAATCTAAGTTTAAGGTGTGCACATTTGCAAATGAAACATTGGACTGCAGCCTCCCAATTTTTTAAAATTCCACGTGAAGCCTCTATGGAACTCAGAGGCATTCTTGGAAATTAAAATTGAAGGTGGAGCTAGCATTTTGCAGCTGACAAATACTTAATGAAAAAAGAACAGTTACGTGGGACAGGGAGTGATGCCAGGCCAAAGGAAGTATATGAGACCTATCCATGTTGCCTGAAACAGGGCTGAATTTTCTTCTCCTACTTGAACAATGAACAGCATCTGGAACCATAATGCTGTGGTGTTGCTGTGATTACATAATTGACAAGGTTTATCATCTTGGTATTAAGTTTTCTGGTCTCCAATCAAACTAAAGAAGGATCTTAAAGGACCCTTTGATGGTTCTGAGATTGCAGGCTATGCCTCATGGCCAGCCTCATGGTGGGTAGGTTTGATGTACATTCCATCTTCAATCTACACAGCAACATTGGAAGTGCCATGTTCTTCTGGACATGAGGAATCCCTACATTTGACATTCAGTGAGATGCAATCTAAGAAATCAAAATAATTATATTGATGTGCATGTGTGAAAGACATACATACAATATAATGTGAATGCTCAGTTTTCATGTATATAGAAGCAATTAACCCAGTTTCCCTGCTGGAAAAACAATGATTTTGTCTTGATGATTTTTTAATCTGACTGGCCAGGCTATTGAAATAAGAGAAGAAATTTCATCCTTGGTTTTCCCCAGTGGAACACTGCAAATGCAAAGGGTAACACAGATGGATCATTGCCAACAAATTAGATAGCAAGGACACCCTTGAGATTTAACCTTTACTTGGGTTATGAAGTAAAGAATTCATGCTGCCAAAAATATATAGTAATTGTATATTCCACAATGTCGACATATCTGCTTCTTAGAAATCAGTTTCAGTTTTAGCTCCAAACTTTCCCTTTCCATTTGCAAGAAATATTTGGAATTGACGATTGCTTCTGGTTCATAACTTCTTTTATGTCTTTTTTTGGGTCAGATATCCAAGGGCAACATTTTAGATCGGTTACCATATAAAGGAATTTAGCTGTTGGAAACTGATTGCAAAAAGCAGTTGGAACATTTTTCAGCTGACTAGAAATTTCTGCTCAGAAACTTTGAAAATGTTTCTAAATGTAGACATTCGAAGAAAAATTACAAATAAGAATATAATGGTGGTGATTCTCCCAATGTCTCTGTTCCTGATTTTCGTATTTATTATTATTAAATAATCCAGAAAAAATTGTCATGATTGCTAATGTTGGTGAAGATTTTCAATCATCCAGGCAGAGGTGTCTGAAGGTTGTCTGAAGGTTCAACTTTCAGACAACTTCAGACAACCTTCAGTCATGATTGCAATATAGTGAATTCCTTAAAAGATTAATAGATAAAGTAGCTATTTTTCCAGTTACTTTAAGTCATCTCTTTGTCAGGTGAACACTGAAGCTTAAAATAATCAGTGCTCCAATAATTTCAGAACCAAACACTATCTTGTCCCAAAAGTGCTTTTTTCAAGAGGCAACTAGACTTTCTGGTTTTTCTTTGAAAACGTTTTGCTTTGAGAAGCAAAACACCTTGAAAGAAAAACCAGAAAGTCCAGTTGCCTCTTAAAAAAAGCACCATGACCTGGATGACTGAGAATCTCCATAGACAAACACTATCTTCTTTTTGCAGGTGTCTTTGTAAGGCAGCTGATAGTGACACTGTGTAATAAAGGGAATTCATTTTTGGCCCCAAAGACTTGCACTTATTTTAAAACAAGCTGTCATCTTCTAAGAGGCTGTCATATTCATGTTGTAAAAATTAAGTGGTCAAATTTTTTAAAAAAGGTAAAAAATATCCAAGTAGATGAAAGGATTGCAAAGCTTTCTGGAAAGCTTCAGGGCTTTAAGGAAGGCAAAAGGAGAAAATGCTGCAACTTGGGAAGAAAGAGAAAAAAAACACGAATGAGCATACTGCACAATTTTAATTAGCTGAACAGTTTGGACTAAACATAAGAGATGATTGCTTAGATTTCCAGTGTGGCACCACTGCCATCTTGTGATGAATGTACAAAGTACTCCAAAAATACATATCTGTGTGGGGAAAAACAGTGCTGAAAGTGAAGCTTTTTTGTGAAAGGCAAGTTTTTGAAGTACTGTATATAAAGATTGCATTTCACATGCAAATAAATAAATAATAATGGACAATCATAGGGAGAAGCAGGGGAAGTAGTAGATTTGACCCCCATTTACATTAATCATTGCACAAATGATGCCAACACAATGAAGTGCATAATGTCATTGTGGTATCAATTTATGATTTATTATAATTTTATAGTTGGCATCCTCTGTCCAGGATCATATTGCACAGTGCAATTGAATTTTTGTTAAAGCTGAAGTATTAGAAGACTTTAAACAACAGTGAAATCAATCTGATTATGCACCATTAGGCTTTATTAAAAGTAGAAAATAAGTATTAAGGACAAACAGCTCATGGACCCATCACTCTGATTTAGCAACACATTTGTACCATGAAAAGCAGGAACTTTTTAAAATTTCCTCAGTGCCTAAGGTGCTGTTCAGCAGATAGTGTATAAATACAGATGTACATGGGCAGCTCATGTAGTTTTGGTGCAATGCTCATAAATGATTTAGAGCATGTGAATTATTGCTTCTGTTGCTCTGAGACTGTGTAGAGAACCAACAGTCACTTGGAAAACTGTACTCCTGCCTTCACCAAGAACAAGGGAGAGATCTACCCTCTTATACATCAACTGCTGGATTGCTTGAATAGCATCTGTGGCTTTATCTGTGTCTATTAGTATAGTCTGCCTTTAATTGGCCTGGAAATCCTTTGGGGGCCTTCAGTTTCCCTTTTCTTTGAAAACAAAATATAAATAATTGCTTAGAAGCCACATGTAAAGTTGAGCACCATGTGCTATACTTTCCTTTTCAATGAACTTGTAATGAACTTTCTTAACCTTATTGTTATGTATAGAATGTACGCATTTAAAGATCTCAAGCTGTTGGGAGATTGCCAGCTAGGGTGGGGGGAGGGGTCAAGCGAGGGGCTAGTTTGAAGTTGTTGTTCAGTCTCAAATGACATATGTTGACCTCCCTGCAAATTCATGAAGCCTTATTTAGTCGTTCCCAGTGGAAGGCAAGCAGTCTGGTGAGATTCTCGTAACATAGGTATAAACAATAAAGTTACTGCCTGGGGTTATTCACAAGTAGTTCTGGTTGCTTGCACCTAACATAGTCACAATATTAGAACCAATCACTCCTAACATTCAAATCAATGCAAGCAAAATGGCTTGTGATCTGAAGGAAGCCATAGTAAAATGCTACAGTGTCACGAAGTTGTCGGGCTGCTAAAATAACACTGAATCCTTCTTGTTTGCATATTGAAGCCAAGCATTGACAAATACCTTAACAACGTCGAAAGTAGCCTACTTTAAGAGGAAATATGCAGAAGAAGAAGATTTACATCAAGATTACCCAGGGTATTTTCCAAAAGTGAGTATGTTTTGGTTAATATAACAAAGCTGAAATTAATATAGATGCATTTCCTAACTTGCAGTGCGTGGCTAGTTGTTAAAAGCAACAATTTGAACATGAATTTGTTCTTAATTGTGATACAGATAAATCACATTTAGAGTATACAGTACATGCCAGTTGTACTGGATTTATATTAGAAAAAGTAATGACTGATGAAATAAAACCATCTCCTATATAAATGAAGCTTGCAAGGCCTTCTGATCCACAATGCCCAGCTCAACCCATGGGCTCTTTGGGAACTCCCTGGGCTTCTCTTTCCATAGTGCAATTTCCCCCTCCCTCAGGGATGAGGCTGGTGGCCCAATTCATGGGGAAGGACTTGTATTCTTGGTTGTCAGAAGTTACACAACTGCTGGTGGTAGTGGCTAAGTAAGTAGGGACAACATCTTCCAACTGTTCCACATTATGGAAAAATATAACATAAAAAAACAAAATAAGAAAGCAATTATAACCCTCCTTGCCAATTTACTCACAAGCTCCATAAAATATTTCCAGTGTTTAATCAACAGTATTTTCTAAAACAATAACTCTTTTAAAAAGAGGTAAAAAGAGGTGCCAAACAATGCCAGTAAATTTCAACAGCAAAAGTGCTGAATTTCAGCAGTTCATTACAGAACAGATCATGGAGACATTTGGAAGCAACAAAGGAGGGGAAAAACATTGCCGGCTCTTACAAAGGATAATGATAGATTCAGATGATAGATATTTCTATGTGGTTATATTGCTGTTCTTCAAAATCAGCTAAGACCCCAACTTAATTCTATCCCTGAGTTAGAAGTGTGGGCTGCAAAAATTTGAATCACTATATGGCAGAAAACATTAAATATTGCTGTATCTCTTTGGTGCCATCCAGTGGCCAACTATACTTTTGCAGTGCAGCTCTCAGTGCAGAATAGGGAGGCCTATTCTGTGCTACATGTATTTTCTCCTATCCTTGACAATTCCCACTTTTTCTTTTTGCTTAGCACCTGATATTACCTGAAGATCGGACTTGTATTTTGAAGCTGTCTCTGCAGAAGCTTCAGTTTCTTGAAGATCCTGAGCTCTATCTCCGCCGCTCAGTCCTAATTAATAACTTGTTGCGGAAAATTCATCTGGACACTGAGCGTGAACGCTATGAGTATCTTAAGGAAAGCTCATGCTGTCGGACTGCCTATTCAGATACAAGAAAACGGCTGAAGTTTATGGTACAAGAATGTCGTTCTCAGTCCCTTTATTACAAAGAACTGCATTCATATCATATTGTGCCTTATTCTCCGGAGAATGCCATTTATGGAGTGGGTTATTCAAGTGGCCACTTGGAGGAAAATTCTCAATTGCTTATTTATAAAATGAAATGAGGGTTGTTGTTGTTTTTAAAAGACATGGATTAATTTGTTTCTGAATGCCTGGATGGCTTACTACTTTGCTAAAGTGATGCATTAATGTGCAAACGTGGGCGAGATCAATAGTTCAAGTCACCTTCAGTTATATTGCAGAAGGTTCTGGTGGTAGCATTTAAGACTCGAGGGGGCTTGGTTGCACAACGATGGTGCCCAAATGAAGACAGTGCAACCTGGAATTTCTAATAAGCTGTGAGCCCTAGGGTGAAGTGCTTGCTGGCTGTCCAGTTTTCTATATGTATATATTCAGACTAACTTTAACTGCTAAGTTATACCACCTTTCCTTAGAAATGTAGACTGATAATAAGAGGATAATATGCTGGCTGGTCTAAAGTGAAGGTTAAAGAGGGTGGGTAGCTACTTCTCAGAAAGTCTAAAAAGACGCATAGTCATTCAAAATATTGATTCATTTATATCAGCCCTCTTTTTGAAATCTTCAACAGCATTAACCATCTAGATTTAATCATTTATTCGCTAGCATACTTGGTTTCTGTTTAAGTCAGCAGCTATTCTGTGATATTGACAGCTAGAAATCCATAATTGGGATGAGCAGGGGAGATACATACATTTACTCTCTTAAACTTGACCAAAATCCTCTCTCTGGATCTCTGTTACACTGATTTGGCTCTAGGAATGCAGAATACCTATCATAAAAGTGAGAACAGCATCTTTCTTTTTTAAAAATAGCACCCCAGTATAATTGTAAAACATTTTCTGATTTAGCACTCATAGCCAGGAGCAACATATTAATAGAACAAGGGGGACCAAAATATACATTAAAGAAGTGTTTATGTGTATATGCTAAGCTGAGGCATGGTTTTTTTGGGGGGGGGTATCAAATTATAGTCTATTGGATTTTATTTCTTGGGAGATGGAAATTCACATGGGGTCCCTCTTCCTATCCTTTCTTCATTCAGCAGTCTAATTTCATTGGCAGAAAATATTCTGGTGATGCTTTGGTTAAACCACTGGTTGTTCAGAAATGTTTGCAATCCACTAGTAGATCTATTGAAAGATCTCCATCTAATGTCTGCTTGTCCCTGGCCTAACACAATCAGTATTTATATATATATATATATATATATATATATATATATATATATATATATATATATTTGTTTTAGATTTTCACGGGTAAGGTATGTAGGTCTTGGTGTATTGGTCTTGTCCGTGTAGGTTGAGAATACCTTGGCAGCGTTTGACGAAATCTCATCCGTCATCTTCAGGCTGGTGTCTTCAGCTTAGTTCTCCTGGGAGAACTTCTCCCAGGAGAGCAAGCTGAAATTCTCAACCTCAAGACACCTAACTATATATATATATATATGTAGGTCTTGGTGTATTGGGTCTTGTCCGTGTCAGATTGAGAAAACCTTGGCGGCGTTTGGAGATCCACTCGCCATCTTCAGGCTGGTGTCTTCAGCTTTGTGCTTCTGCCAGCAAAGCCGAAGACACCAGCCTGAAGATGGCAGCTCCACCAAGGTATTCTCAATCTTACAGGACAAGACCATCTACAAGACATGAAAATCTCTATATATATATATATATATATATATATATATATATATATATATGCCTATTGTTATGTGTATGTGGGGTGTTTATATGATTTGGGGAGATCAGTTGTTGAACTTATCAGATTGCTGTAAGAGACAACAGATGTTGTTCCAATTGACATAGGAATGCCACAGGAGCCTGTGAAATGTCTTTAATTCATTTTGAAGGTACCCTATAAGGACGAGAGATGATGGCTTGGTGAAGATCACTGGAAAAGTTTCAGGTGCCAAAGTTCTCTTCAAAAAATGCCAAAGAGAAATAGTAGGCAGGTGTGTGCAAAAAAGAACCTGCTTCCAAAGCTGAGATGCTATGTGTTATGGGAAGGAAACCCTGATAGCTCTTTTATTGCAATTAATGGTAATTTCCCCCCAAGAATTCTTAGGAACTACATTCAATGTGATATTTTTCTAATGGATCCCATTCCATGGCTAAACCACAATTTTCAGAGTTTCAAGCGAAGAGTGTGTAACTGTGAAGCCTGTTACAACCTGAGTGAGCTTTGCTCTTAGACATTGAGTTGTGCATTACAGTACTGTGACATTATTAATAGATTAATATTCTATAAAGAACGGCCCAGCCTAGAAAGAGAAGTACCGTGCAGTACTGAATATCTCATTTTCCTTCCATACACCTTTAAAATACCATCTAAAATGGCAGACTTTCACCAATCAGATCCTGAAAAAGGGAAGCTGATAGATGGAAAACAATTCTAGATAACTCTTTCATTTACCTTATTATCACTTGATAGCTCTTTTCATCTTAGCCTTTTGTCAGTATACCAGTCCTTCTTAACAAACAGCATCCCTCTTCTTTCAGGGCAGAAACTTATAATTTGTTCACATGATAACTTTACACCCTTAGTTAAATGTGGACGCAACCCTTCTTGTAGTTGCATTCCTATAGCTACTTCTCTGAGTGTAAGCTCTTGAAACCAGGAAATTTTACTTCCACCTAAAATGCACAGTTAATCTAGTTTTATTGTAACTAAAAAGGTTAATGCATGTGAATTGCTGGGAACTGTTGGGTCATCTCACTTAAACCTTTTTTGCATACATTTGGCAAAATTTCCAAAGTCCCAGTAGCTTGTTTGTTTTGTTTTGCTTGATAACATGTTAATTTGTAAAAAGAAAACCCCAGTATTTGTTATTATTATTTATTTATGATCAACCTTAAGCTCTAAGCAAAAGAGTTTGAAAATATCTGGCCGTAATTGAAAATCCAAAGAATGTGATCTGTTAAAGTAGCTGTAAGATCATAGAGGTGATCGACCATCCTTAGGTATCTTTAGTTAAACTATGCCCCCTCTCTAGCATAGTATTTTATTTTTTTATATATAACTTTTATTAAATTTGTAAAAAACAATTATAAGAATACAGCTAAATTAGTACTGAGAAAATGAAAAAATTATAGAAATACCAATAATTTTAGAAAAATTAAAAGTGCAATACGAAAAGTAAATAGAAGAAAGTAGAAAAAAGAGAAAGATATAAAAAATATAAAAGTATAAAGATATTCTGATATTCCTCGCAGCAGTTATAAGTTCAATTTTATTTTAATCTCTCTCTCTCAAGTAAAATCATGACTCTCTTCTTATATCTTGTGTAATCATTAAAATCATAAATAAAGTTCTTTTTTTCCCATTTAAGTCCAATAAGGGCTTTCCATTTACCAATAAATGTACATATTGATCTTTCTCTAATTAAAAGTCACTTGTCCATTCTTCTATGGTAGTTAGAACTGAATCTTTCCATCTTTGTATATATAGTAGTATTGCCACAGTAATCATATTGAAATAATCAGTAATAGTTTTTTCCCCAATCATCATTCCTAAACGAGAAAGCTCTGATTCCAACTGAATATTGATCTAACATCCTCTTTATCAATGTATGTATTTCAATCCAATTTTTGAAAGATTTTCAAAATGTTTCTTCATGTTGTTTACATTTCTAGCATACTGTATATTTGGAATGCCTTTATACCTTGTAGATAATCTCTCTTGTGTCATGTACCAACAGTATCTAGTATTTTAGATGCCCCACTTAAAAAGAAAAGAGAGAAAAAGACAAAAAAATCCTGTCCCTGCCCATTTGTGTCACATAGCTGCACTCCTTTGCATCATAATTTCACCTCTCACAGACCTTGCCTTTTCCAAAACTTTTAAGTACAACCCAGTGATGGGATTCAATTTTTTTTTACTACCGGTTCTGTGGGTGTGGCAGGGCAACGATACTCCAATCAGAGGTGGTGTTTGCCGATTCTCTGAACTACTCAAAATTTCCGCTACTGTTCTCCAGAACTGGTCAGAACCTGTTGAATACCACCTTTGGTATTTATTTATTTTTATTTTTATTCATATTTATATGCCGCCCTTCTCCGGAGACTCAGGGCGGCTTACAATTTTTGGAGCGCAACCCAATGCGCTCAGCAATAGCCTTCATTCCATTGTATATGCCTGCTTATTACTAAGCGGCATTTTTACAAAGTCAGCTTATTGTCCCCAACAATCTTGGGTCCTCAACTAAAGGGATGCTTATTGTCCTTTAGGTGGCAATATGTACGGCATTCTGTCATTTATTTACAAATGTTTTAAAAATAGCCCTTCCCAGCTGAAAGCTAATTCTTCTGAACCAAGATCTGGTTAATCCCCAAAATCCTCTCTAGTTGGCACTATAGTAACTGTTTTAAACTAGATATGGTAATAACTTGAAACATGCTTTTAGTTTTGGAAAAGTGGCAAATGTTACCACTATAATGAACAAAGACATATATCATGACTGCTTTATATTGAGACACATAAATGGCATTTTTAAAATGAAGTACTGTCTGCTGTGATTAGTAATAGTTTTCAAGTACAGTATCTCCTATAAGTCTCATTCATCCCAGACTCTTTGAACTGGACATCCCATCAGTTAAAGTTGGGAACTTCTTGCATGCCAAACACATTCCTTACCCCATTGATATGTCCCCCTCCTTCAATCTTATTAAATTCATTTGAAGCCTACATGTGATAGGCTTCTTTTTTACCCTTTTTTGCTTAAATATAATTAACAAGCTTTAAATTCCTTGCTTTGTGCACAAGTCTGAATTCATACAACCAGATACAGTTAGAATTATATTTCAGTATTTCATCTCATCTTCCGGTGAGATCAGAAACTGAAACCTTCTTAAAGAAAAAGTGGCATCAGATATTTAATACTCAATAGAACATTGCATGCATTTGCTAGCATTTTTTTTAAAAAATGTAAATAAATCAGCTATGGACACCAACTTTTTGCCTGTCAACCTTCAGAGATTGGGGTATTACAAGGACTTAGCTTAGAGTCAGTAATCAATCTCAGTTTGGCTTCAATCAAATCAACCTCAGTGCTTTTTTGTAATCACTGAATGTATCAGTTAGCACTTTAATCTGTCCAAGAAAAATGAAATAAAAAAAAACGCAGGGTACAAGTTATTGTAGCTGACCTTAGTTGTGTAAAAAGTGTACTGATTTACCAGTCATTTTAAAAATCAAGTCAAAGTCTTCACCACCATAGCTATAGAAGCATTTGGATTATTCAAGCTAATGTTAAGTTTTTGCCCATTTGGAAATGTGAATTGTATCAACATTTCAGCCTTAGTTTGTATTAATTCTAAAATAGCAAGATGAATTTTGTATGCCTCATTTTCAGGTTGAAAGACTGCATAAACTGTGCAACAACTTTTAGAAATACAACCCTACTTCATTCAGTGGAAACTATGGATGAAATATTGCTTCTAGAATACATGTACAGTATTCTGCACTTTTCTTTCTGTATTTCTGTGGCTGATGAATGTGTGGTTGGGTATATGAAATATTGTGCCTTAAAGTTCCCTTATTATGTGAGCCTTCATTTCTTGTGAAAATTATACAACATGTATTCTAGCTAAGGATGATTGGATGGTCTACAAAGATCTGTTCATGGTATTTGGCTCTCTCAGAAAAAGCCATTGTTTGTAACAATTTTGATGGAACTTGAAACTTTAAATGGTAGAGGCCTGAACATAAAATCCACATCTGCACTCCAAGGTTTATGCTGTTTCCCTGTTCAGTTTGTAAATTTAATTTTATCTATGGTGGAATTGTATGCCCACTGACAATTATGCAAGATGGTTTTAGGTCAAGAAATACAGGAATTGCTCCAGACTCCCTTCATTCAGTATGCCCTTTGTGCACGTAGACATATGTTAGAGACAAGCTGCCCATGCACACATGCAGTTAAGCCATTGGTTGCTGGAATATCATAATTTGGTAAATGTAAGATACAGAAGACTTTTGGAAAAGTATTCTATTTATATTTTTATAGATTGGATTTTACTTTTATAATTCAGAGCTATAGAAGAACAATGTCAAAGATTGTCATCATAAGATTTGTGCAGCTAGAACTATGGGCTGATTAAGCTCATTTTTAAAATTAATTTTTACTGCTTTTTAACCAATAACAAAAAGTGAAAGAAATATGACAAAGTAAAAAAAATAGTATGATAAATCATGTTCATAGTAAACATAAAATTCTATATATACTTAGCTAATGCAAATATTATTCAAGTACATGTATGTTTCTAATGCAGTTAAATACCAGTAACTGTTTTTAACCTACTGCATTTTGTTTAAATGAGTCCCATATTTCATTATACATGTCATACAAAGACTAATCTATAAGCAATTAGCTCATAGTTTGACAAGTGCAATCAGGTCTTCAGTCTATTGAGTGAAATGGTCCATATCTTCATAAAGCTGCAATATCAGTCTTTTGGTTACAGTAAAGTTACAGAGAATCAATTTATGTTGTCAGTTGTCGAAATACATGTACTGTGCATATAGTGCAAGAAAGTATTATCCTCCGAAAATTTTAGCTTTTGTCACACAACTATATTTATACAGTCCACTTTCTCAAAAAATGTAATAAGTATAATAATTTGGGTTTTAAAAAAGGATTGATTAAGTTGATTAATCACAGTCATGAAGTTCCTCTCACCCACAGAATGTACTTGATTTTTTATTTTATTTTAATACAGGTAGACCTCAACTTATGACCCCACATGAACCACAAAGGAGCTATTTTGTTAACTGAGAAATTGGTTAAGTGAATTTTGCCCCATTTACGACTTTTCTTGCCATAGTTGTTAAGTGAATAAGTGCAGTTGTTAAATTAGTTGTTAAGAGAACCTGGTTTCCCAGCTTCTGGTTTGATTTTCCTTGGCAGAAGTTCACAAAAGGTGATCACAAGACCATGTGATCACAAGACCCTGGTATACTGTGACTGTCATAAATGTGAGCCAGTTGTCAAGCATCCAAATGTAAATCATGTGACCATGGGGATGTTGCAACGGTCGTAAGTGTGAAAAATGGACATGAGCCACTTTTTTCAGTTCCGTTGTAACTTCAAACAGTCACTCAATGAACTGTTGTAAGTTGAGGACAACTTTTACAGGTATATATCTGCTCCAATCTATAATGGCTCTGAATGGCATAAAACATTCTAAAGTACAGTTAAAAATTCCAAGGTCCAGAGAAAGAACAACTATTAAAACAAAACAAAACAAAACAAAAACAGACAGGATCCACCACTCATTCCTGAGGCTATTTTGGAGGCTACTTTAGACATGGCTTGGTGGAGAGACCGTCCACTTCCCCTGCATTCATATTTGCTAAGTAGGAAGGTATAGGATGACTTGTGTCACTGGGAAAATTGCTCTGTCCTCATTGTTTATTGCCTTAGGCACAGATGGCTTAACTGTATGGAAGGACATAGGAAAAATCCCACGGCTCTCATTTTAATGCAAGCATTGGGAGTGCAGGAGGCAACACCGTGAGGAAGTATTTCAAGTAGAATGCTCCAAATTAAACTCCAGGACTTTTCTGCCCAATCTACCTTTTCCCAAATTTATTAGCACAAGGGCAAAATGCAATTGATTTTACACAGACAGACAGGCAGGCAGGCAGGCAGGCAGGCAGACAGACAGACAGACAGACAGACAGACAGACAGACAGACAGACACACACACACACACAAATGCAGATGAGCTTTCAGCCTCATCACTAAATTCTTAATTCCTGTCCAAGGTTCAAAGATTTTTTTTGCATTTCAGCAATAGGCAGGGTAAGGGAACGCCTTGTGGTTAGCAATCATAAGCATAGAGTGCAGGTAAAGATTCTTGGAGAGAGAGGGGAAGGGATCAGTACCGTGGACAGCGCTCACTTGTGTTAACCCATTTGGACTACTTGAATGCTTTTAGCTTGTTTTAATGAAGCGCTTTGTGTTGCAACGACATAATGATGCACTTTGGGATGATATGCCTGATATGAATTAGATCATTTGCATTGGCTCACAACTGCTTCTGGCAGTTGCATAGCCAGAGGCTTCTGTGTATTCTCTGCACATATGCCACATGCCCCGTTCTAATAATAACAACAATTACTATAAGTGTAGATGTGATGATTTATTACTGACATTTCAAAAATGTAAGGGTTTTTTTGGTCAAATCCAGGGTCCTAGGGCATGCTAAAATATAAAAACTATAATATTATACATTATGCAGTTGTTTTCTTTTCTAAGAGCAATGGGACCTCAGCTTTAAAACAAAAAAAAGGTAAATAAGGGCAAGGAGCTTTAAAAAAAAGCCAAAACTTATATTTCACTTCAATTTTCTGTGGCTCTAAAATAACCACAGATATGAAGGGGAAAAGCTGACTTGATTTCTTACTCTCCCTCCCTCCCTAACAAGTTAGACAGAAGTTTTAGCTGGGCTATATAAAAAAGGCAGCAAATATGATATCAGATATTCCCGGAATTACAGAACTTGATTCAGATGTAGAGGTGGGGCATTTTATGCTTCTAGCTGGGAATGGCTTGCTTTGTGTTGTATAATAAACAGAATATTTTGGACCTGCTTGAGACCTATCTGAAAGGTTTTTATGATTTGTTTTTTGAATTACTATTAGAATATGTATCATTCTCATACACACATACACACATGTATATGCATGGTATTACTAATAAAATGCCATTTCTATCGAAAGAAGTGTGTTTTCATTAATGCTATAAGAAACCCATAAGAGACACATATTCATTGTATCCTACTGCAACGCCTCCAGGAGTTGGGAGTGGGTGGCACCATTTTGCAGTGGTTCTCCTCCTACCTCTCGGGTCGTACGCAGGTAGTGTTGGCAGGGGGGCAGAGGTCGGCCCCAAGGCCCCTCACTTGTGGGGTGCCCCAGGGGTCGGTCCTCTCACCCCTCCTGTTCAACATCTACATGAAGCCGCTGGGTGAGATCATCCGTGGTTTTGGTGTGAGGAATCATCAGTATGCTGATGATACCCAGCTCTTCATCTCCACCCCTAACCAACCCAGTGATGCCCTTGAAGTGATGTCCAGGTGCCTGGAAGTGGTGCAGGTCTGGTTGGGGAGGAACAGACTCCGACTCAACCTGACCAAGACCGAGTGGCTGTATGTACCGGCATCTCGGGCTTACCAGGATATTCAATCACTAACTATGGGGGGAGAGTTGTTGCCCCCCCATAGACGGGGCTCACAACTTGGGTGTCCTCCTGGATACATGGCTCAGTTTGGAGGAGGAGGTGGGAGCCGTGGCCAGGGGGGCATTCACCCAGGTTCGCCTGGTGCACCAGTTGCAACCATTCCTGGACCGAGATGCCCTACGTACGGTCACTCAGGCACTCGTTGTCTCCTGTCTGGACCACTGCAATGCTCTCTACATGGGGCTGCCCTTGAGGACCAGCAGGAGGCTTCAACTTGTCCAGAATGCAGTGGCGCTGGTTGTGATGGGAGGGTCCCGATACTCCCATGTTACACCCCTCCTGCATGAGCTGCACTGGTTACCGGTTGCCCTCCAAGTGAGATTCAAGGTGCTGGTGCTAACCTATAAAGCCCTTCATGGCATTGGACTGGGGTACTTGCAGGAAACCCTGCTGCCAATAATGACTTCCCGACACCCAGTACGCTCCCACAGGCAGGGCCTCCTGGTGGTGCCATCAGCTAGGCAGTTTTGGCTGGCAGCCCCCAGAAATAGGGCCTTCTCTGTGGGGGTGACCGCCCTCTGGAATCAGCTGCCCCTGGAGCTCCAGGTGGCCCCGGACCTCCGATCCTTCCGCCGTGGCCTGAAAACCTGGCTATTTCAACTGGCCTACCCAGACTGAAGGGGGGGGCAGGGTTTTTAAATGGGTGTTAAATGTTTTAGTTTTTATGATTATGAGATGTTCTTGGGTTTAATTCATTTTTAACTTTTGTATTGTATGTTTTTTAGTATTGTAAGCCGCCCTGAGTCCTTAGGGAGATAGGGTAGCATATAAATCTCATAATTAAATTAAATTAAATTAAATTAAATTAAATATTCCAATTTTGTTGGCCTTATCTAACACCTTTAGTACACAGGAGAATCTTCCATGTGAAAGTTGCCCACCATTGAAATAAAAGCAGATCTGCACATATTTCAGATATACCCTAGAAATACTACATCCTCAGTTAAATGAAAGGGAAAGGCTTTATCAATTGGCTATAAAAATACATTATTATTCAACAGATCTGGATCTAGGGAAGATATCATGGAAACTTTCTTATGCAGAAAGAAAGAAAAGGAAAGAAGAAAAGAAAAGAACTTAACACTGAACATAGTTGTTAAGGGAAGAAAGGAAGACAGACAGACAGACAGACAGACAGACAGACAGACAGACAGAAAGAAAGAAAGAAAGAAAGAAAGAAAGAAAGAAAGAAAGAAAAAGAATTCAAAGCCTGTTTTATTGAGATAATTTATTTTGGAAGGTTATCAATTTGCTTAGGCCTTTGGAATTCCACTTCCAAACATAGAATTTTTTCTCATTTTTGGATGATCTTGTGACCTTTAAAATTTTGAGCTGATTAATGACATTTAGCATTATCTTTTAATGCTTATTTTTAGGGTTTTAGATTTTAATTGGGTTTCTTATTTGGATTTAATCTCTTTTTAATTGTATATTTGTATTGCTTTTATTGTACGCCTCCCCGAGTCCTTGGGGAGATGGGGTGGCCTAGAAATCCAATTAATAAAATAAATAAATAAATATCTAATTCTATTCTGTGGAATCAGATAGATTAGATACATGAAGTAATAGTAGAAAAACAAGTTCATATTTTAATTTACTTAATTTGTGAAAAGTTTGTCTCCCCCTAAAAGGTTACATTTGACTTTTATTTAATGAAGATACTACTAGAGAAGATAGGAATATCACTAAATGAACTGTTGTAAGTTTAGGACTACCTACATTCCTACCATAATCCATGGTCACATAAAAAAACAGCTGGAAAAATAGCTGGAGAACCAGTGGAAAGGTACACTCTTTCCTATTCTCTCATTCTTTGATTTATTTGTTGCCAGAGGGTAGCCTCTTTCTTTTTATTTATTTATGTTATAAATAAAATACGTATTACGGAATAATGCAATAAATCTTAGAAATAAAATAAACTTCATTTTGTTCAACATTTATTTATTATCATTTGTTTAGCATAACAAAAGAGAAGGCTTAGGGGTGACATGATAGCTGCCTTCCAATACTTGAGGGGCTGCCATGGGGAAGAGGGTGTTGATTTATTCTCCTGAGGGCACCTGAGGGCAGGACAAGGAGCGAAGGAAGATCCGACCTGGAACTGAGGAGAAATTTCCTGACAGTGAGAACAGTTAGTCAATGGTACAGCTTGCCTCCCAAAGTTGTCGGTGCTCCATCACCAGAGGTTTTCAAGAAGAGATTGGGCAACTATTTGTTTAGGAGAGAATAAAGGATTTCTGCCCTGAGAAGGGGGTTGGACTAGAAGACCTCTAAGATCCCTTTCAGCCCTATGATTTATAATTCTATGATTCTTTTTCTTTCTTGATCTTATCCTCCTTTGTTTTATTTGGCACATAGACCCTGAAGTTGAAGGAACAAATAAACCGGTGAAAAGAAAAAGTTGTGACACGGCTGCATTATCTGAACCTGTTTTATTTAAATATTTTTTAAATAAATCTAATTATACTAAACTTTGTATGTGTGTGTGTGTATTGTATATGTAAGGAGCATGGAGGTTCACATAGTTAGGACACTGACTAGGAAGTTAGCAGGTCCATGTTTGAGACCTGAGCGCTGCCATGGGGCAGGGTGAGCCCCCATCCTTTGCTCCAGCTCCTACGGGGGACATGAAAGGAGCCCCCCACTGGTTTTCCCCCAGGGCAACAGTGATGTCACTGGGTAATCCTTTTAACCCAGAAGCGTACTTAAGTCACGAGTGCGATGAGATGCAATACGCATATGTATGTACAACTGAGTCATATTCTAAAATTCAGGTGATTTCTATTTGATTAGAAAAATCCAAAGTCATGCAAATAAATAAAGATGATGATGAGTTGCAAATAATGAATGAGCAAAATTTGAAAACGAATCTGGAAATTCTTCCTGACATGAGAACATCTTAACATATGCTGTTTGCATACAAAAGGGAGATTTGATGGAAGAGATGCTGTAGGAAAGGTTAGTGTATAGTCTGCTGTAGAAAGGGGAACACCTTTCCCCATGCCTTCTGAAAGAACGAGTACCACGTAAAATGAAAAAAAGAAATGCATTCTTCTTCTCAAAACAGCACTTTTACCTCTTTTACAGCAGATGGTGCTATTGGACAGACAGGCATAAGGAATCCAGCCTGTTAATATTTTCCTACATGTCAATAAATAGCAACGGCAATAGCACTTAGATTTATATACCACCTCACAGTGCTTCACAGCTCTCTCGAAGTGGTTTACAGAGGCAGCTTATTGCCACCAACAATCAGGGTCCAAATAAAAGTGTTTTCATTTTATCTAGAGGATAATAGCATCAGTTCAGGTCTGGAATATTCAGAGAATGGCCATCATTTGTTAACATTAAAGCATAATTGCACTGTTAGATGGTTATTTCATTTTCATATTTTCATGTTTTAAATATTGCACAACAGCAGAGCCAAACAAAGGACTGATGTTCTGCAAAGTGAAACCCTTCCTTTATGGCAGGAAACAGAATGGTTATCACAGGTAATTTATTTATTTATTTATAACTGGACTTGTATGCCGCCCCCTCTCCGCGAGGACTCGGGGCGGCTCACAATTAAAATACAATAATTCAACAATAAATATTTTAAAAAAGATTAAATCGAACAAGCCCAATCACTAAGAACCATTAAAATAATTTTAAAAACCTCAGGAGGTCAGTCCAGCCCGGCCTGTTCAAACAACCAGGTCTTCAGATCGCGGCGGAAGGAGCGAAGATCAGGAGCCAAATGGAGCTCCAAAGGGAGTTGATTCCACAAGGTGGGGGCCGCAACAGAATAGGCCCTTCCCCGGGGCACCGCCAGCCGACATTGTCTAGCCGACGGCACCCCGAGGAGTCCCCGTAATCCTTGACTTACGACCATAATTAAGCCCAATGTTACCATTGCTAAGTGAAACATTTTAAAAGTGATTTTTGCCCCATTTTACGACCTTTCTTGCCAAGTTGTTAAGTAAATCACTGCAGTTGTTAAGTTAGTCATGTGGTTGTTAAGTGAATCTGGCTTCCCCATTGATTTTGCTTGCCAGAAGCTTGCAGAAGGGGATTACATGACCCCAGGACACTGCAACTGTCATAAATACGAGTCAGTTGCCAAGCATCCCAATTTTGATCCTGTGACCATAGGGATGCTACAATGGTCATAAATGTGAAAAACGGTCTTAAATCCCTTATGAACTGTTGTAAGTCAAGGACTATTTATACTTATTGAGGATTTTTGCTAATTCATGCTTTTCTTTGCCTGCAAAATTAATAAGTAGAAAAATAAAAGCGGAAACTTTCTGGAGAAAAATTAATAACTAGGCCATATCTATTATAAACTGATAACAACAGATTTGGTTCAAAATGGAGCATAAATAGCTTTAATAGCCAAACGAACTTTGTCATAAATATTTTCTAAACCTTTTAATAGACAGTAAGTTTTAGACATTTATACTTTATATCTATATTTATATCTATTTCATATGTAGGAATGATTGCTCCAACTGACATTGTTATTTGGTGTTTATCTGTGTAGGACTGAATTCCAATTAATCCAGCATGTTGTTTTGAGTTTTTACTGTTGGCTCTTCTACTGACTCCTGGGTACTAAAAAGACACTAAATGTCCTTGCTTTTTCTGCATCATTTGAAATTTCAAAATAAATTTGGAAGTTCTAATAGAACTTCCAAATTTTGGAAGAATTTCAATGTTTTTTAAAAAGCAATAACTAAATCAGGATTTAGCATGTGTTGATAAAGTGCAAGGAAATTCAACATTTCAGACCTTAAACGATCATGTCCAAATTGGATATTGAGACTGAATTTTATGTGTAAAGAGGGGAACAGAAGAAGAATATTTCTTAATGAACTTGGAGTATGACATGAAGCATGAGTTTCCTGAATGAACAGATTTACATTTTCTTCTGGCTATGTAAAATGCTACACATGATTAATAAAGAAGGGGGCAAAAAACTTCATTAGGATATTCTAAAAATCTTTTGCAGGCAAAATGGAATCTAGGAGAAGCTGTCCCCATTTTATTTTTAAAATGCCGGATGGCTTTTCACTGAGTTGGACAGGATGAACCTATTGTGGCAACAAGGGAAACTGATGGGCAGTAGAAGACATGGCATCTCCTTTGGCGGTCCTTTCTCCAAACAGCATGGTACTCAGGAAGAGTCAAACCAGTCAGCCTGCTAAAAACGTGACGTTGTGCCTGTTTGTACCTGTTCTGTTTGTACAAAAAGATCTCACATGCGCATTTCGGGAATTTGTGGTGGAACAATCAACACTGTTTTTTTTTTGAAAAAAACTAATGAGAGATGCAGATGCCCAGGTCTCCAATAATATTATCTTCTGGATTCAGAGTAGCCAGCAATTTAGGCTTGAAGATCATCTTAGTATGTAATTATGTATTGTATCCTGCTGCACCTCATAACAATAAAGGTATGTACAGGTAGTCCTTGACTTACGACCACAATTGTGCCCAACATTAACATTGCTAGTGAGAAATTCGTTAAGTGAATTTTGCCCCATTTTACGACTTTTCTTGCCACGTTGGTTAAGGGAATCACTGCAGTCGTTAAATTAGGTTGTTAAGTGATTCTGGTTTCCCCATTGACTTCGCTGGTCAGAAGGTTGCAAAAGGGGATCACATGACCCCAGGACAATGCAACCATCACAAATGTGAGTCAGTTGACAAGCATCCAAATATAAGTCATGGAGATGCCACAATGGTCCTAAGTGTGAAAAATGTTGAGAACTGCTTATAATACGCTAACCATCGAGCCTTTTTTGAATCAAAAACCAATTGAGAACCTATGGAAAAATAGCAATATCAATGGTACTTAGACTTATATACCACTTTATAGTGCTTTTACAGCCCTCTCTAAGCAGTTTACAGAGTCAGCATATTGCCCCCAACAATCTGGGTCCTCATTTTACCCACCTTGGAAGGATGGAAGGCTGAGTCACCCTTGAGCTTGATGGGATTTGATCTGCCAAATTGCAGGCAGCTGGCTGCAGCAGAAGTAGCCTGCAGTACTGCACTCTAGCCACTGCACCACCGAGGCTCTGAAAGAGAGAGAATGAAGAAACCCTAACTAAGGCGACAACCAGCTAAATATGAGCCAGCAGTGTACAGTAGCAGCCAAAAAAGCTAACACAATCCTAAATTGCATTACAGAGGGATACAATCGAGGTCAAGTGAGGTACTAATACCACTCTATAAAGCCTTAGTAAGACCACACCTAGAGTACTGCATCCAGTTTTGGTCACCACACTATAAAAAAGATGTTGAGACTCTAGAAAAAGTACAGAGAAGAGCAACCAGGATGATTAGGGGACTGGAGGCTAAAACATATGAAGAACGGTTACAGGAACTGGGTTTGGCTAGTCTAGTGAAGAGAAGGACCAGCGGAGACATTTACTGACCTTGGAAGGATGGCAGGTTGAGTCAACCTTGAATTTTGTCAGGATGGATTTCCAGGCTATTGGCAGAGTTTGCCCACAATGCACTCTAACCACTGTGCCACCAGGGCTCCTTCTACAAAATTCTTCTACAAAAGGAACTTTGCACAGGGCTCCTTGGAGCATCATTAAAATGTCTGTGTTATTTAACATTTTGATAGCATTTTATAATCCCATTTACTATTTATCATTTAAAGACACTTTACTCTGTGGTCTTTCAGAAGTAGATGATTCCCAGTAGCCTCACTGCTGATCAAACAATCTACAGCTGCTAAGATTTATAGCTGAGTAACTTCTGAAAGGCCAAAACTCCCTATTCTTGCTTTATAGCTAGCAAAAGGATTGTTTCCCCTATTTTTCCCAAGTTGAGAAATGGATTGTTTGAAGGATGAAGGAAAACACTGTCTGATACTTGACTTGTCTATTTCCCATGAAAGAGGAAAATATTGGAGAACACTATATCTTTTTTCATAGATGAGATAGTAACCACTGGAAGGATAACTTACAACAACATGAAGATACCTACATTTTTATTTATTTATATGCCATCCATCTCATTGTTGAGGAACTTCTATATTCTCAACATGAAGACATCGTAACAATTCTACATTTAAAAAAAAGTAAGTATGATGATCATACAATTGGATCTTTGGATCTTTGTTCCAACTCCTTTCTTTGTTCTTCAATGAATAAAAATGGCACGAAAGTATACAAGTGGGTCTAGCATGTTTGTTGTGTATGTATTTTTCCCAGAGACTTAGCTTAGATTTTTGTGCACAATTTTTAAGCAGAAAAATACTCTGGACAGTTGGGGAAAGTATTCTGATCTAGGTGTGTTGCTAGGCCACAGATTAAGCATGAGCCAACAATGTGTTGTAGCTGCCAAATGAGCAATATAGTTTTGGGCCGTATCAATAGAAGTGTAGTGTTAAAATTATGGGAAGCTATAATATTGCTTTGTATTGCAATGGCCAAAGGAGAGGTGGTGAGGGACTTGAAGGTTAAATCCTGCAAAGAGTGGTTAAAGGAATTTAGTATGTTTAGCCTAAAGAAGAGAATGCCAAGAGGAAACATTATAGCAGTCTTCCAATACATACACAGACGGATATCACAGAGAAGAGGGTGTAGATTTATTTTCCAGAGGACCCAAATGAAAGATAAGAACAGTAGGTACAAACTTTACAATGAAAAATATGTTGAAATAAGCAGCATTTTCCTAACTTCAAGTGGTATGAAGTAGAGGAATAGCCTGACTCCTGAAGTTGTGACTACTCCATCAGTGGACAGCTTCAAGAAAAGATAGGACCATCATCTGTATATGATGGTATAAAAGTTCTTGCCCTATCAGAAGGTTGGGTTACAACACCTTTACGGTCCCTTTCAATCTTACAATTCAGTGTCCAAATGATTTGTCCAAGAAATTGGATGAGTATGATCGATTAGAAAATGTAGTTCAGATGAAATGTTTATTCTGAAGAAACATGATGTGGAGGCATAAAGTGTGTTTATACTTTTTTCACCTGTTTCCTTGAAAACCCTCCCACCACTCTTCCTAAGGAAAGAAGAAAATGTACCGAGTAGTACAAAAGTGGAATATTTCAGGTCACTGAATCCGCAGTTCAGTTCTTATCTATATCAATAATTCAACTGTTTTGCTTTTTCTGATTGCAAGCAGAGAGTCTTGATTTTATGAAACATTCTAACAGATGGGCTTAATATTGTGGCTGCTTTTGTGCAGAATGTCAGAGGGGGTCTGAAAAATTGCTTTGACAATAAAAAAGAGCAATCCTGCTTTCTTTCCTTGCAATCTGCTTTTTCTTCACCAAAATAACTAAAACAGTTAGTTAAACAGCAGTCCCATTAAATCTTGCTAATAGGACCTAAGTGTGGGCATTCATTTATATTTATTAATTTACTTTTCTAAAGGTGCCCAACTTTGCTAACAACACTGACAATAGTTAACCTATTAACAATTAAAAATAAATATATAAAACAACAAGTCTAACCAGAAAAGGAGGATAGTCAATGGACAAATGAAATGGGCAAGTATTTATCTGAAATGGTATAAGATTTTCTTCCTGAGCAGAGGATTATGCTAGAAGAACTTCAAGGTCCCTTCCAACTTTGTTATTCTGTTATTCTGTCATTGCATTGGGACAGAGATCCACTCAAGACTTGTAAATCTCTTACAATATAACAGAATACATCTCACCTATGCTAGAGCTGGCTGGAAGGGGCCATGTCTTCAATACATATTTAAAGGAAAGTAAGATTGGAATAATTCAAATCCTTTTTGTGGCAATACTGTTCCTTAGGGCAAACACCGCAACAGAGTCTCCTGGGATTGAATAATTGATTAATATTATTATATTTAGCAGGCAACCCAACTCCCAAATGATTTATCAGATAACATTACTTAATGGATGTAACATCCTGATTGCCTGATCTCATAGGATGGGCAGAAACAATGGGAGAAATTATTCAACCACTATACAATGTTTTATACTGTTGCTTGCCATTAGTGAATTGTGGGTGCATAGAACAGTTTGGGAATGATTTAATGCATGACAGTCTGATTAGTAAACTAATTAAATGTGCACTAGAAGACCCTATGCAAAGAATACTCATGAACAGTTCTTCAAAAGACTGAAATAAAATATCTATTACATTAGGAAGCACAAGGTTTTATCCTGGTCCTCTTCAACAGTTTCATTAATTATGTGGATGAATAGATGGATAGATTTATCAAGTTTCAGATGATGCAAAATTGAGTAGCTTAATTAATACTCTAGAACAGGGGTGTCAAACTCACATCATCACAGCAGTGTCATGTGATGTTTTCAGGACTTTCCCCCCCTTTGCTAAACCAGGTGTGGGCGTGCCAGCATGTGATGCATCTGGCCTGTAGGTCAGGAGTTTGACAGCCCTGCTCTAGAAGATAGAAACAAAATCCAAAAGAAACTTGCTAAATTAAAGAACAGATCAAGCATTACAGATCAAATTTTCTTTTTTTTTTGAAAAACTTTATTAAATTTTATTACCATTAAAAACACACACACACACACAAAAAAACCCCACACCAAACACAAACTGTTGGACACACCAACATACAGATCAAACTTTCATACAGAAATGCAAAAAAAATTCATTTAGGGAAAAAAATAAAATGTATATCTATATATAATCTGACTAGCTATTAACATATATTATAGATCTTGAACTATTTCTTACATCAGTGAAACAATATTAGTAAGACCATCCTGACTTTATCCAAAATAACAAGTGAAATGTAATTATATCAAAGGTTGGAATCAGATTAAAATAAAATCTAATAATTATTATGTGTTTCATTAGAACTGCATTGTTTTTAAATGTTAACAAATAGAAGTTTAGTTTTTGTCCTAGTCTTAAGCAAGAAGTGATTCTTTAATTGTGACTTAACCACAGGGGTTGTTTTTTCTACATTTCATATATGGGACACTGAAGGGACTTTATGAATCCCAAAATTTGAACCATTTGGTTGCATTCAGGTAGATGTTAAGGACGTATCACTTGATTGTAGCATGAATCTCCTAAAATTGCAGGATATCAGGACCATGGAGAGCTCACAATCAAACCATAGAATGTTTGGAATATTGTTCAAGTAATGGCCTAGTAGGGATGGGCAATTAATTTTCCCCAGGGTCCACATGAGAAATTGAAACTGCCTTCATGTCACAGGCCAGATTGGGACTGCCTGCAGGCCAGATATGGCCCATGGACTGCAAAATGCCCAGATATGGTCCAGAGCCAACTAAAAGTCTAAATCAGGAGTGGAGAACCACTCCACTGGGTTCATATCTATAAGAATCTCTAGTGGAAAAATTACCAAATCAGAGTTGCAAAAATCTAGATTACCAGGACAGCAGAGATATACACAACATCAACATTTTATCTGCATGTGGTGGTAATTCCAATTTTTGCATCTCTGATATGGTAGCTTAATTACTTCAAAGGCCTCAATTTTTTCATCATCTATCTGTTTCTTGGATCATGAATCATTGTGAATTTGATCAGAGGAATCAAAACCACAAACAGAGTTATTTTTTCTTACAAGATAACTTAGCACAGAATCTTACATGCTACTGTGGAAAATTACTTATTCTTTTCTTTCTCTCACATTTATTCTCTAAGTATCACAGAATTAATCTCTCATCTGTCCCACCTGGCAGGAGTATAGTAATTCAGCAAATTTGGAAGGTTACACATTCTCCACTTTGACAGTTGCTGTATCACTGTTGCTGAGTTTGAGCATTTATTTCTCTTGCTATAACTGCAGAAAATAAGTTCCCGAGTGCCTTTTCCTTCCAGCTGTCCTCAAACCATCTTGTCAGAAGCAATTTGGAACAGAAGGTGGGGAGAACTGCAGAAACCTTCTAAACACTACAATAAGCTTGATGCTTTCATTTATTCCAGCAGCAGGCTCCCCTCATCCATGAAATAAGCCCAAATGCATCTGCTTTGATCTGACACAATAAAACAATAAAAAGGAAATGATCGAGTGTTCTAATTCAGTGTTCTATAACAAAGGCTGAAATCCTACATGGGCTTATCTCCGAGTAAATTGCACTGAATTCAGTGTGAGTTATTTCACACAAATTGGGGTTGTGCTAAGAATTGCTAGTCCTTGGGTATATTTTCTACTGATCGAACCAACCCCCACCCCCCAAAAAAAGGAATTGAGTGAGAGGGTTGCATTGTTTTAAACAATTACCTGGAAGCAAATGCCATTGTGCCCTGTAAACTATTGAGTAAATGTGCATAAAATTGGTCTGCAGAAAAATTCCTTAAAGCTCCTATCAATCCACTGGACTGAGTTTGGAGGTAACAGCTGATTTTTCAGAGCTGAAAGCAATTGTGAAAAAAAGAATGAGTTGGCATAGTAGAGGAGAACCTGAAAAGTACATTGGCTACTGGGCCCTTTGCATCTGTCAGATCACCTTGGCTGCTTCCTACAATTCTTGTTTAATGTTAAAACATATGTATCTTAATAAGAAGCCTATGCTTATTTATAGCCTTAAATTTTATATCCAAGTTCACTCCTCTGGTTGACAGTAAAAGTTAAGAATAGACTACAGCCCAGTGATTGCATTCATTTGTTGCCTCCAGTGGCACCCATCACTTCAGGGCTAGTATGATTTGTGCTGTTTTAAGCATTTAAAATAGAGCCTTAAGAAAAACAATTATGCAGTGTAAGTGTAGCAAAAATATAGGATGAGGCAATTGCTTAGACTCATTAGTTGAGGTTTCTAGATAAATTTAGTCATTTTGATTTAATTTGTATGGAATGGATGAGAATACATGTCATTAACTTTACTGATAAAGCTATAATACCATCCATCCACTGTATTTATATAGCTGATCAGCTAAACAACAGATCTTAAAATAAACAATATATATATTTTAAAAATCTACAATTAAAAATATCCAGCAGTAGTTTTGGTAACAGATTAGCAGGAGGGTTTACTATTAAAGTCAATGCAACCACCCCACTAATTCTTCAGATATCCAAGTCTGTTGACACAATCATGTTTTGGGGGACTTCTGGAAGGATGTCAGAGATGGGGGGGGTGTTATAGTTTTTGAATTGCTGCTTATTGTTGCAAGTATTACTATATAGGCTTGTTGTTTGATATTGATTTTGAGACTTTAATTCACAATTTATAAGCAAAAAGCTAGATAAAATAAGTAAAACCAAGTGAAACAAATGGCTAATTTAAAATACCTAATAATAACCACTGATGATGTGGGGAGAAGGATATGGTTAAGTGGCAGTTTTTTTTGTTTTTTTGTTTTTTTTATTCATATTTATATGCCGCCCTTCTCCAGAGACTCAGGGAGGCTTACAATTTTTGGAGCGCAACCCAATGTGCTCAGCAATAGCCTTCATTCGATTGTATATGCCTGCTTATTACTAAGCGGCATTTTTTACAAAGTCAGCTTATTGCCCTCAACAATCTTGGGTCCTCAATTTACCTACCCCAAGAGGATGGAAGGCTGAGTCAACCTTGAGCCTGGTGGGATTCGAGCCTGCACTAATTGCAGGCAGCTGGAATTAAGTGCTAGGCATTTAACAGACTGTACCACCAAGGCTCCTTCACCAAGTTGAAGTGGCTCAGTTCAAAATTATCTATTTATAATAACTACATTCCACAGTGGCACTGGAAACCTGTCTCAGTTCCGGGCAATCCAGCCACTTTCTCCTGCAGTATGGGGAATGAAACACAACAGAGAAAATAATTATTCTTCAATTTTTTTTTACTTTAATCTGGCCAACCTTTAGGACTTCACATGCTTTGAGAGTTAGGCAGGGGATTACATCCATGCACACTCTCAACACACGTTCAGATGTCCTAGGGCTGGCATTCCAGAGCTGAAAAATCAAAGCAACCACTGAATGACAACAGAACTTTAGAGTTTTCAACCTCTATTTGCCACTCTCTAATGATCCTCCAGAGTTTTGCAGTTCAGAGATGGTAGCCTTAATATACACACAAAAGCCTGGTTGCTAAGTATACACATGCAGAGACCTCTTCTGCCCCCAAGTTACTAGCTGATTCCCTTCTGAAAGTGTAGTATTGATTTTCTGGAAGGCCTTTTTTTTTTTTGCAAAGCTCAGTGGGGCCTCTCCATGGAGAGTACCAGATGTTCCAGCTCCTGGTGTTAGGCTCTTCCATCTCTGTAATTTCTAGAAAAAGGCTGTTTTTATGAAAGACCTGTTCCCAGCAAAGATCAGTCATAATGGAACTCATGTGTGAGAGCATCTGATGTGCAGAGAAGAGTTTATGATTCCTGGGTCTTGTCGTTCTGCTACCAGAAATCCAGGGTGGCTAAAATATTGGTTAAGTATAGAAGGGGTAGGTTTGCTAATGCTGAAAGGCTGCAAGTACCCTGTGGAAATGCAGATTGAAAAAATATGGAAACTTGCTCAAAAGGATAATGTGGATTTGAAATTAAAGTCTAATGAATGATGATGTAATAATAATATAATATGACATGGAAAGTTAATTAATGCAATAAGAATGTAAATCTAAGAGGAAAAGACTATAGATATTGTGCACGAGAAATATGTACCACCTGACACACTGTATAATTGAAAGAAGGTTTTATTTGTTGTTTTATGTTTATGTTTGTTGTTAAATTTTTTAAAAATTTTTAAAAAAGAAAGAAAAATATGGAAACAGAGGTGTAGTGCTTTTGTTAAAGCTACCTTGTACATCTGTGATATAATATGATATAATTAATCCTTAGTTTGCCTAGCTCACTCCCTTAGTCATTAGGAATTGATGGGATACACTTTCATACACACTGTCATACACACGCACACTTTTAAGTCATTGCAAACCTCTTCGTTTCTATTTCACATCCCAGTCCTTTCACTTTTTCTTTTTACTTGGCAGCATTAGCAATATCTTCTGCAGTGAGAAGCCTTGTTGCTTGACATTTTGTCTGATAACTGAAGAATGCTATGGAGACCTAAGATTAAAAGGTTTTCAGTGGCTTCCTGTCAGTAACTCAGAATGGCTTTCTTGGAATCAAGTATTCTTGGCTCATTATTTTTTGCTTTGCTACTTCTCCTTCTCATAATATTGCATCCAAGAAATCTCTTAATCCCAGAACTGCCAATCTATTACAGATCACTGGCTTTCATCTTCAGTGTGTTCTTCAGGTGGTAGGTCCATTTGAATAAAAAAAATACCCATTATACCTTCACAGTAAAGTAGCTGCATTTTGCTAGTTAAATTTAGAGAATCGTCCTTCAGTTTTAAATTGGTCCTGAGAGAACAAATTTTGCATTTCAGCCTTCCAGTGAATTAAATCAGTGGTCTACAATATTCTGCTCAAGAGTTGTTATGATTGTGTCTTCTTGCACAGTTGCACAAGTACACCCCTCCCAAATAGAAAATACTCATAAAAATAACATTATTTACTATTTAATTTATATTCCATCTTTCTGCATATTCTAGCAGTCAAGGGAACTTATGCAGTGCATAAACTTAAACAAAAATAATGCAACAAAATGCCTGTCAGTCATTAATACAACAAAACTATAGCAAGTCATTAGTACAACCAACAGTTAAATATTTGGCAAAGATGCCACTTTATAATGCTTTGGTAAGGCCACACTTGGAATACTGCATCCAGTTTTGGTTGCCATGATGTAAAAAAGATGTTGAGACTCTAGAAAGAGTGCAGAGAAGAGCAACAAAGGTGATTAGGGGACTGAGGCTAAAACATATAGAGAACCGTTGCTGGAATTGGGTATGTCTAATTTAATGAAAAGAAGGACTGGGGTGACATGATAGCGGTGTCCCAGTATCTGAAGGGTTGTCACAGGGAAGAGGGGGTCAACCTATTATCCAAAGGACCTGAGGGCAGGACAAGAAACAGTGGATGAAAACTGATCATAATCAAGGACAGAATCAACCTAAAACTAAGGAGAGATTTCCTGACAGTTAGAACAATTAATCAGTGGAACAACTTGCCTCCAGAAATTGTAAATGCTCCAACACCTGGAAGTTTTTAAGAAGAGATTGGATAACCATTTGTCTGAAATGGTATAGGGCTTCCTGCCTAAGCAGGGGGTTGGACTAGAAGACCTCCAAGGTCCCTTCCAACTCTGTTATTCTATTCTATAAAGATGTTTCTCATTATTTCCCCATATGTAGTAGAAGCCAAACACATTTCCTTATGGTATGTATTCCATTTCCTGACATTTTCTCATGTCCCTGGTAGCCAAGATCATGGCAGCAGAGACATCTTCAGAAAGGCTCTGCTCTTTCACTGATTTAAGGAACTGGATAAGTCTTAGAAGGAGAGGCAGTCCCACTGATTATCATGCCTGGGGCCATTCAGGGCTTTATAAGATCAGCATCTGGGCTCCAGCTGGTGTATTTTAATGCCAGGTCTGTGGCAAATAAGGCACCTCTCCTCCAGGAGGTTATTGAGGAGGAGGCCGCGGACCTGGCCTGCATCACCGAGACCTGGCTGGGGCCGGAGGGTGGAGTCCCTCTGGTCGATATTTGCCCCCCAGGTTTTCGGGTTATGCACTGGTCTCGACCCCAGGGAAGGGGTGGAGGGGTGGCTGTTGTTATTCGGGAGACCCTGCTTCCAAGGGAGGTCCCTGCTCCAGAGATAGGCGGGTGTGAGTCCCTCCTCGTGAGGTTCGGGCCTAGTGGTCAGATGGGCGTGCTGCTTACATACCTGTCCCCCACCTGTGTATCAGCTGCCCTGCCTGGGCTGCTTGATGCAGTCTCTGGGGTGGCGGTGGAGTTCCCAGAGCTTATAGTTCTGGGTGACTTCAACCTGCCCTCCTTGGGGGCGGCATCGGGGTTGGCCCAGGAATTTATGGCTTCCATGGAGTCCATGGGTCTGACCCAGTTAATAGATGGCCCGACTCACGAGGGGGGGAAATATGCTCAACCTGGTTTTTGTCTCGGAGCAGTGGCGTAGTGGCCTGGGGGATGGTGTTGTAGAAACCCACCCCGTTCCATGGTCAGACCACTATCTCCTACAGCTGGTCTTCCATCAAGCCGCCCCACGCTGCTGGGATGAGGAGCCACTTAGATGGTTCCGCCCCAGGTGCCTGATGGACCCTGAGAGGTTCCAGGCAGAACTGGGGTTTCTTCCTGCATCCCTCACCCACAGCCCTGCCGAGGTCCTTGCGGCTACCTGGCAACAGTCGGCCACGGGGACTCTTGACAGGGATGTTCCCATGCATCCCCTTACTCGACGCAGATCCCGGTCAGCTCCCTGGTATAACGAGGAGCTCCGGAAGATGAAGCGTCATAGAAGGGGACTAGAGAGTAGTTGGAGGGCGACCCACTCCGGATCTGACCGAGCCCAGTTGAGAGCCCATATTAGGACTTACCTGGTAGCTGTGGGGGCGGCGAGGAGATCTTACTTCTCCGCCCTCATAGCATCTGCAGATAACCGCCCAGCCGCCCTGTTTGGGGTTGCCCGTTCCCTCTTACAGTTGGGGGAGGTGGTGGACCCCCTGCGGGGCAGAGCTGAGGAATTTGGTCTTTATCTGCAGGACAAAATTGCTCGGATCTGGGAAGGGTTGCGCTCGGACTTGCAGTGGTCTGAGGAAGGGGAGGCGAGCGGTCTGGCTAATGTAATCTGGACTGAGTT
The DNA here is from genome assembly GCA_009733165.1 of Naja naja. Taxonomy (NCBI): domain Eukaryota; kingdom Metazoa; phylum Chordata; class Lepidosauria; order Squamata; family Elapidae; genus Naja; species Naja naja. Next base: position 342,697,092 of record CM019148.1, on the reverse strand, counting down.
CGATCCTGTTTCTGAGGATGAAGTGGACAGGATCATGCGGCGGCTGAGTTCCACCACAGGTTTATTGGACCCATGCCCTTCCTGGTTAGTTTATGCCTCCAGGGAGGTCATGTGTGGCTGGCTCTGGGCAGTTGTCAACGCTTCATTAAGGGAGGGGCTGTTCCCTGCCGCCTTGAAAGAGGCGGTGGTGAGGCCCCTTCTGAAGAAGCCTGCCCTGGACCCAGCCGTGTTGAACAACTTTCATCCGGTCTCCAATCTTCGCTTTTTAGCGAAGGTTGTTGAGAGTGTGGTGGCTCAGCAATTGCCACTTTTCCTGGAGGAAGCGGACTACCTGGATCTGTACCAATCGGGCTTCTGACCCGGGTACAGCATGGAGACAGCATTGGTCATGCTGATTGATGATCTCTCTAGGGCTCAGGACAGGGGTTTTTCCTCTGTCCTGGTCCTGTTAGACCTCTCAGCGGCTTTCGTTACCATCGACCATGGTATCCTGTTGTGGCATCTCGGGGGGTTGGGAGTGGGAGGCACTGTCCTACAGTGGTTCTCCTCCTACCTCTCGGGACATTCGCAAACAGTGTTGGCAGGAGGGCAGAGGTCGACTCCGAGGTCTCTCACTTGTGGGGTACCTCAGGGGTCGGTCCTCTCACCTCTCCTGTTCAACGTTTATATGAAGGCACTGGGTGAGATCATCCGTGGTTTCAGGGTGAGTTATCATCAGAACGCTGATGATACGCAGTTATACATCTCCACCCCGGACCACATCAGTGATGCTCTCTCCGTGATGTCCCGTTGTTTGGAAGCGGTGTGGATCTGGATGGACAGGAACATGTTTCGACTCAACCCAGCCAAGACAGAGTGGTTGTGCATACCGACATCCTGGTCCAGTTCGGAGGTTCCATCTTTGGTCATGGGGGAGGAGGTGTTACCCCCCGTGGACAGGGCAGGGAATCTGGGGGTCCTCCTGGATTCACGGCTCAAGTTGGAGGAGCAGGTGGGAGCCATGGCCAGGGCGGGCCTTTGCCCAGGTCCTGCTGGTTCGCCAGTTGTGCCCATATCTGGACCGGGATGCCCTGCGCACGATCACTCAGGCGCTCGTTGTCTCCCGACTGGACTACTGTAACGCTCTCTATTTGGGACTGCCCTTGCATACCACTCGGAGGCTTCAGCTGGTGCAGAATGCGGCCGCGCGGGTAGTGATGGGAGCCCCCCGATACTCCCATATCACACCCCTCCTGCGCGGCCTGCATTGGCTTCCGGTTGCCCTCCGAGTGAGATTCAAGGTTTTGGTGTTAACATTCAAAATCCTACATGGCATGGGTCCAGGATATTTATGAGAACGACTCCTCCTTGCATCAAGTACCAACCGCCCGGTACGGGCGCACAGACGGGGTCTCCTCAGGGTGCCATCTGCGACTCAATGTCGCCTGGTGGGGACCCGGGAGAGGGCCTACTCTGTGGCAGCCCCCACTTTATGGAATCTTCTTCCGCTGGAGCTCCGGCTGGCTCCCGATCTCTGCACCTTCCGCCATGAGTTAAAAACCTGGCTGTTTTTACAATCTGGGCTGTGCTGACTCTTTGGGGTTTGTTCATTTTAATTTTGGGGTTTTAATGTTAAATCGGCTTCATTGTTTAATATAGTTTTAGGTAATTTATTGTTAGTATTGTATTTTAGCTGTGAGCCGCCCCGAGTCCTTTGGGAGAGGGGGCGACATATAAGTCAAATAAATAAATAAATAAATAAATAAATAAATAAATAAATAAATAAATAAATAAATAAATAAATAAATTGGTAGCTTGGATAGATTTTTAATTCATATCATCCTGCTACCTTACTTTGCTCAGTAATTTGATCACCAGCTTTTGCATCAAATGTAGTTTAGGTTAATTTTCAAGAGTAACCTCAAATATTGAAATTTATAGCATGCTTACTATGAATTAAGACTCAATATGACTGATAGGAAGACATGGAACAGGTTGTCTTATAGCTAGCAAGACTCTTGGTCTATCCAGCTTTGTGGCAACCTTGCTCCAGAAGCCTTTGCTATTTTGAGATGCAAGGGACTGAACAAGCTACCTCTATGTACAAGGAGTTGCTTATCACTTAACTATAGCTCGTCATTTTTAAAGCGGAGACAGATCCTTGACATATAAAAGATAACTTTTGCAACAGATATTTTATTTCTTGTTAAATCAAGTTGAAAGACACATGCCTGTTTGCTCTGTAAATGTATTATTGTGGTGGAATATAGACTGGATTACCAGGAGGGAGGAGCTGTATTCCAGAGGACCAAGAGACAATGAAGTTTAGGTAGTTTGATTATGAGAAAGAGAGTTGAGATGGCTCCTCTCTAGCAATTCTGAATATTTTGAGAAGCAACCTAGAAATTTCTTGACAGTTAAGAACAATTAATCAGTGGAACGACTTGCCTCCAGAACTTGTAGATGCTCCACCACTGGATGTTGTTAAGAAGAGATTGGACAACCATTTGTCTGAAATGGTGTAGGGTTTCCTGCCTGAGCAGGGAGTTAGACTAGAAGACTTCCAAATTTCCAGCCAACTTTGTAATTCTGTAATTGTGTTATATTTTGGATGACACAAATATTTGCTCTGACTTGGCAAGATTTCTGTTTATATGTGAGGAACAATACAGGAAACTGCTTAGAAGTAACTCTACATGTCTTTCTTGGTTTGTGGGGAGAGGGTCTGACAGTTATTTGTCCTTCCTCTAGTACCTTCTGCTGTGGCAATCAGGATTCTAAGTAGATATGAGACAGTTGAAAAATGGGATAGACCAGTGATGGCTAACCTTTTTGTCATTGCATGCTGAAAGTGCGTGCCCATGTGCATGCATGCACACATACCTGCACCCATAATGCAATGCATGTGCTCCCCCTGCACTCCCCCACCCCCTGCGCATGCATGTGCAACCCCCCATTCTCCCCCCACCCCCCTGCACATGCACATGCAACCCCCTGCTCTCCCCCACCCCTGCATATGCACACACATCTCCCGCATGCAGTCCACCCCCCCCACGCATGAGCGGCATGAGAGAATATGATAAAATAACAGACTGTGACAACCAAAATCCGTAGTAGGCTTTATGTAAGATATTTGCAAATATCGGACCCCAACTTCTAATGGCAGATTAGGAGAAGGAGACACCCACTTCCAATACTTACAGCCTTATATAGGATTATCATAGTTAAATGATTACATAACACTTCCTGTTTTTCACACATAGCAGTTACAGAGATTTTCATAAGAAAGACATGGGTAGTCCTGGGTGTTTTTCCATAACTCCTCCCATGGACATCATTATCATCAGATTTCCTGTTTTTCACTTAAAAAATTACGCAATAGATCATTAATAACTTCCAATGTCAGGGTGACCTCCTATGAATTTCAAACCAAGCCAAGGACAAAATATTTTGCAATTCTGCATGACTTTTAGCAGTAAACACGTTACATAAATGTTCTGATCTCTAAAAAGTTCAGATAAAGAGCAAACATGGAGTCTGTCTGGTTCTTTATATTCTTAGGTGTACTAGCCAAATTTTCATATATAACATGGCAGATACCTGAAAATCAGCTGGCTGGCGGGAGGTGCACGTGCATGCACAGTGGAACTGAGCTGGGGCAACAGCTCGTGTACTGGCAGAGATGGCTCTGAGTGCCACTTCTGGCGCACGTGCCATTGGTTCGCCATCACCGGGATAAACAATACTCTATGGAAGAAATGGAATAGAAGATGACTGTTTTTTCTCCTGCTTTAGCAAGAGACCCAAATAGCTATATTTAGTATCTGAAGAAACAATTAAAATACATTTGTTGAATAGGTGGATTTTTTTATTTATTTAAACATAAACAGCAGGACTGGTAAGATCCTTTAATTCTTTTATAAAGTATTGTTTCACATGAGGAAACTTAGAAATGAATGGTGAAATGAAAAGTACGTAATGAAACATAGACTGTAAAACTATCCAGAGAAAATCAGCTACTTTGTATATTCGCCAGGAAATTTCTTATTTTGGCTAGAACTAGTTTGCACAATATCATCAAGGCTACTTTGGGAGAGAGAAATAGAGATTTATTGCATGTTCCATGTAATCAGCTAATTGGAGATGAAAATATAAATAAAACATCTTGGGATTTGTTCCAAGATAATATATTGGACAAAATATAATTTTGGTTTAGGCAAGTGTACATATGCTCTGTTCAGCTGAGAGTAGCAAATAAAAGGGGACTATTGACGTTTTATACCAGGGCTAAGTTTTTTCAGTAATCCTTATTGTAGTACTAACTAGGTCCCTATATTGTTTAATTTTACAAGATTGATGAAAGTCAGCTAGGTTTTGCTAGGGGCCATGAAGCAGTGGTGGGATTCAATTTTTTTTATTAGCAGTTCTGTGGGCATGGCTTGGTGGGCGTGGCAGAAGAAGGATACTGTAAAATCTCCAGTCAGAGGCGGGATTTGTGGGTTCTCCGAACTACTCAAAATTTCTGCTACCAGTTCTCCAACCTGCTGAATACCACCTCTGTCATGAAGGCGTTATGGACAGAAGTAATTTTCCCCATTTAAGAAGCAATAAAACAAATCAAATTGGCACTGGGGCATATCAAGAGCTTATAGGTCTTCTGAATGGTTTTAGGGACTTCCAGCTCAATATTTGGGCTGTATTCTCTGACTCATACAAATCTTAAATATAGAGCAGATCAGTGCAATTTACGTTTTTAAACTCACTCTAGGTGAAATGAATGGCTCTGATTTGTTTTGTCTTTGATTCAAAATGTTCTCTAAGGGTCTCTTCTGATAAAGCATATTTCATCTAAGGCATAACAAAATATAACACTGTTATAAAAAATGCCTTGGTGGGAAGAGGTAGAAAAAAAAAAAGTGATGACCCGTAGTCTCTCAAAATCACCCAAAATCCAAAACGTGAAAGTCCGGCAATGCCTTCAACTTAACTGTTTTATTAGTCACAGTTTAAAGTCCCAAAAGTAAATAATGAGGCAAAAGGAAAAACAATAACAAACTGTATTGGCGAGAGTTCCGAATCAAACCAAGATAAGTAACCATACATTCCAAGCAGATAACCAGGGAAAGTCCTTGGGAAGAACACCAACAAATATAAACCTCTTTCAAAGGAAACACTAACTTTGACTCCAGCAATTCTGCATACGCAGTTAAAAACTTATATACATAGCTCCCAGCTGTAAGACCTGAGGAGGATCATAGTCCTCTCCTCCTGAGTAGATCATGCTTTTCCCTGATCCTCTCCTCCCTGCGTGCCCCAGGATGGATAGGGGATGGGCCTGGATCTTCTTCTGATTGCTCAGCCGGCCTCTGCCCTTTCCCAGCCTCCTCCACCACCTCTGGGGCCACACTCCCACTCCCTTTTGGCTGTTCCTCCTCTTCCTCAGAGTCAGTTTCCACCAGGGGCATGACAAAGAGTGTGTGGCAATATTAGATACATCGATTTTTCAAATCATGGTCCTTGTGATTGGATTTCTATTTTGGTTCAATTTAACCATTTGTTCACCTCAGTGGTTTCTCATTTCCTGTCTATAGTCCGAGAACAATTTGTGTCTTCCTTAGCTTATTAACAAGCTTAAACAAAATATTTTACTTTAAGAAAAAGGAATGACTTGAGTTAGGGCAACTTGGCACAGCAGCCTGATTTTTGTTCCAAAACACAAACGAATTGGGCTGAAATATAATTGGATTGATGCAAAGCACATAGTGCTCCTTTCACAGATAGCAATCTGTTGGCAAGGTGGCTTAAGCAGTCCTTATGCCACACTATTCATATATCTTTTTATGCAGGTAGAAAATTAAAACACAAGGTTTGAGGGGATAGTTTGTATCAAGTTGGACTTCTGGTGTTATTTATTCATTTAGATCAGGGCTGTCAAACTTGCAGTCTGCAGTCCAGATATGTCATGCGCTGGCAACGCCCATGCCCGGTTTAGCGAAGGGGAAAAAAGTCATGATACATCATGTGACACTGCCATGATGATGCGAGTTTGACCCCCCCAATTTAGATGAATTATTTTTCCTCCTGTAAAAGTGGCTAGCATGAAAAAAATAAGTAAAATTGAAATGGCAAGGCAAGGCAATTAAAATATATACTTAATATATACTATATATTTAAAAGAAGATCCCTTTTCTTTTCAAATATAAAAAGCGATGAAAGAATGAATAAATAAGAAAAAGTGAGATTGTGTAATGCATGATTACAATACAATCACAATTTTAAAAAACATCTTTAGCTGGGGTTTGTAATCAGAGAGTACTTTTCTTGCTTCCGATCTCAAACATATGTTCTTTTTTTGTGTCATTTAATGGTAATCACCTTGTTTAGGAAGAAATTCCAGCTTTGAATTGTTGCTGATTCTGTAAAGCACTTTTATTCAAGACAGAAGACCTGCAGAGCAAACAGACTGAAAACTGTTATTTGCAATCAATATTTTTCTCTCCCCACACAAAATTGTCAGTACCAATTCAGCTGTTAGAAATGATCATTAATGTGCCATGCTCTTTTTACAGGTTTCTTGTTATTTGTCAACCAGGAAAAGTGTTTTCTTAAAAATTGATTAGCTCTCTTGGTGGACAGAAATAATGCTAGTTGATGACATAAAAATCTTAATCTACAGAAGCTCCTTTGGCTGACGTGACAATACCCTAACTTAAATGTTACCAAATGCTTATTTAAAAATGAAAAAGATTCATACTCAATTTAGTTAACAAGTTATAAGTATAGCGTAGGTAGATGCAGACTTAATTTTTTTAAAAAATAGAATAAATATTTTTTAGATTTTTTTTTGTTAGAACTTATATTATGCTTTAGCTAGCATAGAAAAATTACAGAATATACCAGTAAATGCTGAATTCAGGATATTTTAAAAGTGTTTTGAAAATATGAATAGTTATTTCCAATGCCTTGCAATTTTTCAAAGAAACTACCTTTTTTCTAAGAAGCTCCTGGTTATCAGTTAGCAGGTTGATTTTGATTGCAGAAACCAGGAGAAAGGGAACTTTTGGATGTGATATCCAATAAGCAGTTTGCTTACTGCAGACAGAATACTCGCATATATTAAAAGTCAAGAGGCATACAAAAAATTAAGAAGATAGACCAGGAAAAAGAAAGTTAAGGAGCTAGGAAGAAGGGAAGATCACATTAAAAACGGGAGAAGAAGAAAGCCATCTGTGTGAAGGCTCTCTCCCAGCTTTCTAATTTTGAATTTTAAATATTTTATTCTTGTTTTAATTTGCCTGGCATTATAATATTTATACAGTTTTTATGTTTTGATATCTTATCTGTATACTGCCCAGAGTTGCTCTGTGGGGGAGATGGGCAGTTTCTAAGTGTGATAGATAGATAGATAGATAGATGGATGGATGGATGGATGGATGGATGGATGGACGGACAGACAGACAGACAGATATGTAGCAGCACCATGGGAGACAGAAGAAGAACGCAGATCAAAATAGGTAAGGAAATTTTAGAGAAAATTTAGCTGCTCTAAATGAGTTCAGGTCTCCTGGACCAGATGGCTTCCCCTTACCCAGGGTACTGAAGGAGCTGATGAATATGATTTCAGAACCACTGAATGAAAGCTTTGAGAGTTCCTGGAGCATGGGAGAACTGTCAGAAGATGGGAAAAGAGCTGACATGCTTCCAATCTTTTTTTTTTTTAGTGCCAGGATTGGATACAAGAAACTATAGACCATGGGTGTCAAACTTGATCGTGTCACATGATGTTACATGACATATCATGATGTTTTTTTTACCTTTGCGGCACTGGGGTAGGTGTGGCCTGTGTGTGACGCATCCGGCCCATGGACCGCCAGTTTGACACTCCTGCTTATAGACCAATCAGCTTGACATCTATACATGGGAAAATCCTGGAAAAGGTAATCAAGGAGTGGGTTTGTGAGGACTTTGAAATGAACAAGGTGAACCACGGTGGTGCAGTGGATAGAATGCAGCATTGCAGGCTAATTCTGCCAACTGCCAGCAGTTTGATTTTCAACCGGCTCAAGGTTGACTCAGCCTTCCATTGTTTCAAGGTTGGTAAAATGAGGACCCAGATTGTTGGGGCGCTGACTCTGTAAACTGCTTAGAGAGGTCTGTAAAGCACTGTGAAGTGGTATATAAGTCTAAGTGCTATTGCTACTAGAAACCAGCATGGGTTTGTTAAGAACAGGTAATATGAAATATACTTTACAACTTTCTTTGATAAAGTGACTTAATTAATGGACTGAGGAAATGCTGTGGTTATAGTATACAGTATAATGAACAGTATAGCATTTATATCTAAATGCTATTGCTATTGCTATCAAGGTCAAGGGGAGTGACCGTACCGCTCTATATTGTACTAGTGAGGCCACACTTGAAATACTGCATCCAGTTCTGGTCACTATAATACAGAAATGGTTGTTGAGGCCCTAAAGAGTGCAGAGAAGAGCAACAAAGATGGCAGAGGTCTGGAGGCAAATTCTTTGAAGGATGACTAAAAGAATTAGGCATGTTTATCTTAATGAAGAGAAGGCTTAGGGGGAGACATAATAGCAGTCCTTCCACACCTGAAGGACAGCCACAGAGAAGAAGATATTAATTTATTCTGCATTACACCTGAGGCTAGAACAGGAAGCAATGGATGGACGTTTGTTAAAAGGAGGCCCAGTCTGGAAATAATGGAGGAATTTCTGGAGAAGTATTAAGTAGTAGAACAACTTGCTTCCTGGAGTTGTGGGTGCTCAATTACTGGAAGTTTTCAAGAAAAGATTGGACAACCATTTGATTGAGATGGTACGATAGATTAGATGATCTTCAAGGTCTCTTCAACCCTATGATTATGAAGATGGAAGATCTGCACAAACAGATTTCAAATTCAGAAGAAAAGTGAAACATTTGGATAGTATAACAAATATGACTTACTTGTTATTTCAAAATGATTATATTAAGGGAAATCAAGAGGATAATTGATTGCAGAGGGATTTGGTTTTCAATGGTTTTTATATGCATAATTAAGAGAACAATTTAAGACAGATAAAAAAGTACCAGAAATAGAATATTATAAAATGGGATTTGAAAAATGAATTATGTATAGAAGATGAACATGTGCTTGCTAAAATGTACAAACTTTTGTTGAGATTTGAAATGGAAGAAGAAAGCCAGTTTGATGTAGTGGTTAAAGTGGGCTAGATGTATATTCTCTTCTCATCTCTCTTACGCTTCTTGGTACTTGTTTCAGCACCACAATTTCTTTGCCTTTGTACTTTAATGTTTTCTCTCTTGCCACCTGTAGTATCTGTGTTTTGATTATCTTCTTAGTAAATCTAATATGTACTTCTCTTGGTAACTTGTTTCTCATTGCATATCTTGTATAGACACGGAACACTTGATGAGAAGAGAATATACATTTTTGACTAAACAGTTACTTAAAAGAGGAATAAACTATAGATGGTTGGTGCCAGAAGGCCTCTTGTTCACTTGGCAGGAACAAAGACACAAAATCGACACAGTTGGAAAAGCGGAGTTATTCTACTTAGAATATTTTAAAGGAAAGGAGGAAGAAGAAAGAAAAGAAGAGTCACTAATTGAATTTCAAGAGGAGTGTATAGCAGTAATTGAAAAAGAAAAAGAAAAGGGTGCAGTGGGTGGTGTACCTAGAGAGCAATAAGAACTAAGATCCACTAGAGCAATAAAACCCTCTTATAAAGCTTAACATGGATGAAAGGAAATTGATCACGATTAATATAAATGGACTTAATTTGGCTGCTAAAAGAAGAAAAGTATTTCATAAATTAGAGAAATTAAAATTTGATATAATTTGTTTATAAGAAGTACATATTAAAAGACAATATGAATATATATTGAAACAAAAAAAATTAGGGGAATTATACTCGTTGCTGACACAATCCAAAAGGTTGTTTATGGGAAGAAGGGAACCATGATATGTAATTTGGGAGGATGGAAATGGTAAAAATCATGTTTGTAACTGCTGCAAAGAAGATCAGAAATAGTTTTTTAGATATCTTTTATTTGGTCTTTTATTCTTTCTCACTTCTTTTATTCTTGCATATCATTTTTTTACTTTACTTTTTATGTGTTTCTGCAGTTTTTTTTAATCCTGTGTAAAATTCTCTTTCAATAAAAATTATATATATTATAGTTTATATATTATGTTTGTAGTATGCTTAGTAGCAAAATCTTGTAAAGGAGCAAAATAACCTACTGAAATGGTCATAAATATTTCCATTCTTGTTTGACTATGTCTCATCTGATTATTAGCATATACAGTACTTTCTTTTTTTTTTTTATTACATTTATATGCTGCCCTTCTCCGAAGACTCAGGGCGGCTTACAATTTTTGGGATACAACCCAGTGTGCTCAGCAATAGCCTTCATTCCATTGTATATGCCTGCTTATTACTAAGCGGCATTTTTACAAAGTCAGCTTATTGCCCCCAACAATCTTGGGTGCTCAATTTACCTACCCTGAGAGGATGGAAGGCTGAGTCAACCTTGAGCCTGGTGGGATTCGAGCCTACAGCAGTTGTAGGCAGCTGGAACTTAAGTGCAGGCAATTAACAGCTTGAGCCACCAAGGCATTTTATTTACTGTTATTTTATTGAAACTCCATATTGGGGGTAGGGGATATAATTGTAGTTACAAAACTAGTCCCCTGTGGTCTGAGATTATTCAACTCTGCTATTTTTTTCACTTTCATCTGAAATCTTCCTTGCTTCTTTCATTTGGTCCATGTGAGGAGGGCATCTACATAGCAAACTTTATCCACTGTCATTGCCTCAGGAAAGGAAGGAATTTTCGTCTTTTGGAGATACTATTCACCATAGGGGAACAAATTAGAACCGATAGCAAACAAATGATTTGTTTTTCTTATATTCCATTTAACAGCATGAAATCTCAGCAACTTAAGTTTACTTGCATAAAGGCTCTGAAATGCTTTGCTTGTTCAAACACAAGATGACTTTATTAAATTTACATTAACAATTATGCAACTCTCCTTATGCCAAATCTCTGCTATATTAGTGGAGTAAAAAGAAAGCTTTTCATTCTAATTACTTCCAGTGGGTACTTTGATTTAGTGAGGATAGACACTTTTCCAGTTCTTTCCATAAATCTGAAATAATGTAGTGCATTTATTACTGGAAATAATTACTCACACATTTTAGGTTGCTTATTGGATTCAGATGTCAGCTTTTCCTTCCTCCCTCCCTCTCTCCCTCATTTTTTACTCTTCTGTGCCACATTTCCCTAACTAATAGCAATAGCAATAGCACTTAGACTTATTTACCGCTTTACAGTGCTTTACAGTCCTCTCTAAGCAGTTTACAGAGTCAGTATATTGCCCCCAACAATCTGGGTCCTCATTTTACCCACCTTGGAAGGATGGAAGGCTGAGTCAACCTTGAGCCTGATGAGATTTGAACTGCCAAATTGCAGTCAGTCAGCAGTCAGTAGAAGTAGCCTGCAGTACTGCACTCCAACCACTGCACCACCACAGCCCACTAAACTTTCATTTTCTTATTATATCTTACAAAACATGTCCCACTGCTTTATAAATTACTACATAGGAATACTACATAAATGCACTTGCATTTCTTAGTAATTGGATTTGCTTTAATTTTGTTAGGGATTATTTTCCATTACAGTTTCTCTGTTTTGTTCCACTGGTGATTTTCATACTTGCTCTATGTGCATTGTCTTCTTAATTTGGAATGAAAGGATAGGTTTTACATATTTTACATTCCCGCAGTTGAGTAGCAGTGTCTAAAAAGCTTCCAATAACTTTTAGCAAGGCATGTAGAAGAAATGTACAGAAATGAAATTTGTGCCTAGGAAAAATTGTTAATGAATAAGAGTGAGAAGACAAACAGCATTATAAAAAGATATGTGTCTGGCAGTGCTAAAACAGCTATTACATACGGGAGAAAGAGAGAGAAGAAAAATATAAAAGTAATAAGAGCTCCAAGGGCCTCCTTCTTGATCTTGTAAATGAACTTAGATAACATAATAAATAAATAATAAGAAGTCTCTTGTGCTGGCGCTAAGACATGGGGGCAAAACAGGTTTGCTCCTGAAATAGCAGCTAATTTGCTTTAGATTAAGTCCATTTTTCTTTTCCTCCATGTCATTTGTTATGAAAGAACAGGGAGGAATGCTCAGCACCCCCACACCCATTTTATTTCAGATGACAGAATAAAAATAAAGCAGTGTTGCTGTTTTCAGCACAGCCATCTACTCAGATTTCCACTCACAGATTTTTGTGTAAGAAAAGGGAACAATCACTACATTTTTAAAGAATTGACTTCTGCTTGTATTCCTTTTTAACAATAAAACATGAGATCTAAACAGTGATAAAAATCAACCATTCAGGAGACACTGGAGACACGTGAACAATATATAAGAGCTTTATTATGAAGCTTTTGCAAAAGAAAATTCTGCCCTTGGGCAGAAGACATGGTTCCCAGGAAGGCTGGGGTTTATATACAGGTTCAAATATACAGTCTCTGCCCCTTTCCTGGGTTCACAATCTATCCAGCTATGAATCCAGCTATGCAACACCCCTATTTTTGTAGCATAACATCTGTTTCCCCATTTCCATTTCCAGTAATCTCCATCATTAACCTGTAACCTTTATACCAAACGATAGAAAATTCTTACATAACATTCCAGTAAATTATCTTAGGTTAACACAGAGGTTAAAAATGGCATTACCATTGCTTTATATTTTCACAGGTATACTTTTACATATCACATAAATAAACAAACAACAACAAAAAATAGCTTAACATGAATGCCCTTAGTGCCCAGTCTCAAACAATGAAATCATGACACTGTTTTCCAAAGGAGCTTTCTTGTTTTTTCCCCTTGAAAACATTTTGGTTCTCATTCAAGAAGCTTCTTCAGTTCTGAACTGAAAAAAAAACCTCTTGAATGAGAAGCAAAATGTTTTTAAGAAAGAAAGAAAAAACAAAGCAACAAAAACAGTTGCCAGTTTTGGAAAAGGACCTTTGGGACAACCATGCGAACTGGATTGATTGATTGATTGATGCTCTGGGATTAGCAATAGTTGGAGGCAGGCACCAACTGACCATTTTTTGCAAGCTCCTACCTGTCAACTGCCCAAAGAGCTTTGATTGGCTGGTTGCAGTTTGGCATTTTGAGATTGGAAGGAATTGAAACAATTGTTTTTCTACTTTCAACTGCTTGGAGTGAAGAAACCATACAATGTGTGTGTCAGGATTCTGGCAGTTACCCCCATTTAAATCATGAGTCTTGAGCCAAACTTCCAAAACTTAAAAAGGATTTATTGAGAGTTAACATACCGGCACTGCCTGGGAGTAGACTGCCAACTCTGAGGCACATTATTCATTGTCACCCATGACTCTGGTTTTCCTGCCACCCCCTGGGTGTATAGTAATTCATATTCTCCAATGGGACACATCCATAGCCAAGAGTCATCAATCATGCTCTCCAGTTAGAATTTTGTGCGGCAGAAACTTCGGTCACCTAGTTACTATGTGTGAAAACATTTATGGAATGCAGTTTCGGTTTTGCAAGCTGCTGCACTGCTCCCCCCTCCCTTTCTGTTGGCAACACTAAAAAGACCAGAGAAATATTTTATGAGTTGACAGTGTGGAGTGTTCCTTTGTGACCCAGTAGATCTCCAAAACAAATAGAAGGTGAGGGATAAGTTTTTTCTAAGGCATGCAGCTATGCTGAAAAGATTCTTTAGTGGCAAGAACTAGGAATGCAGGATATCATCCAGTTAAGGGGATCAGTTGTATCACTTGAGTCTCCCAGCTCCAAAGTAGGAATAATAATAATGTTGAGATTTACCTACAAGGCAGTTGTGAAGATTTTAGAGAAAATTACCTGTGAAATGTTTTGAATGACTGAATATACTCCATCAACAGGAAGTATGATTATAGTCAAGCTCTCTTCTCAAGAGGCTGAATGTCATTTGGACTCCCTGGTTTTTTCCCCCTCCTGCCATACCTGAGGCACATCATTTCTCATTTCCTAATTGCACTGCCTGAGGCAGTCCTGATTTTAACAATACCCTTTTTTCCAGCTGAAATGCATCTTTAATCTTGTCAGAACAAATGCATCTAGGAGCCAAACATGAAACTTGAACCAACATGTCAGTTTGTTTCCATAATGAACTGGGGACTTCAGTCAATTGAGCTGGTTATTTGTGAATTATTTTAGCATTTAGCATATTAATTCTCATTAGGACTAACTGTACACGCTATATAGTCTTTAGTATGGATTTGCGATGGATAAAGAGTCTTCTATGTTGCAGTGAGTTTTCAACATCTCATGTTAAAATGGCCTCTTACTTGTTTAATAGAATAGAATAGAATAGAATTCTTTATTGGCCAAGTGTGATTGGTCATCCAAGGAATTTGTCTTTGGTGCATATGCTTTCAGTGTACATAAAAAGAAAATAATACCTTCACCAAGAATCATAAGATACAATACTTAGTGATAGTCATAGGTTACTAAATAAGCAGTCAAATCATACTAGGAAACAAATAAAACAACATAAATCATAGAGATACAAGCAACAAGGTTATAGTTATAAGTGGGAGGAGATAGATAATAGGAAGGATGAGAAGAATAATAGTAATTCAGTCTTAATAGTTTGACAATGTTGTGGGAATAAGTTGTTTAGCAGAGTGATGGCATTTGGGAAAAAAACTGTCCTTGTGTCTAGTTGTTCTGGTGGGCAGTGCCCTATAGTGTTATTTGAGGGTAGAAGTTGAAACAAATTATGTCCAGGATGTGAGGGGTCTGTAAATATTTTCACAGCCCTATTTTTGACTTGTGCAGTACACAGGTCCTCAATGAAAGGCAGGTTGGTAGTAACTGTTTTTTCTGTAGTCTTAATTACCCTCTGGAGTCTGTCTTATTGGGTTGCAGAACCAAACCAGATAGTTACAGAGGTACAGATGACAGACTCAATAATTCCTCTGTAGAACTGTATCAACAGCTCCTTGGGCAGTTTGAGCTTTCTGAGTTGGTGCAGAAAGAACATTCTTTGTTGTGCTTTTCTGATGACATATTTGATGTTAGGTGTCCATTTTAAGTCTTGAGATATAGAATCTAGAAACTTGAAGGTCTCCACTGTTGATACTGTGTTGTCTAGTATTGTAAGAGGTGGTAGTATGAGCGGGTCTATCCTAAAATCTACCACCATTTCTATGATTTTGAGTGTGTTTAGTTCAAAATTGTTCCGGTTGCACCACAAGGCTAGTTGTTCAACCTCCCATCTGCATGCAGATTCATTGTTGTCTCCAATGAGACCAATCACTGTTGTATCATCTGCAAACTTCAGTACTTTGACAGAAGGATCTTTTGAGATGCAGTCATCAGTATATAGAGAGAAGCGAAGTGGAGAGAGCACATAGCCCTGGGGACCCCTGTGCTAATTGTACATGTATCAGATGTGATTCTGCCTAGCTATATCTGCTGCTTCCTATCTGTTAGGAAGCTTATGATCCATTTACAATTGTGGTCAGGTACAGCTAGCTGATTTAGTTTAGTTAGAAGAATATCTGGAATGATGGTATTGAATACTGAGCTGAAGTCTACAAAGAGGATCCTTGCATAGGTCTTTGGAGATTAAAGATGCTATAGGATGTAGTGCAGAGTCATATTAACAGCATCATCTGTCGATCTATTTGCTCAGTAGGCAAATTGTAAGGGGTCTAACAGTGGATCCGTGATGGTTTTCAGATGGGCCAGCACTACCCTTTCAAATGTCTTCATAACTAGAGATGTTAGAGCAACCAGTCTGAAGTCATTCAGTTTCTTGATGGAGGGTTTCATTTGTCCTCCCTTGCTCTCTTTCTCCACCAGTCTCACCTCCTTTTCTCAAATAGCCTAATAAGATGAGCGATGTAGTTCAGTCATTGCATGGTCCCTCACATGTGATTAATTCAAGAAGACGGGACCAGATTTTTCTGCATTAAAGGAGAAAGAGGAAATAAGGCCAGTAAATAAATTGGATTTAGAAAGCCACAACATCAGCTATTCCTCTTCATCCTCTTATTCTCCTAACCAAGGCTAATAAAGGAGATGCTGGCTTTATAATTTTGTTTGTAAGGCACATTTCATGTATCAGCAGCTGTTCTCTGCAAAGAGAGATTTTCCACGTTCAGCTTCTTTTATTTAATGCACTTTTGCCACATAGAAATATACATTCATTTTTAAACTTGCTTGTTCAGTTGATTAAAATTGCACATTGCTGCTTTGCTGCTGGTGTTACCTCAACCCCACCTAGGAATTAGGAAGGCTAGGCTGCCTCTTTCAAGGGCTTGAATTGAAGAGTCCGCACTGATCTCCTGCAATTTTCATATCTGAGCTTCATTGGCAATTCCCTCTCATCCCCAGTCCACCAAGAGTCACATAGCCAACAGCTCATACTTAAGTGGGGAGAAAGTCACATTAATTTTTCATAAATGACAATATAACTGCATTAGGTTTCTTGCAATTAAATGAAACATGTTCCTCTAGAAGGCTGGTAGACACAGCAAAGTCTACTCCTGCCTTCCATTTAGTAGTGGCAAATGTAGTTAGCTTCATAATCCAGCATATATGCATTGCCAGAACAGTTGTGGAGTCCCTTCAGACATATTCCTAGTAAACAACCCATTCTGTTTGAATTCAGTCCAGGTATTGATGACAGGAAGGAGGCTCTACCCAAATTGCTTCATTTATGTTTGTAACACATAAAAGACCAATCCAATAAAACTTTTTTTTAAACAAATTTTATTCAATTTTTAACAATTTTTTAAAACAGCTCTTTTCAGTAGACAGCATGTTCCCGGGTCGTCACTTTTACATGCAAATATGACAGTAGATCTATATTCATTTTAAACATTTAACTTCACTTCTATTCCATTTTAGCAGACAAAGGGTCAAAGAAATTAATCCTAATCTCAAATCTTAATCTCAATCTGTATAACCCCCCAGTTCATTTCGAGTTAATTGCAAATATATATATATATTTTAAAAACATCATTTATAAATCTTACAAATAACAATATATTTGCCCATCATATTAAAGATAAAGTTCATCCATATCTATCCTTTAATTATTTTCACATTGTTAATACTCTTTTATCATTTACAGAATTCTTTTATCCATCAGATTTGCCCTTTCATCACATATTCTCTCCATGATTCTAAATCCGTACAGATTTTAACACTAAAAAGAATGAGAAGAAAAAAAAACCTAGACTTGCCCCCTTTTACTACTTTGAAAGTGACACCTCAGTGGTTAATATAGTAGCATAATCATAATCATACCCTTTAAAACGAAAGATAGAGAAAAAAGAAAAAGAAAAAGGAAAAAAGAAAAGCTCCCTTACAATATATCTCTAATCAATCGGGTTCTGCAACACATATCCCCCCTAAGGTTTATTTATGGTTCCAAAATAATAATAAAATAACTAATCTTGGTTATTGACAAATCTCATTTTTAGACATTTTCTGAAATCATTTCAATTAATTCAATTTATCTAATCATCATTTACCTTTCTTTTGTAAATAAGAAATAAAAGTGTGACCTTTTACCAGTAAAGATTGTCAGTAACCCCTATTGTTTTACACTTTTATAATTGCCATATATTCTTATTACCACTTCTTCATGCAGAACCCCCCTTCTTAATGCATTAACCATTATCTCTATGCAAACAAGTTTCTTTCTTCATTATGTAATTCCCATGTTTCTCTATCTTGTTCTTGTTTCTTGTTCCTTCTCCTCTCTTTTATCCCGCTATCCCCCTTCTCTATCCAGTTTGAATCCCTCTCTCTCTCTTTACCTTTCTGTTCCCTATCCTTCTGGACCTTTCTAACATGCCTAATTTCATGAATGTTCCCCTTTTTAATTACCTTCTTAAGTTTCGTTTTTTTGACCATCCTCCCTTTCCCTTTTATTTGTATTAATCTTTGTGTTAGTTGTCTTCTTAAAATGGCTTTTGCTTGTGCTGGCTCCCTTCTCCTCCCTTTTATCCTGCTCTCCCCCTTCTCTATCCAGTTTGAATCCCCCTCTCTCTTTACCTTTCTGTTCCCTTTCCTTCTGAACCTTTCTAACATGCTTAATTTCATAAATGTTCCCCTTTTTAAATACTTTCTTAGGTTCCGTTTTTTTAGCCACCCTTCCTTTCCCTTTTATTTGTATTAATCTTTGTATTAATTGTCTTTTTAAGATGGCTTTCTCTTGTGCTAGCTCCTCCCTTTCCAAGGTTCCTTCTTCTTCTTTATTCACCATTTCAATGCCCATGTTTTCTGCAACGAGCCAAGTTAGTTCAGTCACTTCCTGTAGCAGTTCTTTCATACTTTTAAACTCCATTTTTAATTCTTTGGATGGCCACCAGAATTTTTATTTTCCTTATTTCTTCTTCTTTAAATTTTCTAAGATCCTAACCCAGGTCCAGAATCTATATCAATGTCACCAATTAGTCCGGTAGTCCATCTTTGTGTATTCTTTGTGTATTTCACTTTCTATGAGTCTTGCTTTTTTGTTTCAGCGTCTCTTTAAAATGTAACAACTCCAATCCACAAAGGAACAAGATAGTTTCTTTCTTCTTTAGCTTCCAATTTTTCTCCACAAAGTGGCACTTTCTGCACAGAGTCTTAACCCTTTCCTTTTATTTTGATATTCAAAATTTTCCGAGCCCAAACTTAAGTTCTTACACTGGCTTCTTCCTTTCCGTTCAAGCCCTTATAGCTGTCAAAAATATTTTACTTATTTTTCCTTCACTTGAGACTGCCGCTTCTTTTTTTTTAAAAACTCATCTTTATCTTAATCCCGGGTGCCTTGATCTTACCATCCGATACTCCCGGTTCCTCTGCTGTCGACTTCTCTCTTTCCTCCTGCACCAATCTTAATCCCGTTGAGACCTTCTCTTCGAGGTGGCCATTTTTGACCACCACTTCTTGACCTCTTCGGAGGGAAAAGACCAGACCCAAAAGGGGGGAGATGCAGCTCCCCTCACTCTGGCTGGCAGATTCCCCTTTCTCCGCCGCCCCTACGAGGCAGCTTCAGCCCCGAACCTTGCAGGATCGGGGCTCTCTGACACAAGAGCCAGGCTGCGGTCGCGGATGATCGCAAACCGCTGCCCGTTCTCGAGAAGGCTCAACCCAGAAAACTCACCAATCCAATAAAACTTAATGTGCAGTTTTCACTTAAACATATCTGATCATGGAAACAACAACTTCTCCTTATTTAATTGTAAGTTCAGATTGTTTCCCCCTTTTTCACAAAGAAGAGGCAAATAATGAGGTGTGATAAAACCTGTTTCTTGGAAGATACCCTCTGATTGAAGACCATTAGGCCTAAACATCAAGAATTAGATGCAGGAAGAGGCAGGAGGAGGCAGTGAGTAGACTCAACCAGCCAATCAGCAGATGTTAGCCTCTAGGAAGGAGATTGAGTAACTAGTCAATCTTCCTCACAATGCTGAGGTATATCTTTATTTAAACTACTATAGAAATAATTTTCAAAAAGACATCTGAGCATATACCTCAACATGCAATGCTTTCATGTCCTCTTTTGGAGTAAAAAATTCCATGTTTGGTAATGAGTCAGTGGTTTATCTCTTTGTCTATTTGTGCCCAATTTTCTTTCAAGGCAGCCCACATAAGATGACACGCTTTCAAGGCAGCCCACCTAAGATGACATGCTATGCTTACTGAAGTGCATGAGGTGAATTTCTGGCATTTCCAAGCAAGGTTAGGGGGAAAAATGCTTGAAACCATGGAGACCTTCCCTGTTGATAATATGAGGTGAGATGGACCAATTCAGTTATTATAAATAGCTTTATATGGAAAGTAGAATAAACGCACAATAAGCATGCAAATACAATATAAAAGCAAAAATTATAAGGGGTTTTATTTCACTAGGTTAATCTGCCTAGAAATCTTTAAGACATGAAGGATGCTTTAGATCTAAATCCCACAAAGACTTTTTATGTTTCTGGAATAAAAGCAACAATGTTTGATTTTTAATAACCAATAGTAGGAAAACACACAATTTTCATAATTTGTAGGTTGAATACATTTGTTATTTATTGTTATTCAGAGAAACCTTTAAAACAACTAAAATTAAAACACATACTCCCATCTGTTTCCAGTCATTCTGGATTTGGAATAGCTATAAATATTTACTTTTAGACATTATTTTTTTATAAAGAGCTGAGTAGTGTATTTTGAAAATGCAATTTATTATTGATGTTTGCCAGGGAAAAAAGACTTATTGGGTTCTGACTGAAAATGAATAGTTGAAGAATTGGGCTAATGCATTTGCTTGAAAATGATTGCTTTTCTGTTTAAATAAAGTTTAAACTTTATAACCAAGTTTAAGCCAAATCAGTTTGCCCTTTTTGGATATAGAGAACTGTCATATCCATAATGATATTAATGATGTGTTTGCATTGGAACTTCTCCAAATATATTGAACTACAATATCCAAGGATAAAGCCACAGTTCTCAAATATTTAAGTATCTATTTTCTATTGGATTCATGGAAGGATTCCTGTTCACCTTTCTTTTACTGAAAAAAATAAAAAAATGGATAGGGAAGGGAAATATTTTCTAGGTGTTAACACAGAAGGGAAAAATGGTTGAATTTAAGCGAATCTCTTTGGAACTGATCTTCATTTTTAAAAATTATTTTTAATGTTTAAAATAATCACTGGAAACATCTTCTAAAATCGGGCCTGAAACCTGTAAGTTAAATAGAATAAATGGCTTCTGATCTGTTATATCTAAACCTGTGAAACAGGACAAAATAGTAAATAAACAGTTCTAGTAGCTGAATCTCTAACAGGGAAGGTTAGGGGTTAAGTCCTCTTAGATTTTACATCTTGGTAATGTTTCCTAGGTTGGCTTTGGCCAGCTTTGGCCATTCCCATGGATACTATATTTTCATTACTAACCTCAGTGTGTGAAAAAGCTAGGGTTCTGCCCCTCTAGTGATTAAAAGATTAAAAACACAATAATAGAAATAATGTCTATATTGCAGTTTTCTGACTGGGAGGCCCCAAGGCATGTGTTTAAAGGTTTCAGCCTTTCTTTCATGGTCACCAATAAGAAAAGTAACTGAATGAAATGGTTAATACAATGTTGAATTGTCCCACAATGAGTTGTCCTGTGGCGAGTTGGCCATGGCAAGTTGGGCTAGTCCCTTGAAGACCGCAGCACCTACAACCTAATTATGACCCAGAATAGAATCAGAAGCTAAGCATCCAGGCAGAGCAGAAGCAAATGCAACCTTCAAAATTTGCTTGTGTCTCTAGTTTCTTGCACCCCATTGCTACCAGTATTTGAGGAGTCTTGCTTTCTGATTTGAGGGATGGCCATCCTGCTCTCATACTGATGTTGAAAGATGCCATGCAAACTCTGGCATTCTACTCCATGGAAGACTAGCCCTGTCTTTCTGAGGTCCTTCTTACCCTGCCTCACCTTCCCAATTGCAACATTGTCAGCTGGGGTAAACCAGATAAGAATTACAACCAGATGATTAATTTTACTTTATCATAAAGCTACATTGACAGAATCATTCAAGTATGAAAGTACAATCCTCCCTTGGCCCATCTTCTTTACAGCCAGAGAAATTAGAGAGAGTTTCTTCTGAGTCTCTTGTCCTTCCCATATCCAGTGGCAGGCTATGCTGTCTCTTATTCGATCGTACCATTAGCAGCATTTCTTTGCTCTGTCTCCCAAGGCCTTTGCTCTGTCTCCCAAGGCCTTTCCTACATACCAAGGTATTTCTCACTTTTGTCCCTGAAGCTGATTTTTCCATGATCATGATCATAGACCCTTTCTTGAAACATTGTAGGTTGCAAAATGAAGAGCTTGGATGCCTCTTTCTTGAATTACTTTAGTACTTTTGATATTCTCCTCTTTTGAAAAACCTGGACTAATAATATTTTACAACTTAGTTTTCAACAGTGTTTGGAATCCAGGTTGTTTTTGGTTGTTGTTGTTTTTTGTTTTGACCAGCAATTTGATAACAAGGTCACCAAACATGGGGACATCTAGCAGGTGTGAGAGCATTTTCTAAACAGAAAAAAAATCAAACTGACCAACCAATACATTCTTAGGATTATTTGATCAAGTATCTTTCATGTGATTTTAGATGTTGAGTTTAAAATGGTCATATGTCTTTGGTAATCATGTAGATGTTTTTGTCTGCCAAAATCTGTATATACTTTATTTGCCTAATGAGAGCAATAATGGATTCTATATAGACAAGTTCTTAGGTACCAAAAGGCAAAGAATGAAGCATTTTGCATTAGCCTGCATTCTTTTAAAGCTGCTGTGTCAGTCTGGCACATGAACCATGTAATCCCATATGCTAAGCTGGTAGAATCTGATCTCTCACCAAGCCCATTTGTGCTAGGCTGCAAAGCATTGTTCTTCCAACAAGCTGATAGCCAGAGAAATTGAATTATAGCCAAGAACTTGGAACAACTTAGAATTGCCATCCAATACCCGAAATGTTAGATGCACTCTTAATATTTCAAGGATGGCAGTCTTCCAGAGTTTCATCAGCAATGTCAGGAATAGAACTGCAACCGTTTTGAATGAAATCCTCCTGAGTGTGTGTCTGTGTGATTGTACAAGCTTCATGTGAAGGCCTGCCAAAAACTACAACACTCTAGCCTTGTATCTCAAGGGGATATCCACTGGCAGTTTCCCACACTCTTTTAAGCATGTGTTTCTTTGTGGAAGAAAAAAATAATCTTATTTGGATCTCTCTTTCTGTTCAAGGTACCAGCTTTGTGTCTACTTCCTTTTTAATCTAAGTTCATTTGGTTCACATCAGGCTTTTGTTTCAAATATGATGGCTGTTGAATTTGGCTTGTTAGTATAAATATTTGTTTACCAGTTTAGCTGTTACGTTGTGAACTAATATAGTAATTGCTCAGCTTTTCTGAATAATACCGCATCCTTATAGAGGGGCATAATACACATTATTCTATATTACTATTATTCTGTTGCCACCTTTTCACCAGCACTTGAACTTCCATAAGCATAAAGCATGAATAAACCCTCATCATCTAGCAATGTTGCTTTTTGTTCAGGTGACATATCTTTGTGAGGTATTAAAACTGTGGGTGTATAATGCACATGATCCCAATTTTCTTGGAATCATTAATATTTTCAGTCAAAAACCCTGTGAAGAGAGATGTTTCTGGATACACAATGTGTTGTCTTCTAGATATTTGTAATATCTCCTAGTAGTCTGAGCCAGCATGGCCAAGAGTGAGGGATGCTGGAAGAAGTAGTCCAGCAATATTCAGGATATCTGTTATGCATCCATGCTTTATATCAAGAGATCTGACTATGAAGTAGAGGGGCCTATTAAAAACTAATGCTAAATTTAATATTGATATTAATATTGTATTGGTGCTTCAGGGAAAGCTAACAAAGATATGCATTTCTTGGCTGAAGAAGCAAAGCAATACTTGATTCAGGGTTTGTTTGATTTTTCTCTTGTAATGTGTCCATGTATCCATGCTTTAAAACAAAAGTTTTTCTCCTGGGCTTTAATAGATTCGTGAGCAATTTTACACTGAACTAGCTATTACCCACTTCCTTGAAATATAGCGCACAAATTTGCTGTGCCCTGGCACACTTGTGGAAGTGCTCCCTGTAATCTTTCTTGACACATGGGAACATTCTCTGTTACAAGTCAGCACATGACCTGGGATCTGCTGTGACAAGATCACCAGTTATTTACTTCTGGCTCAGCTTTATCAGCTTTTTTTGGTTTTCTTTCTACTTATTTTCTACTTCCACTTACATATTCCATCCCCCCCCCAATATTCTCTAGGAGAATTTAGTTGCCTTTGGAAGTACTTATAGCACATACTAATCAGTTTCCCTACGGTTGCTCACAGAAAAAAAACCCCTAGTGATAAGACTCATTATTGACATCCCAGATGATTTATAGTATTTAAGCAGGTAATGAGTCATTTGCTGACTGAGTGAAACCAAGGTCTCTCCTGTGTGTACAGGAGTGGGTGTACGTGTCTGTATTTAATGGTTTTCCCCTCAGCTTCCAAAAACCCAGTTGGTATTAGCTGTTGAAATTCAGCAAAATGACATCATTTTTCTTTTTTCATCCCTGCTTAACTAGTGAAAAAGAAACTCTGATATTGGAGAAGACTCCTGAGAATACCAAGGACGATCAAAAAAACAAACTGATGGATCATCAAATCAATTCTGAGTTCTCACTTGAGGCACAATTGATAATTGTCCTACGTTATGTGAAGACCTAGCTCTCTGGAAAAGGCTTTAGTGTTGGGTAAGGTGGAAGGAAAGAGAAGAGGATGGATTCGACAAGGTAGATGAACTCAGTTATAGTGATAACGTTGACCAGGAATCTAATGTTTCTATTGAACGTCTTGAGGGAACATATGTGCCAATGTTGATATTGCCTCTGCAGGCCTTCAAGGTCATGGAAAGTTCCTCCGGAAATACCCAAATACCCTGAGATGATACCCAATGTCCAAGGGTGGCTTCAAAATTTTTAGCAATGGGTTCTTTGCCCGTTGGATGGGCATGGCCATGGTGAGCATGGCCTAGTTGGCCTCCTGCACCATGGCGGGGTGTGTGTGTGTTTTTGCCCTCCCCGGGCTCTGGAGGCTTTTTTCGAGCCTCCAGGAGGGTGAAAACGGCCTCCCTGGGCTCCGGAGGCTCTCTGGAAGCTGGAAACAAGCCTATTTTTGACTTTCATGTATTTCCGGGAGGCCTGTATTTCACCCTCCCTGAACCTCCGTGTGTGCCCTGCACTTCCCGGCATCCAAAATGGGCTGCGAGGGGATTCCTGGGAGGAGTGGGCAGGGCGGGGTGAGGTCATCCAGGAGTGGGATTTGAGGGTTCTCTGAACTGCACAGAATCTTAGCTAGGAGCTCTCCTGAACCACTGCGAACCCCCAGCAGTCCACCCCTGTCAATGTCCTTGGAAGACCTCCAAGGGTGGTGGATGGCTTTTTCTGTACTTCTTTATCTTATCTAAAGTGTGCCAGTTTGTCTGGGTGGAGTGTGCCAGCGCTTCTGGGTGGAGAAGTGGACAATGCAGCAAACATATAAATATGTGTGTCAAAGTATGTTCAGGGTTCTCCTTTGCTAAGGGAGGCCCATCTTTATTCAGCTGAATAAACACATAAAGCTTATTGAGGTAAATACCTGGGTTCTGTCTTTCTTTATACCAAGCTTGGTATAAGAGCCTTGGTGGCTCAGGCTGTTAATTGCCTGCTCTTAAGATCCAGCTGCCTACAACTGCTGTAGGCTCGAATCCCACCAGGCTCAAGGTTGACTCAGCCTTCCATCCTCTCGGGGTAGGTAAATTGAGAACCCAAGATTGTTGGGGGCAATTAGCTGACCTTGTAAAAATGCCACTTAGTAATAAGCAGGCATATACAATGGAATGAAGGCTATTGCTGAGCACATTGGGTTGCATCCCAAAAATTGTAAGCCACCCTGAGTCTCCGGAGAAGGGCGGCATATAAATGTAATTAAAATAAAAAAAATAAAATAAAAAAAGCTGCACCTCAAAACTGCCAAACAGCAATGAGTGCCCCATTGGGAGACTTGAAAAACCAGGTTGGGGACAGATCATTACGGAGAACATTTATGTGTGTGGCTACTAGGAGATCAAAATGACTTATTTGGCACATAATCAATCAATCAAAATTTATAAAAATGAGTAATAAAATCTATATATATAAAAGTGAAAAATCACTCATGCATCATCACAAAACCTTCAGAAATGTAAAGCCTACAAACTTGAAATTTGGCACATATGTTCCTCTTGGCTTCTAGGTGCTCACTAAGAAAGAACTTTTTGAAATGACCATCAGAGCATTTCGTATATTATTATTAACACGCTCTGATGCTAAAGAGTTCTACTCCCCCTCCCACCTGAAAAGAAATCTGTTCCAAATGCAAAACACAAGCAGAGGAGAGGAGTTTCAGTTTTACTTTCACAGCAGCAAGCAGCTTTACTACAGAACACTTGAGCTAAGCCAGACCCAGGCTCCTTGCTGTCGCCTTCTTGCTCAGACAGCAAATACTGTTTCAGGTTCCAAACAGCTCTCAACTCCCTCACACACTCATAGGACGCTAGCCAGATGAATACCGATGGCTGCTGGTAGACAGAGGTAGAATTTTTCCCCTTATTTTCCTCCCCCAAAACTAAGCCTGACAACACAGTTTTGTAGTGAACCACGGGTATCGAGCTAGTTAAGAATAAAATTCCTTTCTCATCTTTATGGATGGTATGTGTCAGTGGTGGGATTCATTTTTTTTTACTACCGGTTCTGTGGGTGTGGCTTGGTGGGCGTGGCAGGGGAAGGATACTGTCAAATTTCCAGTCAGAGGTGGTATTTGCCGGTTCTCTGAACTACTCAAAATTTCTGATACCGGTTCTCCAGAACTGGTCAGAACCTGCTGAATACCGTCTCTGATATGTGTCCTCAATCTCAAGTCCTCTACCAAAGGCCTGGGAGTTTGAGGGTTCTGTGCATTACCTTAGCTGTTCCTAACATCACACTCTTTATATGAGATGAAAATGAAAGTGAAAATAAGAGAAGAAAACAATAGAACAGTCACTGCTGTTGGTAACAAATATCTCTAGGCAGAAATACTTCTTTTCTCTTCTGTTCTGAATCTCTTTTGAGTTGGACTCCTCAGACAGGTTTCAATCAATGTTTCTATGATAGGTTTGGTCTGGAGAATCTTGGCCAAAAATTCTTCATGCAGACAACCTAACCAAGAAATGATGATTCAAATCTAGGACTTCTTTTCTCAGAGTGGTTTAAAACAGCAGTATTGAAAACACTGTTTTATCAATTACTTCATTTGGAGCAGGGAATTAAGGTACGTAACATTTTTTATCTTGGGTTTGACATGAATATTATGGGAATTTTAATTTTCTCTTGGTATTGCCTGTTGTCATGTGATATGGATTTTGTATGAGTCCACATGTACTTCTTATCTTGTTATCCTTTCATTTAATTATGTAAGCCATCCAGAATCCTTCAGGACTTGGGTAGTTATCCAGTGGTGGGATTCACATTTTTTTTACTACCGGTTCTGTGGGTGTGGCTTGGTGGGCATGGCATGGCAGGAGAAGGATATTGTAAAATCTCCATTCCCACCCCACTCCACTAACCTGGTTTCCAGCTCCGTTCTCCTGTGCAGGGCAACAAAAAAAGACCCAGCCGATCAGCTGGACTTGGGAGGCAGAGAATAGATGGGGGCAGGACCAGTCAGAGGTGGTATTTTCTGGTTTTCCGAACTGCTCAAAACTTCCACTACTGTTTTTCCAGAACTGATCAGAACCTGTCGAATACCACCTCTGTAGTTATCTAAATATAGTAACAACCACAATATTAATGACTGACAAAAGAAAGCAAAGATAGTACCAGTAGTGGTAGGCACCTTGAATGCAATTCCAAAATAAATGGAGCACTGCTTGAATGCCCTCTGCATTGACAAAATCACCATTAGTCAATTACAAAAGGCACCTTTACTTGGAACAGCTCCTATAGGTGGATAAAACTGGCAAATCCAATCTAAACATCTGGCTGATTTGTTACCAATCATAGTAATAGTTTGTCAGTCTCTCCCACCTTTAGAAGAGTCCTGAATATAAAATTGGGGCAAAGTATTGTTAAACCCTTGAACCCCTCAAGTCAAGTTCACTTCTGATGAATCATTTCCCAGTCAATTCAACAGCTGTTATTTGCTGGCAGTTTCCCAAATACTAATAAAACTTAAGTCAGCCTAGACAACTAATGTGGTGTAGTGGTTAAGGCATCAGAATAGAAACCAGGAGACTGTGAATTCCAGTCCTACATTAAGGAAAAAGCTAGCTGGGTGTCCTTGGGCCAGAAACTCTCTTGTCAGTCTTAGGAAGGAGACAAAGGCAAACCATCTTGGAAAAACCTTACCATGAAAATTGTCCAGGAGTCAAAATTGGATTTCAAGGCACAAACCACAACAATAAACCCTGCCTAGATTCTGAAACCACAAAAGGTCAGCAAAGAGCTATTACTTTCAGAAATTATGCAATGCCCACCCCACTCCCTGCAAAAGACAGCACAAATCAACCTAATTGTGTAATGCCTCTCTCCTTTAGAAGAATATCCTTCACTCAGAGAAACATTACATTATCTACCTTGCTATTGGATTCTACCTTTTATTTAAGTCATACCATCTCTGAACATATTTATTGTCTTAAAAAGCCTGGAAAGTGCCTTAAAAGAACTTTAAAAGTGCCCTCATGTTTTTGCAGCAACATTAAAAATACATCAAAGTACATTCACTCTTTAGTCTTATAGCCATTCACCAGATTTGCACAGCTCAGCAAGGAACTGCAGGTGGAGAACCACAGCTTATATGCATCTGGCTCACAACTACAGCAGAGACTTTTAAAAGACACTAAGTGTGCAAACCTAATGAATCATTTTTGAAAATTGTGCCTTAACTACTTCAAAGCTATTAGAGAAGAGATTTAAAAAGAGATCTAAGAAGGGTGGACAACCATATGTTATAGATTTCCTGCTTAACCAGGAAATAAGGTCCCTTCCAACTCTGTTATTCTGAGATTTTCAGAATGACAAATTTGATAATGCTGAGTGAGTCTGCCTTTAACCCTAAATGAAAGATTTTAATTACAAGCAAAAAAAAAAAGAATTTGAAATAAAGAACAAAAATCTAAATAAGGTTTTGATAGTAAAAAGCAAAAAGTAGAATACTGAAACTTTTACAACAAGATTTTGAAATAAATAATAAAGAACAAGCAGCTTCTCCTGGGAAAAAGATTCTAGATAGATGTTATTGTTCTAATCACCTGCAAGATCATTATAACAATAAAAATATTGAAGGGGCTCTCTGAAGAATTGGATCAGAAAATAGCCACAATATCAACAGTATCAGTACACACATCTGCTTCTGTGAGTAGGCAATATCCAAAAGGTGTTATTGAAGAAATGTCAGATATAAAACAAATTTTATCTGACAAAGTAGGGATGATGTTGAAAGTGGATTTACCATTGACAGGCCAAAAGAATGATTTAGAAAAGTGTGTTTCACTGAATGTTACGGACTTGCCAGCTAGGCTGGAGGAGTCAAGTGAGGGCCTAGTTTGGAGTCATCGCATAGCCACAATTGCATAAGCATGACCCCCCCCCCCAAATCTATGAAGCTTTACCTGGTCATTCTCAGGGGAAGGCACACAGTCTGATGAGATTCTTGTAATATAGATAATAAACAATAAAGTTATTGCCTGAGACTATTCATGACAGTGGTATGATTCAAATATTTTTACTACTGGTTCTGTGGGCATGGCTTGATGGGCGTGGCAGGGGAAAGATACTGTAAAATCTCCAGTCAGAGGAGCTATTTTCTGGTTCTCTGAACTCAAAATTTCCACTACCAGTTCTCCAGAATTGGTCAGAACCTGCTGAATACCACCTCTCATTCACGAATATTTCTGCTTGCTTGTGCCTGATATTGGATCAACTCCCCCCAAAATGACTGAGATTTAAAAATTTAAAAAGGAAATACAAATGAGAGTGACGTGGGTAATTTGTTCCTACTGTTTCCTACACCATTCTACCAATAATGTAACAGCAGAAGAGGAATAGATTGAGACACACATGGAACTTAAGGTAATAAACCTTTGGATGATCTCACTATTACTGATTCCAGTTGATGTTGGCAGCTTATGGAGATTCTTTTTCAGCTCTGATATTCATGATCCATTAAGCCTGAAATGGCAACATTTATGCCCAGTGATTTAGTTCTTGATTCTTGATTTGACACTTAATGGTTTTATATAGGTGGATATTTTTGGGATGGCACTCCTTTTCCAGGACTACTCAGCCAAACTGTATACTGCTTATATCGTACTGCTGCTAGGGATCTTGAATTTGGGTCCATAAATTTTCTATAACAATAATGTAGCAGTGTGCATGATGTATGTAAGTATGTATGTATTTATTTATTTGTTTTATTGGACTTATAGGCCGCCCTCTCTCCCGAGGGACTCAGGGCGGCTTACAGTAAAAACAAGAATACAAATATTAAAATAGAATTAAACTAAACTAAGCCCAATAAAATTTGAAACCAGATTAAAACTAAAATGTACGTGGTTAAGTAGCTCACATGAATGAATAAGTCCAATGAAGAGATGAGGTTTTTGGAATTTTTTGGTTTTAAATTTCCTGCTAAGTCAAGGGCAGATGTTTGGTCAGTTCATGGTTGAAGGAGTTGCTGGAGCATGGATCTGATGGGGCAGTCACTCAGCTAATGAGGAAGATGAAGATCCCAGGATGACTGAGGTGGTGATAGAACTCACTATGGAGCAAGAACAGCAACAGTGCTGATTACCTGTTTGGCAGTAAGTAGACTCCTGCCTTTAACTTGATGTTTTAGCTTAACTCAGATGCCTTTAACGCTTACATTGCTATCAGTACAGTGGACCTCAGGAAGTTCATTGATAATCTACAGTTTTACATTTATTTATTTTATCCCACCTTTATTATTTTTTAAATAAATGACTCAAGGAGGAGAATATACCTAATACACCTTCGTCCTCCTCTTTTCCCCATAACTATAATCCTGTGAGATAGGTTGGGCTGAGAGGGAGAGTGACTGACCCAAGATCATTCAGCTGGCTTTCATGCCTAAAGTGGGACTAGAACTACCTGTCTCCCGATTTCTAGCCTGGTACCTTACTCACTAAACCAGTGGTTCTCAACCTTTTCTTCACCACATACCTTTTGTGGCCATGGACCATGGCCCCAAAGCCCCAAGACCCAACTCAAGATTTAAATCATAACATTTCTTCAAGCCTTCACAGATGCCCTTTGATGACTTCATGACCCCCCAGGGTCCGCAGAACACCGCTTGAGAACCAACACATTAAACCAAAGCATCTCTGTCATCTCTCTTGTGTTGCTTGTTTCCCTGTAACAAGGCATGCTTATCCACCTCAATCATTCGATGATAGGATTCTTCCCACTATGTTGATTTATTTCCCATCATATCATATTTGTTTTTGTGCTTCATGACTTTTAGTCTGTTTTGTTTGTTATCCATGTTTTGTGCATTAATGTAGAGTCATTTAAGATAATGAATCAGGCTTCCTATGATTCAGTCTTCTTTTTCGTTTATGCCTGCATTTTCTTTGTTTCTCTGTTAAACCAGTAATTTCCAAAACACTTTGCTATACTGTTGCATACAATTCATTACTCACCAATTTGTTATTTACCAATGGTCTTTCAACACTCACCCCCTTGTGTTTCAGTTTAAAGCCCTCCTGATCAGGTTTACCTCAGTAAGGTGAACTCTACAAAGCAGCCCTTCTTCCCTGAAATTTGTATATGTGTTGAAAAAACAAACCTCTGTGATTTCCATCAACATTATAAGCAGAATTTCAACAGAAAAAAATTATTTTCGCTTGCCAGACCTTTGTCTTTAATGGGAAGTACTGATGAAGATACCACTTGGGCCCCCAAATCTTTTATCCGTGCCCCCAAAGCCATTCAGTCAATTATTTGACTTCATAAATAATTGTTATTTTATCTAAATAAAATAATTAATTAAAATGATATAAAATAGTCCACCTAATAAATGCATATGTTACACTCAACTCCTTTAAATCTGTTTTTCTTAGTCTAGGTACCCTCCAAATGTGTGGACTTCAACTCTGAGAATTCCTTACCCAGTGTGGTTTCTGCTGAGAATTCTAGAGATTGAAATGTGTACATTGGGTGAGCAGCTAGATAAGGAAGTCTGCATTAAATCTGTGTATTACTGAAATATTACTAATGGTATTTCAGATTAAGTTATCTGCTTCCAACACACATCGAGCAAGTAAAGTTGGAAAAAAACTCCAAAAGAATCATGTTTTACTGCCAATCATCAGAGCTGCAGGAACTTTGCAAATGAAATGGCAACAACATCTACTTATTCAAGTGATCACAGTTCCCCTGAATATTTCAGTGCTTACTTTACAACTAAGAAATTCATCTTAATAATAAAAAAGTTCAGATTTACAGAAGAAAGAGGCAAAAGATGAAAGAGGAAGAGAGAGAGACAAGGAAGACAAGAGGATATGCCAATGTATTTCTCTCTGCGGAATTGTGTTTGTACTTTAATCACAAAGTAACAGTCCTTTGGCGGTAAAGTGATTGTTATTGCCAAACTCATCCTTACCCTCTGATTCCTTCCAATTCTTTTGGCAAATTCTATGCAAAAGTACAAAGGCAACAATTGAGTTATTAATCAAGTCTGTCAAACAAGGACTGCAATAATTTTCTGTCTGGAAGCAATTCAAAATACTGTCTCACACAGTTTTAAGATGCTGTGATTATTTTTCAGTAACTTTGTGGATGCTGGGTGGTAGGCAGGGGGTAAAGTCTTTTGCTCAGTATGTAACTCCAAGTTGGGAGGAGAAAAACAAACTCTTGCAAGCTGATCCCAAATGGACCCCAAGTGTCAGAACTCTATTTCACAGGATACATTTACTGGGATCTTTGTTTGGTTTTGGATATGATTATGATTGATAAAGTGCCATCAACTCTTAGTGATTACATGGACAGATTTTCTCTGTAATGATCTGTCCCTAATCTGATCTTTCAGGTCCTTCAACAGTGCATCTTGTTCCACTATAACTGAGTCTATCCACCTTGCTGCTGTCCCAAAGGTGCTTTTTGAAAGGCAACTGGACTTCCTTTGTTTTTTTCTTTGAACCAAGGAAGCTTCTTGGATGAGAAGCAAAACATCTTCAAGGGAAAAAGAAAAGAAAGCCCAGTTGCCTTTGGAATGGCACCTTTGGGAGAACCATGATCTGATGACTGAGAATGTCCATAGAACCTTGCTGCTGGTTGACCTCTTCTCTTTCCTTCCATCTTTTCCAATATCAGAACCTTCTCCAGAGAACCAGATCTTCCCCTAATGCAGGGATCCACAATTCCTGATCTGTGTAATGACACCGGTCCGGTCCACGGCATGCCAGAAACGGGGCTGTGCAAACAAGGGAAGCCCCATTTGCAAGATGCAGGCAGCACATGACACCATGCCACCACCATGTCCACAGAAAAACATCTTTCCACAGAATCAGTCCCTGATGCCTAAAAGGTTGGAGGCTGCTGACCTAATGTGTCTGAAGTAGGATCCTGGTCATCTGTACCTCAAGTAAGAATTCTCAGTTGATTGATTGGTTTATTATTATTTTTTGACTGTCCAAAATGTTCTTATGATACACACACACATGCACACATTCATGCATACACTTATACATATATCTCTATATACACATACATAATACATACTTAGAATATTTATCTATATCAATACAGGAGCCCCAGGCGCAGTGGTTAAAGTGCAATATTGCAAGTAAATTCTGCCCACAACCTGGAGTTTGATTCTGATGAGGCTCAAGGTTGACTCAGTCTTTCATCCTTCTGAGGTCAGTAAAATGAGAACCCAGATTGTTGGGGACAATATGCAAATAATGCTTACATTGTAAGCCACCCAGACAGTGCTGTAAAATGCTATGGGCCAGTATAATAAGCTTAAACTTATATACCCTGCCTCATAAATGTTGGCCTTCTTCTACACCAAAGTTCAAAAGCATCAATATTCTACTTATCCTTCTTCTTAACATCTTTTGTACCTATTACCAACAATGACGCTTTTTCTTGACTGTAATGTTAAAAATGTTGAATAAATGACTCTGTTTCTCTCATGGTTTTCTGTGCAATTCATCCAATGGGATTCAGAATCCATATTTTACCTCTCAAAAGCAAATAGTTTTTATCTCTAGGGGAAGGAGTGGAGTTAAAACTATGTAGCTTAGAGTTGCTATGTAGACACAAATACTGTAGCCCATCTTGAATGCCATTGAACCTTATCTAACTTTTAACAGGTACTAATCGTTAGTTGAGAATATTCCCATGCATAGACAGGAGCAATAAATCTGCTTAATTGGAACTTCACAAATGGTCCTAGTCTTTCACACATTGACTTAACATTGTAACTATCACTGTCATCCCTATATTTTTTTAATATATATTTGAAAATAATTATACTTCATGGGTCCCAGGCTTTTGCCAATTATCACCTTCCTCTGAGCAGATTTTGATAGGTTTTTATTAATGATAGGAAGATCCCATCCTGGCTTGTAGGAAATATCTAATCAAGAGCACAGGAATGCAGGTAATGCAAACCTGCAACCTACTGTGCAAGATAGGATATGTATAGGTGAGAAGAAGAAGACCAAGGCTTCTTTTCATACTGTAAACAGGTGCACAGGCTTTGAAGTATAAATTCTATATCCTATCTTTTCGCCACTAGGGACTGACTGTCCACTGCCTGGCAGATGTATTGCACTATAAAATCACTTCCAGGTCAAGTAGGCCTGTCTCTGTAAGAAACTATTCTTAATTTTTTTCTACCAGAACTGAACACATTACCCCAATGGAAGTGGATTACTGATATAAAGGTATAAAGAATCATGAAACATTTTTATGCTTTGTCTGCAATCTTGTGCAATGCATGAATAACCTTGATATTTAATGTGAATACATTTACTGACCTATAATTTGAAATTTCAAAATAGACTTCAAAGTCAGTGTGAATTTATTTGCAGCCATTTATTTATTTATTAAAAGGTTTAACAGCTTGTGCTAAACATATTATCCCCATTCAGCATTAAAATATTAGCTGTAGCAACTTTGTCTGTGAAACAGTTTCAGGTCAAGCATTTACCTAACCACAAAGAATGACGCTGTGCCTATAACAACATGTTCACTGGCTTCCATGGGGGACCAAACTCTACACAAAGACTTTCTCAATACAGATAACCATGATGGTACTTGAAAATGCCTGGCAGCACACATGAAACATTTAAAATAAAGCTTTAACGGCTTTATTGCTAACAATGTAACTTCAGCCGTGGCTAGCTGTCAGCCCGCGGCAGCAGCTGAGTGGGAGCCAGCTGATTCCGCTTGACAGCTCCTTTTATACAGAGCTGTCAAACGGCTCAGCCAATCAGCATCTTCTCCGGCTCCCGCGTAAACGGCGGCCCGGAGTGAGAACTTTCAGACTCAACAAAACATCTTATGGATGTTTCACTATACAGCACTATTGCTAAGATCCTTATTGGAATTGCAATCCATTTTGTAATTCCTGAATTGGCTGGCAAAGAACTTCTACAAATTCTACAAGAACATATATTCTACAAAATCAAAATTTATTTACATTTTTGGAATGGCTAATAATGTTCATA
Organism: Naja naja; assembly: GCA_009733165.1. Lineage (NCBI taxonomy): Eukaryota > Metazoa > Chordata > Lepidosauria > Squamata > Elapidae > Naja > Naja naja. The sequence goes on along the minus strand of CM019148.1, from coordinate 342,661,731 downwards.
ATTGCAATATACACAAAAAGAGAGAAAAGGACAGTGTTGGAGAAGATGAGTAAACCTGAGTAAAATCTTATGTCTTCGGTAAAACTAGGTATTAATCTAGCAATTTATTCCTTTCTGCTCATGCATATGATGTTGTCACCTTTCAGACATTACAAAAATGTTTCTATATCCTTTCCATATTAATGCAGGGGAGGGGTATAATTTTTTATTTATGCAATTTATATGATTGCCCAATTCTCATACTGTGACTCTGGGTGGCTAACATTATAGGATTAAAACTCAAAAGAAGGTAGGCAATCATCATTAAAAAAAATCACAAACATATGGAATTAAACAAAGATGTTGAGGGGAAAAAACTTTTAAAAATTCCAAACCATTTATCAAATAGGCTCATCCAATGTTGAAGTCCAATGCCTAGAAAAAAAACCCACAGTTTTTTATACTCTACGGAAGACCAGCAAGGTCAGCGCTATCCAAAACTCAAAGGTCATGCTTTCTCTATCACACAGAGAAGATACATCTCCTGGGTCTCATTAGATGATATTGTGTTATGGAGGAAATTGGGATATGCCTACCCCATTAAATCCTGTGGAATGGCCAGACCTAATTGAAAATAAATGTGTCTGCAAATGATCTGGTGGTGTGCTAAGGAGGGCCTTATACAATAGGTATGATCATCACCATGAATTGCACTCAAATAACTATAAGAAGATCGTGATTGTTTTCAAGGACATCTTTATGTTGAGTATGTTGCAATAGTTCAGACAGGAAGTGAGTCCGAGTAACCATGACAACAATCCAGGAAAGGCTGCAATTAGTGCACAAGATGGCAACTATGTAAAGGCCTTTCCATTTGCTCTTCAAGAAGGTCTGCCAGATGTGAATTAAGAAACTCTAAAAAAAAGCTCTACATGGAAATTTATTTAGTTTGTTAAACTAAGGCTACTGCATATGTTAGAAATAAGCATCAATTCTTTACTTAAAGCACGAATTCTTTACTTTTGCAATAAAAATTACTGAATTTAGACAAAAGTATCATATATGTACATCCAGAAAGTTTTTCTTCCTTCCTCCACCTTCCAACAGCAAGGAAAGGAGAAAAATCAGGAAATATACAGTAATTGCTTTCTGAAAGGTATCTGCTTCATTCTCAGGTCTGAAACCAAGAAAGAAGCAAATACTTTTTGGGAGGGAATCCTCCCATGTTAAACTCTAAGGTGACCAGAGCGCTGATGTTTCTCCAGGTATTGTTGAATATAACCCCTGGTAGCCCCAGTCTGTGGGAAGAAATAATGGGAGTTGTGTTGATAACACCTGAAAGGCCAAATTTTGGTGACCTCATTTTTAGTGGGTGGGATGAACAAAATGAGATTTGAGACATATCTCAACCTATGAGTATAATATATTCTACAAAGGCTTCAGACATTTATGAGATTTATGTAGTCACAGTGAAGGAACTATGAATTATCATTACATCCACAGAATCAGCAGCATAGTCCTTTTATAAGAAATTTAATGTATTTATTGCTATAATCTTAATTTATACCAATATTTGATGCAACCCAAGCCCTTAATCCACCGCTTCAAAAGCTGCATGTATTTCAAGGAACAGAAACAGGACAGACCCAGATAAATTTACCTTAAAGACAAAACTATTTTATTTCACTCTGAATTATTTGATCTCATTTTAATGAGCATGAATCTCTTCCCCAGTTTGCACACTTTTACAAAAAGCCAGATCACTTGTTTGCAACCATCCTAAGGGAAAATACAGAACATAAACACTTCAGCTCAAGACCTCGTTCTAAATGTGTTGGCATATTAGATGACCTGTTGCTTTCCCACCGCACTTCACAGTTGTCAAAGTATTTGTACACTGTGATTGCATTCATATCACATGTTTAACAAGGGCAGTTACAAATTTAGCAGCTTCATTTGCACAACACATTTAATTTTGTTCAGCTTTCTCTAATTTAGTACGTTGCATGAACATAGGCAATGGAATTAAAGAGTCAAACTGTTTGCAAATTTAGGAAAAAAGTTATGTAAAGATTTACGTTACAAAAGTTATGTAAAGGTTTATGTAGAGGTTTACTGTAAATCAGCAGCCAGATTAAATGTACAGTATACACATCCAGCCAGTATGTTATTATAAAATTAATTCAAAATTACCCTTACTTGGGCAACAGGATCTCTTGATTTGGCTATGGTTTTCTCTATAGTTTCAGGACATGTAGGGGACATCTGGTTACCAATCCCCAATGACTGGTGGTGACTTTTTCAGGTTGCAGGCTGGAGTCTTTTCAAATTCTGCTTGGAGATGCTAGGGATTGAACTTGTGAACTTTGGAATATAACATTTAACTATTATTTCTGCATAAATACATCCTGAAAAGTTTGCTAATGAGCTTCACTCATCCCATTACACTGCCTTAGTGTAATTGAGTTTAGTTTATGTAATTCCAATGTTGTTTTCCCTTGTTGCCAATAACTCCACATGAACTGAAAGATGCTATTTTAATGTCAAGAAGGGAAAGAGAAACTTTCTGTTACAAGGCTTTGTAAATTGCTTGTCCTACTTATTAAATATGCCACCACTTTTTGTTAAGCCTATTATCTGCCTAATACTTTGCATTTCTATATATCACTTACTTATCTAATATAGAAGCACTCTGGCCTGAAATAGATTAACAACTATCCAGCAGGCAAGTATGCTATGGTCTTTACCATTTTAGAAAAGCTGCATCTATTGAATCATTTTCTGGGGTATTTTTGCTGTTTGGGGGTGATGGTGTTGGAGGTGCCTCTGTAGTGTTTGTTTGTATACATATGGATGCCAGACCTATATTCTCACTTTTTAATAAAACAGAGATTGTCATGGTCTACAATGGTGAAAAAAAAATCTGAATTTTCAACTTTTAATTAGATATCTTTGCACAATCACTTATCTGCCACTGGACAGCCGTGCATTGCAAACTGTCCTAGAAAAAAACTTACCCAAGAAATTCCAATAACTGGACAGGATCCAATCGTTTTATTAAAACTAACAAATTACAGTGAGTCATTTGGTCTCCTATTGTTAAAAGTAAATAGTGCTGGGGAACTGGTCAACCAAACTGAACATGAATATATACGTACACACATTTGAACACTGATAAAGAATGGTTTATTACAAAGAGTACACAGGAATCTGCACTTCTCTTTGTCTAGAAAGAGAACACTTACTCATGCAGTGTACTTACCCTGGGAGAAGAATGGCAATCAGGTTTACTGATGTTTAACAGTTTGTGCCCACCCCCCACTTGGAAAAGAGAGAGTTGCAATCAAACTCAACCTCCGAACCCTTCAGAATGTTACAGTTTATGGAGACATGATTTGTGAATCAAAGGGTGTTCTGGAAGAGTTAGCTAGCATGAGCAGATATACAGAAAAAAGATGGTTCAAACTTTTAAAGCTACTGTGATTAGATACATTGACTTTCACATTTAACAAGCAAGCAGAGGCAGAAATACTCGGGGCCCATTGGTGATCTAGGCTATGAGCATGTAGGAAACATACTGAACAATATTAAAATTATCCACTACACAAAGAATTCTGGAACTATTTAACATGCACACGTTTTTCATGGTGCGTATTGCTGAGATCTGTCATAAGAAGCTTCCATCAAGTAGAAGTGCCCCATTGAACAAGCTGCACTCTCAGATAAGGATGGCATTTCAGAAAAGATGTGAGTTGTGGTTGCACAATATTGGCTTGACAGCCAGTTTATTGTAGTGGCACTGGGGCTAGAAACTGGGAGACCATGAGTTCTAGTCCTGACTTAGGTACAAAGCCATTTGGGCTACCTTCGGCCAGTTCCTCTCTCTCGGTCGTAGGAAGGAGGCAATGGCAAACCACTGCCAAGAAAACTGCATGGACTAGTTCAGACAATTGCCAGAAGTCAATACTGACTTGAAGGCACTGAAAAAAAAGGTTCCTGGGAAAAGCCTGGCCTACGACAGCCTTTCTGATCTTGGTGTCCTCCAGATATATTGGCCTTCAGCTTCCGTAGGAACTGTGTGAACTGCAGTCAAATACAGATGATAGCAGGTTGAACTGGCTGCTCAAACATTCTGCTTCTCAAGCAACAAAAATAATCTCTATCACAAAACTATTGTTGAAACAAATCCTCTTTGTTATTTTGTTAGAATAATATGGTTGGCATAAGCCTTCATGCAGAATCAAATTGCAGAGATATTGCTCAAAAATATGCCAAAGGCAATAAATGGTAACATTTCTAATAATAAAAAGCATAGCAGGCGACAGTGGTACCAGAAAAAGCAATATGCAGTATGTTCATTTGCAGCGTTATGAGTGAGAGATAAAAGTCACATACATCCCAGACAATCATCAGACAAAACCTGGGCTTGTCATTTTAAAGTATAAAGAAATAGGACAAGGCTGGCTAAATTGTATCACAACTCTCTTTGGAATTTCTATGAGAAATTTTCCTCGTCTCACCCACTCTAGCCTCAGCTACCTTTTTTAGTTTCATAAGCTCTTCGTTTTATTTCATTTTAGGTCTTTCATGCAACCAGTCTTGCACAACATATAGCTGCATTAGCGGATGGCTTGGAAAGCTACAGAACTGCAAAACACATTTCATTGTATTAAAAAAAAAATATTGCTTTTTTTCTTCTCATCCTCACAAGTTGCTTTTCTTTCTATTCCTCTGAAATTTCATAAAAGCATATCGTGCCCATCTATAAAGTGCCTATACAAGAAGTGTTAAAAAAAAACACCACTGAGAACTTTTTGGGTTTGTTTGTTATAAAAGTTATTGCTACCGAGTTGCATCTGTTCCAGAATCTGTCTGCACATTTAAACTACACATACACACACAGCGCTTTTCAGATGACAAGCAACAATTAAAAAAAAGACCTTGTAACATCAACACAGCACTCAAATTACAAGAGTAAGTGATCCAATTCATGGCCAGCACACACATTGATGCTTACAGTAGAAATGCTTGCTATTTAGAAAGCATTCTCAAAGCCATATTTATATTAATAGCAGCACCCAGATCCTGGGACAGCTAACATATCTAGCTTGAATGGAACTTATGATTGTTATTTCTTCATCGCAAACTTTGTGTAGAACCAAAGATATCATAAAAATCTAGGGTTGTTTCTATCCCACATCCAACCCTGTATTCAGTGCAAGGATCTAAATTAAAACATCTCTGACAGATGCTTTTATAGCTTCTGCCTGAATACATACAGTGAAAGGGAACCTATCATTTCTCTGGGTAATTAGTTTCACTGTCAAACTGTTCTAACTGTTAGGATTTTCTCCATCTAACATTCAATTGGAATCTGCCTTCTATAATTTAAATCCATTTTTCTGTGTCCTGTGCTCTGGAACAAAAGAGAACAGATCTTGTTCTTATCCTTCCATGTGACATCCTTTCAAGTAGTTGAAGAATGCTACCATATCCACACCACACATCATTTCTCAAGGTTAAGCAGCCAGTTTCTACCCTGATCATCTCTGTCATCTTTCTTGGAAGCTGTTCAAATTTTCCAGCATCCTTCTTAGGCTATGGTATCCAGAAGTAGATGCGGGGTTCAAAATGGGATCTGATCAAAGCAGAAGAAAGTGAAATAATTTCTCTTGATCATTTGGAAATTATAAGTAGCTTAGAATTGTATCTGGATTTTGTGCAGCCAATCTGCACAGAACTGCCTAGAACCATTAAGTTTTCATGCTTAATGGTTACTCCAAGGTCATTTTCAAAAGAGTTAGTATTCATCTGTTTGATAGCAGGAACGGGGAATCTTTACTCTCTGGGACTAATCCTGCCTATTTAACAAGATCCAGGATGAATAGAATCATAGAATCATAGCACTGGAATGACTACTGGAGGTCTTCAGGTCCAATCCCTTGGCCAAGGCAGAAATCCTCATACCATCCGGTCCAATTTTTTTCTTGAAAACCTTCAGTGATGTCTTCAGAATTTCCAGTAGAAGACTGGAAATTCCCCTTATTTTAGCTTTAGATCTCTCACTGTAAAGCTTGCAACCACTGGTCCTTGAGATGTCCTGAAGAATAAATCCATTTATTTATTATATAAATAAACCCCAATTCAACAGAGTAACTCACAACTCTCTTCTCTGTCATTACATTTCAGGTTGTTCAGCCAACTGTGAATCCATTTAAAGGTGAAACCACCTGTCCCACATTATCCCAGTTTACCAAGAAGGAGATTGTGGTTTACCTTATCAAATACCTTAAAGTCAGAGGTGATATTCAGCAGGTTCTGACCAGTCCTGGAGAACCGGTAGCGGAAATTTTGAGTAGTTCCGAAAACTGGCAAATACCGCCTCTGCCTGGCCCCGCCCCCACCTATTCTTGCCTCTTCAGTCCCAGCTGATCAGCTGGCTCTTCTTTTGTTGCCCTGCACAGGTGAACAGAGCTGGAAAGCAGGTTAGTGGGGTGGGGAGGGAATGGGATTTTGCAGTATCCTTCCCCTGCCACGCTCACCAAGCCACATCCACCAAGCCACTCCCACGGAACCAGTAGTAAAATTTTTTGAATCCACCACTGCTTAAAGTCTAAGCACAGTATATCCAATGCATATTCTGGGTGACCTTAAGGAAGAGTCTGACTTGTCATACCTCTTTCCTGTGACGATGCCCTCTACTTGTGCCCCCCAAAATATTTTTTTGTGATTTTAGTTTCTTTTCTAATTTTGTCCCTTCTTTTTGCTATTTTTCCCCTCTGTATTTCCGATAGTTTTATTTGTACTCTTCTAGGAGTAATTTCCAAGCATGCTGCAAGTGAAAACAGTGATTAGGCAATGTTTGTGTAGCTATAATTACTTTCAGAACAGATCTGATGGTCTCCTTCTTGTGCTTTGATTTTGAAAGCCACATGGCAGGATGAAACAAGGTGCTTCAGATGGAGCTGAGGAGAAATGGAGTCTAATGCTGTCAGATGAGGGGACCGCATTTTGGAGCTGACACTCATTTGGGGCTTCATAAAGAAAAGCTGCCAACTGCAACAGCAGCCACTGAATCAAGGGAGAGATTTTGCCTATTCCATACTCTTATATACAATATGCACATTCTTGCATATTGCAAGTGAAAACAGTGGTAGTGCAATGTTTATGCAGCTATAATTACTTTCAGAGGAGATGATCATAATGTTTATTACACTGGAAAAGCAAAAGGGGGACTGCCTATGGTTCACCAGATGTGATTAGATCCTCAAGTCAGGCTTCACCTTTAGTGATTATGATGACACACCCATACATCTTCTTGGTGATTGTACAGAGATGGGTTGCCATTACTTTCTTCCAGGATTTTTTAAAATTTCCATGTCAAATCTACTCTCCTAAGATTTCTTAATGACCTCTCATTAAAATACTAAGCGGATGTGACCATATTTAGCTTCCAAAATCAGCAAGATTGGCTATTTGCAGGCACGTGCCTAGGCCACAAAATTCAGGTAGTCCTCAACTTACAACAGTTCATTTAGTGACCATTCAAAATTACGATGGCACTGAAAAAAGTGACTTATGACCACTTACGATTGTTGCAGCCTCCCCATGATCATGTGATCAAAATTCAGATGCAGATAACAGATAATCAGAGTTGGAAGGGACCTTATAGGTCATCTAGTCCAACCCCCTACCCAAGCACGAGACCCTACACCATTTCTTGAAGGCCTAAAGTGATGGCCCTCCCACAACTTCTGAGGGCAAGCTGTTCCATTGGTTGCTTGTTTTCACTGTCAGAAAGTTTCTCCTTATTTCCAGGTTAAATCTCTCCTTGTTCAGTTTCCATCCATTATTCCTTGTCTGGCCTTTGGGTGCTTTGGAAAATAGCTTGACCCCCTCCCCTCTGTGGCAGCCCCCCAAATATTGGAAGACTGCTGTAATGACTTCCCTGGTCCTTCTCTTCACTAGACTAGCCATGCCCAGTTCCTGTAACCATTCTTCATATGTTTTAGTCTCCAGTCCCCTAATCATCCTGGTTGCTCTTCTCTGCACTTTTTATAGAGTCTCACCATCTCAAGATGCTTTGCAACTGACTCATATGCATGATGGCAGCAGTGTCCTGGGATCATGTAATCCCCTTATTGTGCCCTATGACTATCATTAAGTGTTGTACCTTATGATTCTTGATGAATACATCTTTTCTTTTTACGTACAATGAGACCCTATGCACCAAGACAAATTCCTTATGTGTCTAATCACACTTAGCCAATAAAGAATTTATTCATCATTCATTCATTCTTTTGTGACCTTCTTACAAGCAAAGTCAATGGGGAAGCCAGATTCACTTAACAACCATGTTACTAATTTAACAAATACAATGAGTCAGAAGAATAATCGTAAAATGGGGCCCACTCATTTAACCAATGTGTCATGCCCCTGTTGGATTCTGACTCCAAGGGAGAGATGGAACAGCTGACAGGGAGTGGAAGTGCAGTTCCAGTGGTTGTGGAGGAAACTGGGGAAGGGCACAGGCCAGATGGGCATTCAGAGGAAGACCCAGGCCCATCCCCTCTTCATCCTAGGGCACACAGGGAGGAGTGGATAAGGGAGAAATGTGAGTGGCATGGTCTACAGGGGAGGAAGGGGCCCTGATCCCCTTTGTTATGTATTGAAATCATGTTTTGAAATCATTGGTTTAGTTTGAATTGTTCTTGTAAAGTGTTGGAGATGATTGGTTTAAAAAGTGTGGGAAAACCCTGCACTCTGATTGGCTGTCAGCTGCGGCTGCCAGCTATAAGTAGCAGCCACAGCAAAGCCAGTTGGGTCCGTTCTGAGCTGAAGTCACTAATAAACTTAAGAGCTGAAGCACTCCATGTCTGCCTGTTCATGCAAACTTAACACTGGCGATGAAGGTGGGATTCCCCTGAAGAAGAAGGCAACGCGGAACAGAAGGAGAGCAAGATGGCTGCGCTGATCACCCCCCCAGCCCTGTTCGATCTGACGGCAGAAGACTGGGAGTCGTATGCAGATCGTTTCCAAATGTATCTGGAGGGAAACGATCTTGCCGCCATTTCTGAGCAGTGGAAGAGGGCGGTCTTCCTTACGTACTGCGGTCCGGCATTTTTCAAGATGGCAAAGGCACTTGCGGGAGCAGCAGACGTGAAGGTAATGGCTTGGCCTGATCTGGAAAGGCTGTTAAGAGCCCATTACGCACCACAAGTATCGTGCCTCATTAAGAGACACGAGTTTTACCGTCGTGATCAGGGGGAAAACGAAAGCATAAACAACTTTGTGGCAAGTTTAAGAGACATTGGGGGTGCATGCGAATTCAACAGTTTAGAGGAGGCCATGCGCGATCGTTTCATTTTGGGCCTTAAAGACAAGGTGCTACAGAGCAAGTTATTAATGAAACCTAAGATCATGCTGAAAGAAGCAATAGAAGAAGCCTCTTCAACAGAGGCTACCAAGTCCTCAGCAGCAGCCATGAAGAAGATAAACAGGGCCACGAGCCATTCTGATGGGGAAAAGTCCACCACAAATCATTGTGAGGAACTAGATTCTGAGTCAGATTGCAGTGAGGTGGAGGAAGGAATTTACAGACTCAGAATGGAGCGGAAAAAGAAAGACCTGGGAAGAAAGAGGCAAGATTTTTATTGCAGAGGTTGTGGGGGAAGCCACCCCCGCACTGAATGCAAGTTTCTAGACACCATTTACCTCCATTGTGATAAAAGAGGACACCTAGCAAGAGTCTGCAAATCATCCAGAACTCCACCCAACAGAAGGAAGTTTGCTGCAAACAAAGACAAAGAATTCAAGCCAAACAACCTCAGTGAGAAAATGGGGCGCAGTACAAAAGCAAATGGGAAGAATGAAACTCATCAAACAGTAACTATTGGTCATTCTTCTCCTTTAAAAAGCAGAAAAGTGCATGTCAAGGTTTTTATTGAAGGAAGGCCTTGCCAAATGGAAGTGGAGGATGGTGTCCTCTGGAGCAGGCACATTGATCAGTTGAGGTCCAGACTACCTCAGGAGCATCGCCATAGCTCCTCTTTGGTTCCCATACCTACTGCCTCTTCTAGGGGGGAAGGGGAGGATTATGAGGATAATCAGCAAGCAAGAATCAACCCCATGTGTAATGAGCTAACACGACAGGAACCATCCCAAAACCTGTCACAGTGCCAACAACCATTTTTACAGATGGAAGATTGCACATCACTACCTGACTTAGGTGCTGACATTGGGTTGGAGATGGATTGGGAGGAGAGACCAGGTTGTAGTAACCAAACAGGTTCTACCATTACTAGACGTCAAAGTAAGGAAACTTCAACAGACACATTTCCTCCCTCACAAGGTGAGAACCTTAAAACATCTGAACCACGTAGGTCTCAACATACACGTAAGAGCCCCACCTATTTAAAGGAATACATTAGATAGATGGGGTTTGAGTATGGACTGAACCTAGTGGGGAGGGGTGTTATGTATGTAGTGTTTGAAATCATTGGTTTAGTTTGAATTGTTCTTGTAAAGTGTTGGAGATGATTGGTTTAAAAAGTGCGGGAAAACCCTGCACTCTGATTGGCTGTCAGCTGCGGCTGCCGGCTATAAGTAGCAGCCGCAGCAAAGCCAGTTGGGTCCGTTCTGAGCTGAAGTCACTAATAAACTTAAGAGCTGAAGCACTCCGCGTCTGCCTCTTCATGCAAACTTAACACCCTTCATGGGCTGCAGCTGGGAGGACTGGTTAAAAGGACAAGCTGCACATGGCAAAGTTGCTGGAAGCAAAGCATGCATTCTTATCGGAGCTGTGTTTTGGCTTCCTCCCTTGCTGCATTATCTGGTAGAAGTCTGCAATTAATCATCCTTGCCTGCCATAGTAATTCCTTCAGTGTGGTGTCTTGGGTTTTTTATTTCGAATTAACTTTACTTTGGGTGCAGACTGCATTTACTTCCTCCGTAAACTGTTTTCTTTAAGAGTTTGATATCCAGCCAAGGATAATTGGACATTGGGGCCAAGTTGGAGGCATTAAAGGGACTTTCTTCTATTTTTGTGACTTGGTTATTTTTGTGTCATGCCCTGGGTCATCACAAAATGTTTCATTTAGCAATATAAATTTTGGGCTCAATTGTGGTCATACGTTGAGGACTACCTATATTATTGGATTACAATTTCTAACAGCCAACTACCATACCCAATGTGCAGCTGTTCATAGCTACAGTTCCTTAGTGTCTGGAAACCGCAGCTTCCTTCCTTCTTCCTACTCTTTAATCTTCCAGTTTTGAATGCCTTTTTTCTTAATAGATTTACATTAGGCAATTCAGGTTATTCTTTTTTTAAAAAACTGTCTCATTAGACCAGAAATTGCTGAAATGAGGAACATTCAGCTCCCACTGTGCTATTCTGTTTCCTCGCCAAATAACTCCAATCTTTAAGCCCTGTGTGGGTGGCAAAGGATATAAGTCGCAGGGCTGCAAGCAAGTTCTTAGGTATTTCATTCTGCCAATTTTCCCTTTAACGCTAGATTTTTTTTTTGCTTTACTGCCATTAGCAGTGCACTTAGTATATCGAAATCCCTGGCACCCTTGCTTTTAGAGATATTTGTGCATTGGCCCCTACTCAGACTTAAAATGGATTTAAGAGTCTCGAAGTTTATTTGAATTTGCTTGCACATGGCATTTTACACAAGCAGTTTCTTTATATACAAACCATTAGTCTAATGCTGATTTTGGGCCTGAAATACAGTTCACTCAGAAATATAGCACTTTTTGAGAAGTTCAACAGGTAAAATGTCATTAAATTTATATATATATATTGTGTTTCAAATCGTTTTGGTTCCTCCTTTGCTTTAGGTAAGGATCAGGCTGTTAATGCCTGCTCTTAAGTTCCAGCTGCCTACAATTACTGTAGGCTCGAATCCCACCAGGCTCAAGGTTGACTCAGCCTTCCATCCTCTCAGGGTAGGTAAATTGAGGACCCAAGATTGTTGGGGGCAATAAGCTGACTTTGTAAAAATGTCGCTTAGTAATAAGCAGGCATATACAATGGAATGAAGGCTATTGCTGAGCGCATTGGGTTGTATCCCAAAATTGTAAGCCCTGAGTCTTCGGAGAAGGGCGGCATATAAATGTAATTAAAAAAAAAAAAAAAAAGCAAAACAAAAAACAAAGCCAAAGAAAAATAACAGCCATGTTCACTTAAATGTAACATATTTTCTACAACTAACTTCTGATTCTTGAGCAAGACTTCTGGGATTTATTTATTTATTTAAAACCAAATATTCCACTCCCTGAAAATGTTTGTGATCTATGTTAATACAATTTAAGTTGCCATCATGGAAAAAGGAAGGCTGAGGCCAAGAGCAGCCACAGGAACATAGGCAAAAGATAAGATAATTTGACACATTTGCATGGGAAGTGGAATATTTCCAAGGAGAACTCTCTATTAGTAGCCTGATAGCATCACTACCAAAAACTCCCAGAGAGGAATTCCCTTATCCATAAACAAAAAAACCCAAGACTTCTACATAAACCTTCACCCGTGCTTTTGTTACCTTACAATAATGTGCAAGAATATCATGTTCTATTCATGAGAACATGGTATTCTCATTTTTTCTCCTCTGAATGAATTCCATGTCTTTGAATTGAATGAGGAAAAAATATAGGAGACCTGGTTGTTTCATTACATTGGCATGAGCTTATACCAACTCTGCTCCTGTCAGTCTTTGGAATAATCAAATCCAACATTTCTGTGGAGACTAAACTGACTAGTACATCAATATCTTTGTACATCACTGTAAGAGTTGGTACACTACCCTAAGGGGAGCTAAAATCTTTTCAATCAATAAGGAAATAAATAAAGAGTATTCAGACATACAAGAATAGATTCCAAATATTTTTTTAAAAACAAACGAACTGGACTCCTCACATAGAATGTGCTGTACACTTTTGGTCTCATAGTATTAAAATATTTCAGGACTTTTAAATTAGTTGATACGTCTGTCTGTATCTCTGTCTATCTCTTTGTTCGTGTCTCTGTATATTGCTGGATCTGTTCTAAATAAAACATTGTATCTTGCACAAATAACATCTTTTATCCAACCAAATATCCATCACCACCACCACCACCACCACCATCATTAGTCATTGAGGAATAAAGACACATGGTGGCCATTATTTTGTGCACATATTTATTTCAAATACCAGCTAGTATGTTCTTCCATATGAAAACTTGAGGACCGTCAATTTGCAAATGTGCCTATAACAGCTAACATTTTTACAGGTGTGAAAAAACAGGGCAGCCACCATTTATTTCAATCCGCAAACAACTCTTCAGCTGTCTGTATTTTTGTAAAAATAAATGGAAAATTCTGAGGACACTCCCATGTGGTAGTCTTAGAATTCCGTCTTTAGCTGGAGGAGGCAAATCATCAATTTTCTTTTGTTGCTTCTGATATTCTTGGAGATTCTGGAAGTGATCTGCTGATCAATGGATTGGTGAATGCCTAGCTATGATTTCTTGGAATCAACTTTTAAGTTATCATTACCCCCTGAATTTGTATACATAGTATACAAATAGTAACATGTTATAAAAGATCCCAGATACTGCAGACATCCTCCTCCCCAAAATGTGAATAATAAAACTTTCTGACACTCCTTTTCACTTATAGAAATAGGATTGTAATAGCCTAGAGGAAGAGAAGGAGAAATAACAAATTAAATGACACATCCTGATAAAAATAAGGCTGGGATAGATGAAAAGATTTCAGAATCAATATAACAAGAAGAAATCATTCAAAGAGACATTCTGAATAATATATAATTGGAAGAAGGGTAGAAAGAGGCAGGTTTATGACAAATCCAAAATAAATATAGAATCTCAGTGAAAAAAGGGGTTCACTATAAAACACAGTTTATAGTGATTTTACTAACATATGCTCTAATTTGTTAACCTGACCATAGTTAGACAGGACTTTGTGAAACCAACATAACACAACCATATGACCTATTTTCAAGTGGCCAGTCAAGTATCTGAATTTCTGTCAGCAAAATGTCATTCGTTTGAAATCATCTTCTACTCCAAGCATGGCAATCTGTATTACCATTTTAAGTCCAGCTTAAATATTTTTAAATACATGAGAATAGAAGCTTGAAAGATATTCATTCCAGAATAATTGTAATCTTCCTTCCATCTCCCTGACAGCAGATGCTAGAGGACAGAATGGTATATATGACAAAGTTGGTCTTATATTCACAAAGATTACATGTTTCCTAAATTGGTTAGGATTATAGTATTGCACTCTATGTAGCTCATGTTTATACTGTTTCTAAAATGAACCAATAGGTCCTATTCTTTTATTTTTGTTGTTTGTTTGATTTATGTGCAGTTTGTCTCACTAACCAACATGACTCTGCATAGCTTACAATGACATAAAAAAATAAAATCATTAAAGTTAATAATTAAATAATTGTTAAAAACCAAGAGTGTAGATGGCATGTGGGTGGGCTTTTGTCTCTCACTTAACCAACCACCTCCAACCTAGCATACATCAGGACCCCAACTAACAGGCAGAACCAGGTTTAAAGGAGGGCGAAAAGGGTAAAGATGGATCTCATATCAGGGATAGACACATTTACTTGGGTTGGGGTTGTAATAAGTTGTAAACGGTTGGATTTTAATCATAAGACTCCAGCTGTTTTCTGGGGTGAGAAAATGTATGAAATAGAAATAGGAGAAGGTTGCTACAAAGTTCATGAGTAGACTGGGAAATACTGAATATTGCAGTACCTGGGGACAAGTAAGAGAAAGAATTGAAGAAATGCAAAGATCTGCACAAAGAAGTAGAACAATTGTGGCAAAAGAAGGTGATTTTAGTATCAATAGTTATAGGCACCTTGGGTGCAATCCCAAAACATCTGGAGCATCATCATCAAAAAATAATATTTTCCTATTCCAGGTTAGGACTCAATAGTGGATAAAAGTGCCAAATCTAATCTGAACATCTGGTTGACTGTGCAATCAAACATAATTATACCTGCTTGGCAGAAATGGAGGCAAATGTTTACTTCAAATGAAACAAACTTTGAAGGAGAAAAGTATGCACTGGCTGATTATATAAAAGGTAGCCAAGAACCAGCATTACTGAAAGTTAAAAATGGGAATTTACTGGTGGTACAGGAAACATGAATATCGAAATAATGTAATAAAAACAAGAACAGAATGCTGACATAGAAAAGCGTGATATTTCTACAAAACATAAGTGGGAAAATGGATTAAACTAAAACCTGGCAATGGCATACAACTGGAACATTAAACAAAGAAACTGAAGGCTTGATTTTGACTGTACAAGAGCAAGCTAGTCAAATGAATGCAATCAGGGCCAGAACTGATAAATCATCAAATGATTCAAAGTGAAGACCATGCAAAGAAGATGAAGAAACAGTAGATCATATATTCAGCTCATGCAAGAACATCACACAAATTGAGCATAAACAACAATGTAACACAATCACCAGCATGATTCACTGGAACATCTGTAAAAATAATTATGTGCCAGTAATAAAAAATGGTGAGACCATAAAGTTGGGAAAAAAAGTAGTTAAAAATGAGCAGGTTAAAATATTGTGGGAATTTCAAATATAAACTGATAAAAACTCATAACAAGCTATATTTCACTGTGGCTGAAAAGAAGAAACTGCAAATAACTGATGTGGCAATACTGATAGATAGTGGAAGGCAAAGAATAGGAGAAGATCAGAAAGTATCAAGATCAGAAAACTGAAACTGAAAGATTATGCCATAAGGTAGCCATGGTGGTTACATTGCTTATCAGCAGGGGTGGGATTCTACCAGTTCGCACCTATTCGCTAGAACCAGCAGAACTAAGCAGTTCGGAGAACCTGTTGTTAGAAGAAATTACTGGCCTAATCCTGTAAGAAAGGCAGGAAGGAAACATTCTGGTGTTGCTTACAGAAACTGCCTCTCCATTAACCCTTATTACATTCTAGGCAGGACTAGACTTCCTGTCTCAGGAATGTCTCTGGAATTTCCCCCCCCTCCTTTGCTGGTACTTTGCTTGTGTGGAGTGACCATTCAAAATTACAATGGCACTGAAAAAAGTGACTTATGACCATTTTTCATACTTACGACTGTTGCAGCATCCCCATAGTCATGGGGAGAGGCCAGGCGAGGAGATGCGTGCCTCAACGTGAGTGATATGGAGTTGGCCACACCCAGCCAATAACATGACCACCAAGCCATGTCCACCCAGTCACATGACCATCCAGCCTCACCCACCACCTAAGCCACACCCACAGAACTGGTTGTTAAAAAAATTGAATCCCACCCCTGCTTATCAGCATACTGAGTGCTGTACTAAAACATTTTGGACAGCACTTAGAAAATACACACATTTACAAAATTTCCATCTGTCAATTGCAAAAGGCAACATGTTTGGATCCACACATATATATTTACAGACCCCTCACATCCTGGACATAAACTGTTTCAACTCCTTCCCTCAAAACGACACTATAGAGCGCTGCACACCAGAACAACTAGACACAAGAACAGTTTTCCTCCGAAAGCCATCACTTTGCTAAACAAATAATTCCCTCAACACTGTTCAACTATTACAAAGTCTGCACTACTATTACTGTTAATCTTCTCATCACTCCTTATCACCCCTCCCCTCCCACTTTTGACTGTATGACTGTAACTTTGTCGCTTGTATCCTTATGATTTATATTGACTGTTTCCTAGTATGATTTGATTGCTTATTGTACCCTATGACTATCATTAAGTGTCGTACCTTATGATTCTCAACTCTTGACTAATGTATCTTTCTTTTATGTATACTGAGAGTATTTACACCAAGACAAATTTCTTGTGTGTCCAATCACACTTGGCCAATAAAGTATTCTATACTAGGCTGATACACGATGATATCCTAAGTTCTTGAGAAGAACCTGATGCATATGAAGAACCCTAAAGAACTGGCAATTATTACATCATATTATTGTGAACAAACAATAATTTAACTTAATTTTGTGTGCACTCATTCTTTTACCATGTGTGAGGATTTGATGAGTAGTGTGTGTGTGTGCATATCTTACAGGCATTATAGATAATCAAGAACGCTCAAGTACAGCTATAGGCTAATTCACATGTTAAAGGCATGCAGAGTAAGAACAAATATTTACTTTCCTCAGCATAAGAGCAATTTGGGATCAAACATATCATTGTTATAGTTGAAAATATTTTGTAAGCTATTTCAAAGACAACAATAAACTAAAAATGAAAATGCAGTAAGCCAATATTTAAAAGTAGCCTACCATTGTAGAAGGATGTAATTTTCAGGTTCATGTCAGTCTTTTCAATGCTGATTGGATTTCAGTTGAAAGCTTTTTTTCCCTTGAGTTTACAATATAAATGCTACCTAGAACGAACTTTAAATGTTAATGTTGTCTTTCCAAGCATGAAATCCATCACATCTCTCTCCATCACACACACCTCACTTTCTTTCTGGAGGTTGATCCACTATCCCTGATGACTGTTTCTCAAAACTGGGCTTCAGATAAGCAACGTTAATCAAACTTTTGTATAATAGAGTAACGAAGCCATTCTTCAGATAATAGGTAGATGTAAAAAAAAAGAGAGTAATCTGTCAGAATTAGTGACTGATTTGAGACAGAATATTATACATGAGAGAAAGAAAGCCCAGAAATATCAGTTATCTTTTTTCTTGGGCTGCGTAGTTTAAAAATAACTCTTGCACTTTTAAAAAAAAATCATGATATACAGCTTATGCTGTATATGAGGAATATTTTTAGAAATTGTAAATTATAACCTTAGGATGGATCTCCTTCTTTGACTATACATAGCAGAAAGATTTCAGGAAGGCATGTAGCCCTCCAAAAACGCTGGATGCTCCCCCCCTTGAATTTTCCCCACCAAATATAGTTTGCAATGTATGTGTGTGTGTTGTAATAAATAGTAGGGCTGGGCATAACTTTAAATGGGTCTTTCTGCTAAAATAAAGCCCGGAGCACCGCAGCCTCCTGATGCCACTTTGTGAAGCAATCTCCTCCCTTGCTTCTAATGGGTCTTTCTACAGCTCATTTCAAGTGCTATGCTTGATGCTGATGGAAAACGATCCTAGCACATTTGCAGCCCTGGTAGCTAACCTCTATTTTGCAATAGGCATAATGCTGCTAACTGGCAGCTTCCCTATTTGCTGCGTATTTTGGAAAGCAATTGGTGGATTTTCCCTGCTCTGGATCCCTCCCTTCCCACTAACCATCATCAGCTAGTAGGAAAATGTTTACTAATCACTCTCCTTAACCTCTCTCAACTCTCCTTAGTTGAACTGGGCCTAGGGAAAAGATGAGTTTTCACAGATGGCTTGATGTCAGCCCCACCAGATGGCACAAATCAGGAACTGTAAGCTGCCCAGAGTCATTGTCATGGGCAGCTATAGAAATTGATTGAAGAAATAAATAAATCATAAAGAAAATCAGTTCAGTTCCATAGGAATGTTAAAACTCCAGGTTTTGATACAAATTTTTGCAAGTCTGATTGTTCTGTCCCTCCTCTTTCTTATAGATCAGTTAATTAAGGAGCTATCTGTCTGAGTTCCAGCTGACTATTATTTGACTCATCTGGACTTAAAACAATGCTTCAGCCCCTTTGTCTAGACAGCAGCTCCTGTATAGCTCTGTCATGATCATCTTCCTTATTCTGTGCATTAGATGAGTGGCTGCACTAGATAGTTTAGGTATCTATCAAAATGCATACCAGGTTCACCTGATTAAAAGCTGTGGTGTGATAAGGAGGGTCTGTAATGAAATTGCAGCAGTTCTCCTGCTGAATCAGGCAACCATCACCTTATGCCTGGATCTGTCAAGAACTGCTTCTTTAAAACATGAATTCGGTATTTTTTTCCAGAGTCTTGCTGAGAGGTGAAAAGCCCTAAAGGAAGAGCCATGGATGTGGTGAGATGGACACCCTGGTACACCCTGAAATTTCCCATGACTATGAGCTGCTACAAATGACAGGTATACAGGGAGTTGTATTGTACAGCAGAGGTACAACCTTCCCACATGCCTATAATAATTGACAGGTGTGGAAAATCTTGTGCTGTGCAACCTCTCCTCCCAGCCTGTCAGTTATTCAACCAGGCTATTTTTAAACACAGATTTAGCACCCTTCTGAAAAAGCAGTAAAGCCATGCTGAAAAGTGAGACTCATTCTCTATGCATGGCGTCTGTCACTTAGTGCCTATAACCTGCTAATCAGGCTGATTTGTCACTCATAGACATCTCTTTAAAGCTGGGGAGTCAATTTGCACAACTAGAAGATACATGGGAGAGGCTAATTTGAAATATCTAGACTTTCCTGTAACTGGAAGGATATTGTCTGATGGAGGTATAAACTCACACCAACCTAAAGTAGCCAACAGAGTGGTCCCATCTTACTTCTAAGGATTATCTGACTTTGCCGCTAATGGAATGGTCAAGTACTACATGTTAATTGCACCCATGGCAAAAAAGGAAAGAAACTTATGAAAAGATGGAAAATGTAGAACAGCTGACTTAAGAGGTGCATCAGATTAAGGCCAGGAAACAGATGAAGGCAAAGCCGAGAGGACACAGGAGAAAAGCATGGTTGCTAGACCATGTTTGTAGTGTGCTGTTGGTTGCAAAGCACCTCACAAAAAAGAGTGAAGAGAGGTGAGTGGTTGCCTTACTTCACTCTGCCTGGTAGTCTTCCAGCCCTCCCTCTAGTAGTTGCAAAAGCTGGAGGAGACTTTTGTTCAGCTTCTTCTTGCTTTCATAAGTGTTAGCTGATGGTAAGAGGAGACTGCAAGGCAATGCTTTTAATTCTTGTAAAGTGTAGAAGTGTAGCTCCTGTGAAGAAGCCCCTTTTGGATTTGTAAATGATAAATGAGGCTTAGAACAAGGAGGACTGCAAGAGACTGGTGCTTTGCTTAAAGCACATGGTATTTATTTATTTATTTATTTATTTATTTGTTTGTTTATTTGTTTATTTATTTATTTATTTATTTATTTATTTATTTATTTATTTATTTATTTATTAATGGGATTTATATGTCGCCCTATCTCCCGAAGGACTCAGGGCGGCTCACAACAGTAAAAAAACATACAATACAAAAATTTAAATTTAAAAAATATTAAATAGAAATCCCAAAAAAACATTAATTAAAACTAGCAAGGTATCACCCCTTTGCCTTGAAAATTTAATTATTTCTTTATTTCACAGGTTTTGGAACTTGTCCCAATCTGCAGCTCATGCAACAGAGCAAAAATACAGAATAAAAACAAAAAGACATACAATTAATGATCTCCCAGAATCCTAAAGCATTCAATTCTAGTTAAAACAGTGGGATTTTAACAGCTTTATGAAATGTCAGGAGAGAAGGGGCTGCTGAAAAGGAGCTACAGAAAAAGGAGAAGTTATAGAAAAGGAGAGGCAACAGACAAGATTTTTATTGGTCCATGTTCCCTCATTTTATGTAGACTATAAGCTATAGCGGGTCTTTTTACAGTGTTCTTACAAGATGGGTACATTCAACCTTGGCAAGGCAATATTTGAGTAATCTGGTGCTATACCACAGAGTTCTTTGTAGGTCATTGCCAGAGTTTTTCCATTGGGCCCAGCAGCCTATTGATATCTTTTCTGTGGGTGTCTTTGAGTCAGTCTTGTTTTCTGGAAGCTACATGACAAATCCATGCAACTTTTTCAGGCATGGTTTGCCATGGCCTCCTTCCTAAGACTTAGAAAGACTGGTTGTCCCAATGTCACCCAGCTAGCTCTGTGCCTAAGGCCGGACTAGAACTCATAGTGTCACAGTTTTAAGCCTGGTGCCTTTAGCCACTATACCATACTAATTCTCATTGATAACCAATAGAGTTCTTCTAGTTGGATGTTACTCTGTTCTTAATCTGTTGATTGTCCCATCAACAAAATAGCCAGTATACCTACCTAATCATCTCCAAAACCTGGTCCACATGGAGTGCATTTTAGCAATCCAATCAAGAGGTTATCCAAGTCTGTGTTATTGTCACTTGGTCCATAAGTGAGACAATAACTAGTGAAGATAAAAAGTTATTAAAGATGGGAATTATGAGGAACAGCGTAAACTGCTTTGTAGCGGGACCTTTAGTGCCATCAAAAATTGCTAGATACATTTTATGTCAGATCAATGATGAATGGAGTCTGCTCTGTCTTGTTTCTCACTCTGGAGCATAAAGAGGACAAAATGATGCTCCATCCTTCTGTTTTCCAGTACAGGATAACCTAAATATCTATTGTCACTTAAGCTTTTTGATTTTTGTTAGAATAGTATGAAATTTGCAATATTATCAAACCATGAGGTGATGAAGCAAGCCATATTTCATAACTATCAATGCAGGAGAACTGAGTTGTATTACTTTAAGTTGGGTTTATTACAATATGCTTGACTTTTTATTTGCTAATGCAAGATTTATGGAGATTAAGCCATTATGATGGCATGAAGCTTGAAGCAGTAAAAGGTCACAGCAGAGTGCAGGTGCATAATGTTACCCTACCAGTGGTGGTATGCTACCGGTTTGGCCCGGTTCTGCCGAGACGGTAGCAGTGATGAGCGACGGAGACTGAACCGGTCCTCTCTGCCGCTCTGCTGTTGGACCTGCCTGCCCAGGCTCCCATACTCACCTTTATCATCTGCTATTGAAGTGCAGCTGCTTTGTGCGGCACAGAACAGTGCCATGCGGCAGCTGCTGAAGTGACCGGGAGAGTGCAGGCTTGCAGGAGGTGAGATGGAATGCCTCTGCGTCTGCGCAAATTCCTCTGCGCCTGTGCAAACACCTCTGTGCCTGTGTGCATGCAAAGTGGGTGCACGCATGCAAAGTGCACCCACCAAGCCACGCTCACCGAACTAGTGGTAAAAGTTTTTGAATTCCACCACTGTACTCCACCTTTGGGCCACAACAACTTCTCAGGTCCCTTTTGCAACATTCCCAAACCTTGAAGTAGTCTCTCCCAGGATACATTGATAGAGCTGTCAGTCTCTCCAGTGATGCTGCCTAGTATGTTAACACATATCAATCTATTAACAGGTGTTAATATCAGAGGTGGTATTCAGCAGGTTCTGACCAGTTCTGGAGAACCAGTAGTGGAAATTTTGACTAGTTCAGAGAACTGGCAAATACCACCTCTGATTGGGGATTTTACAGTATCCTTCCCCTGCCACGTCCACCAAGCCACGCACACGGAACCGGTAGTAAAAAAAGATTACTTTTTCCATTGTATTAAAATTCTTTTCTTAATTTGACCAGAACTTTAGTTCGATGAAAAGAAGGACTGGGAGTGACATGATAGCAGTGTTCCAATATTTGAAGTGCTGCCATAAAGAAGAAGGGGTCAACCTATTCTCCAAAGCACCTGAAGGCAGGACTAGAAGCAGTGGGTGGAAACTAATCAAGGAGGGAAGCAGCCTAGAACTAAGGAGAAATTTCCAAACAGTGAGAACAATTAATCAGTGGAACGACTTGCCTCCAGAAGTTGTGGGTGCTACAACACTGGAGGTTTTTAAGAAGAGACAACATTTGTCTGAAATGGTATAGGGTCTCCCACTTCACCAAAGTGTTGGACTAGAAGACCTCCAAGATCCTTTCCCATTCTACTATTATGTTCTGTTATACATATAAACATCCCTCTCTTTCAGAGGTGCGTATTCAGCAGGTTCTGACCAGTTCTGGAGAACCGGAGTGGAAATTTTGAGTAGTTCGGAGAACTGGCAAATGCCACCTCTGATTGGAGATTTTACAGTATCCTTCCCCTGCCACGCCCACCCAGCCACGCCCACAGAACTGGTAGTAAAAAAATTTTGAATCCCACCACTGGTGTCTATGTGTCTGTCAGATGCAGGTGTGTCAGAGATATGTTTTCTGATTTGGGTTATATATTAAAAAGATAAGATAAAAACATCTATTTGTCTTCATTTTTACCATCAGTCCAATTCTACATAATAATAAAAAAAAGAAAACCTATTAATTATTTTAAAAAGGGAGAAGACATAAGTGAAGACTGATATCAATTTTTTTTATTGTTTTAAAAATACCTTGATCAATAGGAGAAATAATGGATGTTTTGTAAGGCATGTAGCTAGAAGGAAACATCACCTTCCCAACATTAACAGATCAGACGTTAATGTTAGAAGTAGGAATCAAGCTATTCTCCAGAGCACCTGAAAGAACAGAAACAAGAAACAATGGATGGAAACTAATCAAGGAGAGAAGCAACCTAGAACTAAGAAGAAATTTCCTGACAGTCAAAACAATCTGTGGAACAACTTGCATCCAGAAGTTGTGAATGCTCCAACACTGGAAGTTTTAAAGAAGAGATTGGACAACCATCTAATTCTATTCTATTCTATTCTATTCTATTCTATTCTATTCTATTCTATTCTATTCTATTCTATCTACGCTACTCTACTCTACTCTACTCTACTCTACTCTACTCTACTCTACTCTACTCTACTCTATTCTATTGTTCTTAAAGGCACCAAACACATTTCAAAAAGCTGACAGTCATGTTTTCTCTCCCCATCCTTTTCATTTGATCATGATTCATCTTGAGTGATAGATTTCTTTTTCCCATGCTCTTCGGAAATATCTGCCAGAGATATCATTGGTTAAAAAGCAAGCCTATGTTGGGTATCATTTAACTGAAACAATTATCCATTTATCTTTTTATTTTAATGTCTTATTTTTATTTAAAGGAGCTCAAGGAGAGATCTCATTTTTCCATTCTTCGTAATTTCTCCATTAGGAGAAGTTCATTCTGAAATTAATGAGTCCCTTCTGGCATCAGTGTCAGAAAATCACTAAAAAAAGTAACTGCACGCTTTTTTCCATTTCCCTTGAAGAATATGAAACTCTAATATTAAACCTACCAAGGGGACAGAAATATTCTATAGTGTAAGCACAGAACAAAAAGAGCAAACAAAATTTAGTAATGAAAAAAATGCTATAAAGTGTTGATGCAAACACTGATGCTGGGAGCAACTATAAATAGAGGAATTTATCAATTCACTGTGAAAAGCAGAGTGCTTGAAAAAAAAAGTGCAATATCTGAGAATAGAGAACTAAATACCATACAAAATTACGGCCATGTGAAAGAACAGGTATAGCTGCATGGCCTTGAGGGCTCTTTCCCAAACGCATGCCTTTAAAAGCCTTGCTCTACAAATTCAGTATTTACACTGAACTGCAAATACAGTGATTGCATTATCTGAATAATTCATCATGTCTAAACAGTTTACTGGGCTCACAGCAATTGATATCATTGGAAAAGTGGACCTGCCTTTCCCTAGCAGCCAATTTTATAAAAGAAACAGAAATAGGTAGAATTAACAAATGAAAAAAAAACCCAGAGGATAGAAGCAGATATCATAAATCAGGGGTCGCCTCCCCTTACCTTTCCGGTTCCATGGACTGGCAGAGGTAATTTTAGCAGTTTCAATGGTGGTGGGGTGGAATGATCCCAGGTGGGGTAGTGGTGGACCACTGGTGGCCTCAAATTCGTGGCTCCCCTTAGAAAAATCTTTACCCTAGGGTGTTGGGCCAGGGAAGTAGAGTCTCCAACCAAAATCACTGAGGCCAAGGCCGCCACCTGTCTCTTCAAGGTATTGAGGGCGAGGCCTCTGTCCAACCCATCCTGCAGAAATTCCAACACCCTGGCAAGCAAAACAACCATGGGGTCCAGTTGGTGACTAGAGCACAAAGTGCAGAAAAACTTCCACGTTGCATTATATATCCTAGTCATGGAAGATCTCCTTGCTGCTTGGATCGTCTGAATGACCCTACTGGAAAACTTCTCCCACTTTAGGATCCCCCGCTCAACCGCCAGACGGTCAAGCGAAACCAAGCTGGGTCTGGGTGCTCTATGGGGCCTTGGCTGAGAGAGATCCTGTGCAAGGGGATTCTCCAGAGTCTGGTGACTGACAGGCCTACCAGGTCGGCAAACCAAGGACGCCTGGGCCAGTAAGGGGCTACCAACCGAACTTCTGTCCTCTCTATCAGGACCTTCCTGATAGACCTTGGGATCAGGGGAAGGGGGGGGGGAAGGCATACAATAGTCCCTGGGGCCACCTGCATCGGAGACCATTGACTGCCTCCGCTCCCCATGCCGGGAAACGTGTAAAGAACCTTGGGAGTTGGGAGTTCTCTGGCGATGCAAAAAGGTCCAGAACTGGATGGCCGAAGCGTTCCGTCATCTCTTGAAACAGACTGGGATGCAGTCGCCATTCCGACTGATCGACTGTGGCTCTGCTCAACCAGTCTGCTTGCACGTTGGACACTCCCGAAATGTGTTTTGCTCGTAGGGACAACAGGTGTCTCTCTGCCCACCTGCACAATTGAGTCGCCTCCTGCATTAGAGATCTGGAGCGGGTGCCCCCCTGTTGGTTTATGTGGGCCTTGGTAGCCACATTGTCTGTGAGGAGAAGAATATGTCTCCCCACCACCTCCTGCCTCAGAGCCCTGAGTGCCAAGCGGGCCGCCCTGAGCTCTAGCCAATTTATGTTGTGGGTGAGCTCCTCTCGAGACCACCTTCCCTGGGTGACCTGGGCCCCCAAGTGGGCCCCCCAACCATACAGACTGGCATCTGTGGTGACTGTAAGTCTCTGGGGCTCCCTGTACAGGCATCCCTGGGCCATGGTTTGGGCCTGCCACCAAGGGAGAGAACGAAGAACGGACAAGGGGATGCGAACTCTCCTCGGGGAATCGCCCCTGCCCGCCTTCTGGAATGGGAGCAGGGACCACTGCAGGGTTCTGGAATGGAAGCGGGCCCACGAGACAATCCCGATGCACGATATCATCTTGCCTAGAAGCTGGGATAGCAAGATGATAGGTGCCTCTCTGGAAGACAGGATCAATGACGTGATTTCCACGATACTGTCCCGACGTTCCTGTGAGAGAAAAACCTGCCTGGTCAAGGTGTCTATGATAGCCCCCAAATGCAGGAGCCGAGTCGACGGAACTAGGTGGCTTTTGTCCAGGTTTATCAAGAACCCAAGTTCTCGAAGAATCCAGATCTTCGACCTCAGGTCCCTCTCCGCCTGGAGTCGGGAAGAGGATGCTATCAGGATATCATCCAAATAGCATTGGATCCTTATGGGTAAGGATCTGAGGTGTGCCGCTATGGCTGCCAGAAGCTTGGTAAATGTCCATGAGGCTGATGACAGTCTGAACGGGAGAGCCCTGTACTGAAAATGGCGGCCACCATAGCAGAACCTCAGAAACTGACGATGGTTGGGGTGTATGGGCACATGGAGGTAGGCTTCCATCAAGTCTATCAAGGTTAAGAAATCTCCCTCCTGCAGTCCCTCTAGAATGGAGTGAAGGGAGTGCATCTTGAACCTTCGGTAGATTAAATGTCTGTTGAGCCCTTTCAGGTTGAGTATGGCTCACCCCCCCCCAAGGCCTTTGGAATCACAAATAACATTGAGTAAAACCCCTGCCTCTCCTGGTCTGCTGGAACTGGCTGGATGGCCCAGATGTCCAGCAGATGGCAGATTGCAGATTCCATGAGTTGCCTCCTGTATGGGTCCCTGGAGACGGGGCAGCACACAAAGGTTCCTGGGGGAGGAAAGAAACTCCAGAGAGAGACCTGACCTTAAGGTTGACAGGATCCAAGCGTCCATCGTGGTCTGTTCCCACCTCCGCCAGAACAGTCCCAGACGGCCCCCTATGGGGGATGAGGCTTGGGCATCACTTGTTGCGCCTGAAGGGTCTGTTGGAACCCCTAAAAGGCCTCCTGCCATCCTGTCTTTGACGTCCTCTGGAGGCAAAGGCCTGTCTATCGGCCTGAGAGGAGGGTCTCTGGAAGAAGGGCCTACTTTGACGGGGAAAGCCTGCCCCAGCTTCCCCTGTTTGAAGGAGGGCTTTCTGTAGTAGGGGGGAGACCTGAAATCAAAGCGCTTCCCCTGGGAGGGTAAGACTTTTCTCTTGTCCCTGGTTTCCATCAAGAAAGGATCCAAGGCCTCCCCAAAAAGCCTCTCTCCCTTAAAGGGAACCGACACCAGCTTCCATTTAGTTTTGGCATCCATGTGCCAATTTCTTAACCAGAGGAGCCTACGCGATGTTATAGAAGAGGCCATGGCTCTGGAAGAAAATTTGGCTGATGTGAGGGTGGCATCAGCAGTCAATTGGGCCGCAGCAATAATCTTATTTAGGTCCTGATGTACCTTGAGGTCCTCAGGAGGAATTCTGCCCTGTAGCTGCCTCAGCCACCTCAAGGAGGCCTGTAAAAAGGAGGCGGTTGTCGACGCTCTGATGGCCCAGGTGTCCGCTTGATGAGCTCTCCGGAGAGCCATCTCCTCCTTACGGTCCTCTGCCTTCAAAACGTCCTCTGGGTCGGGTGGGACGATGGATGAGGAAGCTAGGGCTACTACTGGGCCATCTACTTTTGGTAAGTCAATGATATCCAAAAGGTCCTTGTCCACAATGAATAAGGTAGACTCAGACCCGCTGGGACGGGTGCAGACCCCAGGGGACTCCCACTGTTGTTTAATTAGGCTCAAAAACATCTGAGGCACTGGTACAGTGTCCACCACAGATGCTTTTTCCATGAACAGGTAGTCTTCCTGCTCCTCTCCCTCTGTGGGAAGGTCTTGAGCTACTGTGTCTTTAGCAAGGTGAGCCGTGCTCTTAGCCTTAGCCAGCAGAGTCTTGAAAAGAGCCGGCTGGAAAAGACCCTTAAAGGGTGGGGGACCTGCTACCTCCGACTCCGTGTCTGAAAAATCCCTTTCTGGAAGGAGGTCCTTCTCGGAGCCATAGAACTGGCTTTGCTCCAAAGGAGAAGAAGAGCACTCTCTGAGGTAGATCGGCTGCTCTGAAGAAGCCTACTCCTGTCCTTGGGGGGCACCTCTATAAGAGTCCAAATAAGACAGCTGGCGCAACTGGCTGACCTCTGACTGCAATTCCTGTCTTATTGCCTGGGAGATCCAGGCCTTCATGAAGGATGGCATTTCCTGCATTTGGGTCTCCTCAGGTCGTAAGCCCGCTGCTGTAGGGGTAAAGGTGGCAGAAGGCACCGGTCTGGCTCCACTGGAGGCTTGGCTGGTAGGTGCCGCCATCAGGATCCCCTGAGGTGGCCCAGAAAAATTGTGAGAGGTCTCTGCTCCAATTTGCAGGTCTCCCTGCAAGCCTTGAGTACTTGAGTCCACCGGAGACCAGCTATCCAAATACTGCCTATCTGCCAGTTGGCCTGGCTGCCTGTCATCCTGTGAGGGTGGAGGGGAAGTGGCCCTGATTTCTGCTATCCTGGAGTCCCTCACTGCCTTGTCAAATTGTTTATCCATGGCCTTTTGCCTATGCCTGGCCTGCCTGTCCTCAGCCCTAGAAGGTCTTTTAGGAGCTAGAGCCCTAGCCCTAATCCTAGCCTCTGCCTCCAGACCAGCAGATCTGGGTTTAGGGGATGCTTTTGCAGCCTTCTCCCTACCCTGCTGAGGAACTGACAATTCCTGGTCAGCTCCTCTGGCAGCCATTTTGAGCCCGCCAAAAATAACTGACACTCTGACAGTGGATAAAAGGGAAAAATTGGCTAAAAATGGAGAAAAAGGCTGTCTGCTGCAAAAAAACAGTAGCTGTCCACCACTTCAGGAGGCTAGTGCAACCCGAAGTGGTGAGCTCAGTCCAGCTCCGCAAGTCCAATGGTGATTCAGATCAAAAAAAATGGAGGGAAAGACAAAAAAATGGCTGACTCTTTGCCTTGCAGCAAGCCCTGACAGAGCAGAGGCTTGCAAGCCCAGGACTGGCTGCACCGCAATTATTTTGGCAGTCTTAAGCATCTCGCAGCTGCCACAGTGCTCTGGGGACTGGATGGGGGGGTCAGGAATTAAACCTGATGGCCGGAACCCCCCACCAAGGGACAATCCTGGAGGCAACCTGCAAGATAGTCCCCAATCCTTTGAAATGGCCAGCGCTGCCGAAAAGGGGGGGGAATAGCGCTTAGCGGCAGCTGCAGCTCTTCCCAGGCAAGGGAAAGTGAAATCGGGAGGAGGTGAGTTGAAAAGACGCCTCTCCATCCCCCCAGCCTGGGCCACACGGGCTCTAGGGGACGCCCAAATTAAAGTTTTAAACACAAAAACTGAAAAAACCAGTCCACCAGCAAGGAAAGTTAAAAGGAAAAATAATCAGAGAAAAACGCCCGAACCGGAAAAAAAGGGCGCAAAAATGAAGGTGCTAACCAGCAAGCCGGCTAGCTGTCAAACCTGACCTAAACCACTGAAACAAAGGCTGAATCCAGGGGGAAATATTCTTCTATGATCCAAACTATTCAGAGCCCTTAAAAGGGTGGTCTGAACATGCTGAGACCGAGTGAAGAACTGGGGACCGTTGCCAGGGGGGGTGTCCTCAGTTTTTCAACTCGGTCTGCAGAGGTAGGAGACTAGAGACTACCCATCCTGGATTCTCCCTTCGGCTCAGTGGAGAATGGGTATCTTGGCCCACCCATGTCTTATTTCAGTCCACCCAACATTCTTATGTGGAATCAACAGGTTACTCCTGTCAACGGCTGAAGCACGCAACTGAAAAAAATGCTACCAAGTTTTGATCTGCACAGTCAATCTACAAAGATCAGAAGTCCATCAGTGACACTCCAGGATTTCAAAGGAAATATATATTTTTGCATAGAAAACAGCTGTTTTCCTACAAAGTTATATCTCTTTTTACTTTTGGAGGTAAATAGGTCATTTGGTCTTGTAATAAATGACCTGTCCTCCTCTCCCCCTAAATACATACAATGAGAAGGGACTTTTTGTTTACATAGCACCTTGAAAGTTATAGTAATTGTGATAATGCTATGGTACATGTTTTGAAATATATATACAGCTAGTTATTGAGTTCTAGGACTTGGGATATATTGGTCAAAAAACGGATGACAGTGTTCTCAGTAAATAAACAGCATGTGTTCTGAAGAGGAATGATAGGTACAAATTAAAAAAACAGACTTAAACAAACAAATGATTATACTTGCACTAAAAAGGACAGCTTAGTTGTAAAAAAATATATGGCATACTTAAGTCCTTGCCTTTATGCATATCATAAGGAAAAGTGGCATAAATGAAATATCTTTCAAATAAATGTAATGATAAAATCCTCAAACTGAGGTTGATTACTAGTGACTTGTGGACACAGCTGTGCAGTTTTGTTCTGGATGAGAATTTCTATTTTAAGTTTAGCCTAAAGCAAACATTTCAGGCAGTGGAACCAGTTAGTTAAAAAAAAAAAGAAAAATCCCAGAATCCTTGATCAAGAGAGAAAGCTCTCGAGATATTTATTTATTTAGCATATGGCAAATATATGGACTTATAGTGATTCAAATGTTAATGTCCAGTCCACCCAGCCATTCAAGGACAGGGTGGTCTATGTTGAAAAAATCAGACATTGTAAAAAACCAGACTCTCAGGATAGAAAATTGGCTACAGTAAATTTCTTTTTCCTTAGCTTTGCATTAAATCCAATTTAAGCACCAGAGAGTGGGCTGATGTTTCCCAACCTCCTTTATCATGTGTAAATTTCAATTCCCAGAATTTCCCAGCCAACATAGAAGACTGCCCTTGAACACTGTAATCCCTCATAGTTTCCTATAAAATAGTTATCAGGCCCAAACAGTGGTGTACCTATGTATTTAACAACTGGAGCAGATTACCTTTCAATATTCTTCTCCTCCCTAGCAACTGTACTCTGATGCCAACTGTTAAATAGCTGAACAGCACACCTGTAGCAGGAACTCAACCCCATTCCTCCAGCCATCTTTGTCATTTAAGGGAGCGTCTTCTTCCAATGTCGAATACCGATCGCCCTGTGCGAGCTCATAGGCAAGGACTCCTCGGGGTCCCGTCGGCGAGCCAATGCCGGCTGGCGGTTCCCCGACGATGAGCCTTTTCTGTCGCGGCCCCTGACCTTTGGAATCAACTGCCTTTGGAGCTCCGCCTGGCCCCTGACCTCCGCACCTTTCGCCGTGAGTTAAAGACCTGGTTATTTGACCAACCCAGGCTGTGACCCTTTGGGGAGGGTTGGTTTTAATTATTTTATAAATGTTTGGACTTATAACTTAATTTAATTGTTTTTTAATGTATTTATTGTTTCTTGTTTTAGTTGTAAGCCGCCCCGAGTCTTCGGAGATGGGGCGGCATATAAGTTCAAATAATAAATAAAATAATAAATAATAAATAAATAATAAATAATAAATCTCCAAATTTCAATAGAAGAAAATATTAGTGGTTCAGGGTTAAACTATGGGGTTCTTGGTGCTCTCTGAGCTTGGTGGTGGTTTTCTTTCAGACGTTTCATTACCAAACTAGATAACATCACTAGTGTGTCTCCAAGTTGTCAGACGATGAGCCTGTTTATTGCAATGTTCCAATATCTCAGGGATGGCCACAAAGAAGAGGGAACCAACCTATTCTCCCAAGCATCTGAAGGCAGGACAAGAAGGAAACTAATCAAGGAGAAAAGCAACCTAGAACTAAGGGGAAATTTCCTGGCAGTCAGAACAATCTGTGGAACAACTTGCATCCAGAAGTTGTGAATGTTTCAACACTGGAAATTTTTAAGAAGAGACTGGACAACCATTTGTCTGAACTGATATAGGATTCCTTGCCTGAGCGGGGTGTTGGACTAGAAGACCTCCAAAGTCCTTCCAACTCTGTTATTCTGTTATTGCCTGAACTTGAGGTGACTATCCTTGTTGCTTTGTCCTTGGTGTGTCACTGGATGCTTAGTTTTTTTAAAAAGTAACCCAGTTCACCTTGATGCTGCCCTCTGGGTAGATATCTCTTTCATAGGTGTCTGTACTGAAAACACGCTAATAGCAAATTGATGAAATGTGCATTGTGATATCACAGTGCAGGTTCCTCCCTTTCACACTTGTTTGGTAATATTTGTATGGCATTTCTTTACATTTCCATCCATTACATCTATTTCCATCTGTCCAGTAGCTGAAGCCTCACAACTGGTGGATGAAATCCTTTTTCCCCCTTGCAACTCTATACAGCCCTCTGGAAAGTTGGAGAATCCCCTGGAACTGATCTGAGAGGCAAGAGGGGATAAAGATGAGGAAAGCAAACGTACAGTAGATCCTACTACCTAATTGGGAAAATGCTTGTGTGGTGGAGCACATTGAGTGGATGTGCAAAGGCTGCTAAACTCTATAGCTTGGAATTGATATAATCCTTGATTATGAGTCAAATTTCAAAGTAATTTTACTTAACTGAAGCCCTGAATTAGACTATATTTAAACTTTAATATGATTTATTGATGCATTCAGGCTGATCTGCCATGGTCCTTCTTCCATTATTCTAGACAGCAAGCAATTTAATAGTTGAGCAATCTCTTTTCACAATGGTTTTTGTGACAATAACATGATGTTAAATCAAAGCAATTAAAGGAAACATGTAAACATTTCCTCCTGATTATGGGCATTAACACGCTTTATAATCTCATTAAGCTAATTGTATTGCTTTAGAACAGGCCTTTTAGACGCTAAATGTGAAAGCACAGCTAAATTAAACTAATTAGATATTTGATCTAATAAGAGTAAATTAAAACATTGAGTATGAGTACGTTGTCTTTCTACACACTTCGTGTTTAGCCAAATGGTGAGACATTCCAGAAGTCACACAGTTTAGTATTCTGTAGAGGAGAAAGCACTAAAAATTTATTGTGCTGTTTCTGCTGTGTGGTTTTATTTCTGGATCTATAAATGGAACAGAGCATAGGAAGATATACTGTAAATGGCATTCATGCAATACCAGATGGCAGGTGTGCTTCTTCATTTCAGGTTTCAACAGAAGAATTCTGCCCAAGATTATATGTGATCCAAGGGGATCAGATGGTATACCTGGTCCCTTATTCTCTCATATACAGGATTTAAAATGATTTTGGGAATTGAACTTCATGTAAGCAACAATCTACCTGCATATGTTCTGTTCACACGTTACTTGAGAAATTTCCAAAGGGGAGCAAAATGCTGGATTCCCATAGCAGTCATACAATGTCTACTTCATCCAGAGCAGCCTAAAAGCCCAGTTTGCATCTCGAAGCCTCTCTCTAGGTTAATAGTGAGTAGGCAGGTGGTGGCAAACTCTATTCTCTGCTGTCCAGATGTATAGAAATGGAGCTGCAATATGCATCCATGCATACAAAAGCATCTCAACAGTATTTGTCACAGTCAGGACCATTGAAAAGGCTACTTTTTTTATCAGGAAGAGTTGTCATTATACATATACTCAGGAGCACCTATTCAAACAGCACTGCTGAAAATCTTTGTATGCAGCCACAGCCATGCAATGGCACTTAGAATCTTGGACACTGGATTGCCAAGGATAATAAACTGTTTTAGCAAGGTCTACATGTGACAAGCCTTGCCAATGATGGTGGTAAGCAGCCATTATTATTATTATTTTTACAACAACTTAACCACTGGGTAAAGAGATTCTCAGTCATTCAGCTCATGGTTGTCCCAAAGGTGCTTTGGAACAACCATGACCTGGATGACTGAGAATCTCTACAGACTTTTAGCTATACAATTTGGGATGAACACCAGAGGTGGTATTCAGTCAGTTCTGACCAATTCTGGAGAACCAGTAGCAGAAATTTTGAGTAGTTCAGAGAACTGGTAAACACCACCTCTAGTTGGCCCTGCCCCCATCTATTCTCTGCCTCCCAAGTCCCAGCTGGTTGGATTCCCAGCTGATCGGCTGGGTCTTCTTTTGTTGCCCTGTACAGGATAACGGAGCTGGAAAGCAGGTTAGTAGGGTGGGGAGGGAATGGGGATTTT
This sequence comes from Naja naja, assembly GCA_009733165.1. Classification (NCBI taxonomy): domain Eukaryota; kingdom Metazoa; phylum Chordata; class Lepidosauria; order Squamata; family Elapidae; genus Naja; species Naja naja. The sequence goes on along the minus strand of CM019148.1, from coordinate 342,627,908 downwards.
ACAGTAACTTTCCCCTGCCACACCCACCAAGCCACGCTCACAGAACCAGTAGGAAAAAAAATGAACACCCTTTGGTATGGGAGTAGGGGGAGGGGGGATTGCAGACTACAGGAACCAGGAGCACTACTCAAGTGACCCTGAGGACACAGATAAACCTTCAAGTGCTTCAACGACCCTCTAAAAGGATGCAGATGACTGCAAGAAAAATACTGTAAATCCTTCCATTCCACACTATCCTGTCAGAGCTGAGGAAGCTTCTTGGATGAGAAGCAAAACATCTTCAGAAGAAAAAACAAGAAAGTCCAGTTACCTCCTGAAGAAGCACCTTTGGGACAACTCTACTACTGCATTGCTCCACGTGATTTCTTGAGATTAAAACAATTACCACTAAGTAAACCCAACCCTTGGCCATACTAATAGAAATGTACCTCTCCAAAGATCTTTGCAGAGTACTCCACCAAGCTTGTTCCCAGGTATAGGCCCTAAGCAATCAAATACAAGAAAATGGGATTAATTTACTTCGTAAATGGTAAAATTTTCTTACTTAATAATACATAAGCTAAAAAGAAAATAAGTACAAAGAGCAGTTGTACAGAGAACGAATAGTCACTCATTTTCCCCCACATTGGAAATTTCATCTCTAATTATCAGAGAAATCAAAAGATAAAGGCACAAACCACTAAAAACAAATGATGCTTTAAAAAAGTAACTTTTTGGCATCACACCCCCTTTTAACACAATAAAAACATAACAATAGAATTCTTTAGAATACTATTTTTGTAGCAATTTCTTTTGTTAAGAAGAGTTAATAATAATATATTTTAAAAGTACCCCAACAATAAATGGAATTATATAAAAAGACTGCATAATTAGTAGTTACCTTCTTGACAATGCTTTGCAAAAATAGCTGTGGGGCCTGCTAAAATGAGCATAGCTTGGGTATCAAGAGGAAAAGAAACAACCAAGCACTGAAAAATAAGTGGCTTAAGTTACCCAAAGGAGCAGAATCTCTGTATGACTTAAAGGCCAGCTTCTTGAAACAAATCACATGAGCACACAATGCATAAAATGATGGATTTGCTCCCCAGCCTTCCATACTACAAATTATACTGAATGCACAATTACTTTTAAAGTGTCCGTTAGTGTGCACTGTGTGATCTAAAAGTAACTATGGGGAGAACTGATCAGGGGGGATCAAAGCTGCCAGTTCAACAATTATTTGCACAAGAGAAAAGGTGCAGCATTCATTTCAATGTCCCTTCTCTCCTGGGCCAAAAACAGCTTTTAGAGAAGATGGATGGCAAGGGGGATGAATTAAATCCACAACAGTTTGCACAGTGGGATGGTTCTGATCAGCTCCTATAATATGTTTCATATGCAATAGTGGTGAATATCCATAGCTCAGGTGTAGGATGAGGGTGAAGGTTCCTTCTCCGAGCTGGTAGGTTAGTTTCTGAACATTTCGTTATCAGGCTAAGTAACATCTTCAGTGGGCCTAAACTCCACTGAAGATGTTACCTAGCCTGGTAATGAAATGTTCAGAAACCAACCCACTCACAAGCTCAGAGAATGAAACTTCACCCTCATGTTTTATATTTTAAGATAGAAATATGTCATTTGGTGGTTAGACATCCCAGCAATCTTCATTCTTATGAGATCCATGATGCTACTTTCACCCATCTTCAGCCCATGAGTGGGGTGGGCTTAAGTCATCCTTAAAGGCTATAGCATTAAAATAGTCTTTCTCCTTTCACTTGATAGTATCCAATGATAGTCACAAATATTATATAAAAAATCTACCATACTTCATCATTCATGATATCAAAGGCAGGTGAACAATAAGCAACTGGATTCCACAAGTACTTCACTGGATATTTCATGTGGGGACACCCTCCCTCCCCTCTCCCTCCTTCTTTTTTCCTTCCTTGCCTCCTTCCTTTCCTCTCTCCTTATCATTCTGTCAGTCTGGTTTTTTTCCAGTCCTCTTAGAGCTGTAGCCCAATCACCTTTCCTAAGAATGTCCAGGATTATTAAATCTAACAATGGCTTCTTGAGGTGGGGATATACCACCACTTCCTTTAAACATGGAGATGAAGGCAAGAGTGCAGATTGGAAAGTGCATATAACTAAGCTTTTTTTTTTAAATTCATATTTATATCCTGCCCTTCTCCGGAGACTCAGGGCGGCTTACAATTTTTTTGGAGCACAACCCAATGTGCTCAGCAATAGCCTTCATTCCATTGTATATGCCTGCTTATTACTAGGGCTTTTTCGCCCCCCCTCAGCAGCATTTTTACAAAGTCAGTTTATTGCCCCCAACAATCTTGGGTCCTTCAAGCTTGGTGGCCTGAAATTTCTCTTCAGTGGTAAACCTGTTTCTAGGCTTGCATTCACATCTTTCGCTGATCCATACTGCAAGGCAAATATTTTTCAAGCTGTCTAGAAATAGCAAATGCTATTTATTGATGTTATTTATTGTTTCAGTGTTTGTGACATACACATCTTCCCCTCTTTCCAGACAGTGATTTGTTTATTTATTTTGCTTTGCTTTTTTGTTCAGTTTTGACACCTAAAATGTCCATCTGGTTCAACAGAATGTTGTCTGAACAATAGAGTAAGTACAGTTGTGCTCACATCCTTCATAAGTCTTCAATTTAGAGCTTTGCTACATATAATCTCCAGTGTAGAATAGGAAATTCCCTCCCCACTTTTCTGAAATAAAGATAGCACTCCTTGGCAGCTAAAAAGTATCAAAGGACTCAGTTAAAGACAAGCTGAGATTCCCAGATCTTTGAAAGCTTTGGCAGGTTTGTTGCTGTTGATAATATTTAATAGGTCTCTGATGTCTGTTCTTCAATCAGCACCAATGTTTTCTATCAAGCAACAAGCACAGCTCTGGTAGCTGTGTCAGATTTAGGGAATTAATGCTTAGCCACAAACCTACAATTCCAATGAATATTGAGACTAATAATAGCATCTAGGGTGGTGTTCCTCAATCTTGGCCACTTGAAGAGGTGTGGACTTCAACTCCCAGAATTCCCTATGCTGCTTGGGGTACTCTAGGAGTTGAAGTCTATATCTCTTCAAGTGGCCAAGACTGAGAAATATTGATCTGGTATGGCAAAGATTTCAAATATAGCATATTCCCTTACATCCAAAGTCTAAAATCTGTAGAATTCCAAATACACTGCTCAAAAAAATAAAGGGAACACTTAAACAACACAATGTAACTCCACGTCAATCACACTTCTGTGAAATCAAACTGTCCACTTAGGTAGCAACACTGATTAACAATTCCACATGCTGTTGTGCAAATGGAAGAGATAACAGGTGGAAATTATAGGCAATTAGCAAGACATCCCCAATAAAGGTGTGGTTCTGCAGGTGGTGACCACAGACCACTTCTCAGTTCCTATGCTTTCTGGCTGATGGTTTGGTCACTTTTGAATGCTGGCGGTGCGTTCACTCTAGTGGTAGCATGAGACGGAGTCTACAACCCACACAAGTGGCTCAGGTAGTACAGCTCATCCAGGATGGCACATCAATGCGAGCTGTGGCAAGAAGGTTTGCTGTGTCTGTCAGCATAGTGTCCAGAGCATGGAGGCGCTACCAGGAGACAGGCCAGTACATCAGGAGACATGGAGGAGGCTGTAGGAGGGCAACAACCCAGCAGCAGGACCGCTACCTCCACCTTTGTGCAAGGAGGAACAGGAGGAGCACTGCCAGAGCCCTACACAATGACCTCCAGCAGGCCACAAATGTGCATGTGTCTGCTCAAACGGTCAGAAACAGACTCCATGAGGGTGGTATGAGGGCCCGACATCCACAGGTGGGGGTTGTGCTTACAGCCCAACACCGTGCAGGACGTTTGGCATTTGCCAGAGAACACCAAGATTGGCAAATTTGCCACTGGCGCCCTGTGCTGTTCACAGATGAAAGCAGGTTCACACTTCACACTGAGCACATGTGACAGACATGACAGGGTCTGGAGATGCCATGGAGAACATTCTGCTGCCTGCAACATCCTCCAGCATGACCAGTTTGGCAGTGGGTCAGTAATGGTGTGGGGTGGCATTTCTTTGAAGGGCCGCACAGCCCTCCATGTGCTCACCAGAGGTAGCTTGACTGCCATTAGGTACCGAGATGAGATCCTCAGACCCCTTGTGAGACCATATGCTGGTGTGGTTGGCCGTGGGTTCCTCCTAATGCACGACAATGTTAGACCTCATGTGGCTGGAGTGTGTCAGCAGTTCCTGCAAGATGAAGGCATTGATGCTATGGATGCCCATTCCCCAGACCTGAATCCAATTGAGCACATCTGGGACATCATGTCTCGCTCCATCCACCAATGCCACATTGCACCACAGACTGTCCAGGAGTTGTGGGATGCTTTAGTCCAGGTGTGGGAGGAGATCCCTCAGGAGACCATCCACCACCTCATCAGGAGCATGCCCAGGCATTGTAGGGAGGTCATACAGGCACGTGGAGGCCACACACACTACTGAGCCTCATTTTGACTTGTGTTAAGGACATTACATCACAGTTGGATCAGCCTGTAGTGTTTTCTTCCACTTTAGTTTTGAATGTTCCCCCAAATCCAGACCTCCATGGGTTGATGCATTTGATTTCCATTAAGTTTTGTGTGATTTTGTTGTCAGCACATTCAACTACTGTACATTGTGTTGTTTAAGTGTTCCCTTTATTTTTTTCAGCAGCTTACATTGTGTTGTTTAAGTGTTCCCTTTATTTTTTTGAGCAGCTTATTTCTGACCTACAGGTCTCAACATAGGTATTATTGTGGGTTTCTTGAAACTTAATGTATTTGGTTAAATAAGTAAAATGAAATTTAAGGGGAAAAATTCATCTACTCTTTTGAAACCTTTCTAATTAATTTTGCTTTTTAATATTTGAATCCAGTCACAGGATATCTATCTTGGGATGCATCTTATTGGCTAGGAAATGCATTCAAGGAGAAGCAACATGGCATTGGCTCCCATATCACTTTGCATCTGTGTGAGTGGTTCACACCTTAAAATAATTAGAAACAAAGGGGGAAATGGAAAGGTTATTGCCCCACTTGCAAGCATAAATAAAATAAAGATTGGATAGAAGACAAAACGAATAAGAAAATTGAGCCTTATTTTCAATATAGAGTATTTGTAAGAGATTTTGACACAGACAAATGAGAAAGATCTAAAACTAATCAGCCAACTAGAAGTTTCTTGCATTCAAAATATTAACAAGGTCCTATGAAAAGACATATTGAATAGCAATTTAAAATCTTGAATGTGTGGGATTTTCCATGTTTATCACAGTGAGCAAAAGACATACCAAGCAATTTTCAGGATATTTTTAAATTGTAAGTATCCAGCTCCAACACTATTTCATAGGCATGTAAGCATGTCTGTAATATTTAGGACCAAAGTAGCATTTATTCTTTCAATTCTTATAAAATGTGTTAGACTGGTGCCATAATATTTATTGTTTGTATTATTGTGTTTTAGTTGTGAGCCGCCCCGAGTCCTTGCGGAGAGGGAGCGGCATACAAGTCCAATCAATCAATCAATCAATCAATCAATCAATCAATCAATAAATAAAATGGAACATATAAGGGTTGGATGGAGGCTTTTCAATATTTGTTCATTTCTACAGTCTTCTCAAACTCCAGTTTATATTGCTAAAAATATTCCACAATAACAAATCTATTAGGCAATTTTCAATTGCCAGCAGCACTTAGTAGTAACTTAGCCTCTATGGATAGCACCTGGCTGAATTGTAAAGTTCAGCAAAGTGATTGGATAGGCTGCAGGCTACACCAGGAGACTAAAAAAATATCTTAGAAGAAGATAATGAAAAACTATTTCCATACTATTTTCAGGAAAACTGAATGACTTTGTCTCTGCAGTCTTTACATAGGATTAGGGTCTTTACCACAGTTGGTGTAAACTTGGAGTCTTCAATATAGTATGGGAAACTCAAATATTTTGGCCACCAAGTGAGAAGAGAGGACTCATTGGACAAGATCCTGATGTTGGGAAAGATTGAAGGCAAAAAGAGAAGGGGACAGTAGAGGTTGAGATGGTTAGATAGTGTCATTAAAGCAATGATCCTGAGACTCAGATAGTGGAGGCCAGAGGGTGTGCTATGATCCATGGGATCGCAAAAAGTTGACATGACTTAGTGCTTGAACAACAACAAAATATAATATGGATTCAGTGGGCTCCAAAGTACCCGTCCGTGGTGACTTTAAGGCAACTTTTTGTTTTATCACCAGTCATACCACTGGTAGCATACCATATCACTCACATAGCTATTTTGCAAATAAGAAATGTCCCTACATGGTAACCAAATTGTTCATGATTTACTCTGAAAAGTCCAAGATACTGTTCTAAGAAACAATACTGCCGATACAGAACAACGTTCAAGCTCTGCTAAGAAACAGCAAGACTCAAAGGTTTTTTGTCTATAGCTCAAAGCAGACTGTTGTTCCTTCTGACTCAGCCTACACTAGGAAAAACCAAGGAAGAATGTGCAATCTTGATGTGAAAAGTAAGAAAAAGGGTAGAACAATCCCTCCCCAAGTTGCAGATTCCTGCAGAGTTTTTGATAGGAAAAAAAAAAGAATAGAAGCAAAACACTTTGGGGAAAACATTCAAGTGAGATATCATAATGTGTGGTCAAAAGCTCTCTCTATGGATTTGGTTTCCTGCAGGTAGAGAACACAGTTTTTACACGGGGAGAATTCAGACAATGCTAAAGCGTTAAAAGTTCAAAATTCTATGACCTCAATATACCTCCTTGTTATGTGTGATACACAGATCAATACTTAACTGTTAATTCCACTGACATAGTTACTTTTGCTATACCTTCAGCAAAGATGAGTTTTTGCAACAGAGACAAAGCTTCCCCCCCCCCCATCTTCCATATGCCTAGCAGAGAATCCACCCAAAGCCAAATGAATGAAAATGTAATTTACTTTGCATAAGGCACTATCTAATTTCAAAAGAGACTATAACAATAACACAGAAGGGAAACTCTCCTTTGGAAAATTATTCTGAACTTTTATTCCCCTCCCCCCATGAATACTTCAAGATTGATGGGAGGTGTATCGGTGCAAAATTGCGTTAGCACCCCATGCTATCAATCATTTCACTTCCCACTTTGGAACATAACAATATCTCTAACGAGCACAGAACTGTGGAGAAGGCCTGTATTCCCTTGTTCCCTCCCTCCTCTATGTAATGATTTATTTTACTGATCCAAATATTATGAAATCAGAAGTAGGTTGAAACTTTCATAACTTGCCAAGAGAAAATTCAGTCTTCCCATAGATATACCCTGCTTTCACAGCACAACTGTCAAGTACAATTCAGGCCAAACAGGTCTGAATTTGGAAGCTAAGCAAAATCAGACCCCTGGGGCTATTTGACAACTGGGGCCTTGAAAAACATCCAAGCTGAACTTGTCCCAGAAGACCTGGCTCTTAGCCCAGGCCTTTGGTGGGGATGAGTGAAGCTCTCCTTTGGACTAGGTGAGTTTGTTTCTTTTAATTCCAGTCTGGGGTTTTGTCTTCACTCTTCATTTTTGTCCATCTTGTTTTAATGTAACTTTATTTGTAACTGCTCAGACTTGTTCACAGTTTGGCAGCAAATACAGAACACTTAAATAATAATAATTGAGAAGGCAGCAACAGACAATGAATGCCACCTGTGCAAAGAAGCTGAAGAAACATTGGACTATCTACTTAGCTGCTGCAGAACGATCTCACAGACTGACTATAAATAACAGCATGACAAGGTAGCAACAATGGTACATTGGAAGATATGCAAGAAATACCATTGTCTGCAAGCAATGCAGACCCCAAAATACATAAAATAATTGAAAATGAAGAAGCTAAAGTGCTCTGGGACTTTAGAATTGAAACAAACAAGCACTTACCATATAACATCCCAGACTTAACAACTCTTGATAAGAAAGACAAAAAGAAGAAAAAAGATTGGATAATATATGTGGCAGTACCCGAAGACAGTAGAATAGAAGAGAAAGGAACTGGAGAAGATAACAAAATACAAAGACTGGCAAATAGAAATAGAATGACTGTGGCAAAAGAAAGTAACGATAGCCCCAATAGTAATAGGCCTTTAGGTGTAATCCCACAACATCTGGAGCAGCACTTAAATACCATTGGCACTGACAAAATCACCACCAGTCAATTGCAAAAGGAAGTTTTAATTGGAACAGTTTACATCCTGCAATGATACCTTTAACACCATCAAGCAACAACATCTGCGTGTCCCATATTTGATTATCCTAGGTCAAAAATTGCTGTTTCCAACTTTTTTTTAGGGCTTCTCTACCCTGAACGGGAACGTGATTAAAATACATTTAAGAGGTGACACTTTTCCTAGCATGCAGAAAAAATGGAAGGGTTCAAGAAGAGCTTTACATACATATTATACTGCTGTTATTAGATCAAAACTTTTACCCTACTAGCAGCATAACATTGCTGATAGCAATAAGCTATTCCATGTTAGGTATCAATGCTATTCATACCTGTTACTTCTGCCCAATTTTAAAATCATAACAGCCTGATCTTCTCTTGCATCAAGCTATCAGATTTACACCAATGAGAGCTTTAGGTCTTTTGAAATTCTTGTTTTCATAACCCTGGACCATAGTTCAATGTATACTGTATACTTATATATAAATATATTATTTCAAATAAGTCCTTAAGACTTCAGTTATCACTTCCCAAAACAGCAACTGTCTGTAATACCAACTGTGGACTTCCAACCAATTAATTTAGTTAACAGGTTTGATGTTAATTTATTTATTTTTAGTTAATTGCTAACTAAATTTCTTTTAGCCCACTTTTGATGTTAACTAAATTTCTTTTTAGCCTACTTAGGAAAAAAAGGACCACAAATCTGAACCCTGAGCCAGCTTAGAATGCAGTCTGATTAGGAAAACAATACACTATTCTTTCCTGGCATTTTGTTTTCTTTCTTTTAGCAACATTTAGTTCTGTAATTTTTTTAATCATAATTTCAAAGTCTTTTTCACATGCAAAGTCAAGTCATCTATGCCAAACCATCCATGTAAATACTGATAAGCTGCTTCTTTTAGTAAATGAAAAACCAATTTCCTGTTAGAAAATTAACAACAACTTAATTTTTCTTTGCTGCAGGGCTTCTGGCGAGCTCTATATTTAGGCAACTGGATCATTTAGTTATCAAAATGTTAAATGGCAATTAGAGTAGGTTGAATGGCTCTTAAAAATAATATATGATCAGAATTTCTTCCACATTAGGATTAAGCATTATTTAGTGCTTAGCACATGTTCAACTCTGATAATCAACTTCCCCAAAACAAATTAGACATTATCTTAAGATGTGTGTCCTTTATTTTCATCTTCATTTTATTCTCCATGAAATTAGTAGGAATCCTTGTAGAAAATGGAAGAAGGTTCTGAAGTTCTTTTTTTAATTCTTCTATCTGATCACATTGTCATAAAGTGATCCTCTGCTTTTCCTTTTGTGCTAAATCTGATGGAGTGGGAAAATGTGGAATCAGAAATCAAATAAAATAAAATCAAACCTTTATTGTCTATGCACAACATGTATACAATGAAATTGAATAGAATTTCCTTCAAAATGATACTAGTTTGAAGGCCTTGAAAACTGACTGGGGCATACAGTCCCTTAAAACCTGGTTGTGTTATCAGGAGTGGGGCTTCCAAATAATTGGAATAATAATAATTGCTTATTTATTTATTTTATTTATTTTATTGGACTTATATGCCACCCCATCTCCAAGACTGCTCACAGATTAAAACATATAAATACAATAAATAATTAAAAATAAATTAAATCACTAAAGCCCAATAAAACCCAAATTCAATTTAAAACTATCCCACACCCCCTGGCAAGGTGATCACAGCCCGACTTGGTCAAATAGCCAGGTCTTCAAATCCGGAAGGTGCGGAGGTCACAGGCTGGAGGTCCAGAGGCAGTTGATTCCATAAGTCGGGGGCCGCCACAGAGTAGGCGCACCGCCGGGGGACCGCCAGCTGACATTGGCTTGCCGCCGGGACCCCAAGGAGCCCCTGCCTGTGTGCCCATACAGGGCGGTTGGTTCTCGATATCGGTAGGAGACGCTCCCTTAAATATTGTGGACCCATGTCGTGTAGGACTTTGAATGTTAAAGCCAAAACCTTGAACCTCACCCGGAGTGCAACCAGCAACCAATGCAAGCCACGCCAGGAGGGGGGTAATATGGGAGAACCGGGTAACTCCCATCACAACCCGCGCGGCAGCATTCTGCACCAGCTGCAACCTCCGGATGGTGTGCTTAGATGGCATATTGGCACAATTGCTTAAATGGCTATTTTTATTCTCTTTTTGCCTAAGGTGTGTAAATTTGTTTTATAATATGGAACTTTAAATATGGGTTTATATACCTTTACAATGACTGTTTTATATATGTGTTGTTTTGTTGGATTGTTGTACAGCATCCAAAGAGATGGGTGGCTATACAAATTTAATTAATATATAACTACACAGCTCTACCCCTTTTCATATGTTGAGTTCAGTTATTACTGTTATGTATGCAGGTTTGAATGTCATTGGTTAAGTTTGAACTGTTCTTGTAAAATGTCAGAAATGATTGGTTTAAAAAGTGCGGGAAAACCCTGCACTCTGATTGGCTGGCAACTGCGGCTGCTGGCTATAAGTAGCAGCTGCAGCCCAGCCAAATCGGGTCTGTTATGAGCTGTAGTCACTAATGAACTCTTCACTGAAGCACTCCGTGTCTGACTCTTCATGAAAATCTAACACTGGCGACGAAGGTGGGATCCTTCCCGAAGAGAAGACAACGCGGAGAAAAAGCTGAGAGAGATGGCTGTGCTGAACACCCCCCCCCCAGCCCCGTTCGATCCGACGGCAGATGACTGGGACTCGTATGCAGATCGTTTCCAAATGTATTTGGAGGGAAACGATCTCGCCGACATTTCTGACAAGCGGAAGAGGGCGGTCTTTCTCACCCACTGCGGTCCGGCCATTTTCAAGATGGCGAAGGCATTGGCAGGAGCTGCAGCCATGAAGGTAATGGACTGGCCTGACTTAGAAAAGTTATTAAGAGCCCATTACGCGCCACAAGTATCGTGCCTCATTAAGAGACACGAATTCTACCGTCAGGATCAAGGGGAAAGCGAAAACATTAATGACTTCGTGGCAAGTTTAAGGGACATTGGGGGGTGCATGTGAGTTTATCAACTTAGAAGAGGCCATGTGTGATCGATTTGTTCTAGGCCTAAAAGACAAGGTTTTGCAGAGCAAATTATTAATGAAACCTAAGATCATGCTTAAGGAGGCCATAGAAGAAGCTTCTTCAGAGGAAGCTACCAAGTCCTCAGCAGCAGCCATGAAGAAAATTAACAAGGCCACAAGCCATCCTGATGTGGAAAAATCCACAACAACCCATTGCGAGCAAATAGATTCTGATTCCGACTGTAGTGAGGTGGAGGAAGGAATTTATAGACTCAGAATGGAGAAGAAAAGGAAAGACCTTGGAAGAAAGAGGCAAGACTTTTATTGCAGAGGTTGCACTGAATGCAAGTTTTTTGATACCATCTGCCTCCATTGTGAAAAAAGAGGTCACCTAGCAAGAGTCTGCAAATCATCTAGAACTCCACCAATCAGAAAGAAGTTTCCTGACAAAGAATTCAAGCATAACAACTTCAGTGAGAAAATGGGGCGCAACACAGAAGCAAATGGGAAGAATGAAACTCATCAAACAGTCACTATTGGTCACTCTTCACCCTTAAGAAGCAGAAAAGTTCATGTGAAGGTACTCATTGAAGGAAGGCCTTGCCAAATGGAAGTGGACTCAGGCTCATATTTATCTATGGTGTCATGGGACACTATTCACAGGCTACTTCTCAACATTCAGAAGAAGCATTTCCAGAAGCAAGCACTGACTCTTAAAGACTATCAAGGGAACAAGATTCCAGTAGTTGGAACAAGAGAATTCAATGTGAAGTTCAAAGGCCACACCAAACATTTCCCCCTGACCATCATGGACAAGGACCGCCCAAGCTTGCTGGGACTTGAGTGGTTCAATCCACTAGGCATCGAGGTGACTGGCATCAATCACGTGAGCAACACTGAATGGGAGGAGGCCTTGAAGTCTGAGTTTCCAGAGGTCTTCAGCGACGGATTGGGCAAGTATATGGGGACCCCTATCACTTTCAACCTAGATCCCAAGGTGCCCCCAATTCGCTTAAAGCCCAGAAGGGTCCCATTTGCCTTAAAGGAAAAAATTGATGCACAATTAGATAAACTAATAGGTCAAGGAGTTTTAGAGCCCACTGACCACTCCAGATGGGAGACACCCATAGTCACACCAGTCAAGACTGATGGGTCAGTAAGAATCTGTGGAGACTATAAGGGGACATTGAACCATGCTGCAGCAGAGCGCATATCCAGTTCCAGTGGTGCATCATTTATTACATTCACTTGGTAGGAGTACAGTCTTTGCCAAATTGGATCTGGCCCAGGCATATCAACAACTAACAGTTGATGATGCCACTGCAGAGGCCCAAACCATTGTGACTCATAGAGGTGCCTTCAAATGTAAAAGGTTACAGTTTGGAGTAAGCGCGGCACCAGGCATTTTCCAAAGCCTTATGGAAAGGATGCTCCAAGGACTGCCAGGGTAGTGCCTTACTTTGATGATGTGTTAATCTCTGCTGAAAATGACACTCAATTACAAGAGAGACTCAGAGAAGTCCTTACCAGATTCAAGAAAGCAGGGTTAAAAGTCAAGGAAGAAAAATGCACTCTTAGAACTGACAAGGTTGAGTTCTTGGGCTATATGATTGACAAGCATGGCATCCACCCTACAGATGCCAAGCTTCAAGCAATCAAAGAAGCCCCTAGACCTAAATGCAAAACAGATTTAGAAGCTTTCCTTGGACTCATTAACTTTTATCACATGTTCCTACCTCAGAAGGCAACCATTGCAGAACCATTACACAGATTACTTGACAAAAAGTCTGTTTGGGTCTGGGGCAGGAAGGAACAATCAGCATTTAACAGTATTAAAAGACTAATCACGTCTGATGCTGTACTCATACAGTTCTCTGAGAATTTACCTGTTGTATTGACTTGTGATGCATCCCCCTTTGGAGTGGGGGGGGGTTTGAGCCACAGGCTTCCCAGCGGAGGGAAGCCCCTATTGCATTTTACTCTCGCACCTTGACCAAAGCAGAGAAGAATTACAGCCAATTGGACAAAGAAGCATTGGCAATTGTTGCAGCTATCAAGAAATTTCATGAGTATTTATATGGGAGAACATTTACCATTGTCACAGATCACAAACCTTTGTTAGGCATTGTGGCAGGAGACAAACCTACACCCACTATCCTGTCACCAAGAATGCTGAGGTGGACTGAATTTCTTGCTGCTTATTCATACAAACTTATCCACAAGCCTGGCAAGGACATTGGACATGCTGATACCTTGAGTCATTGCCCACTTCCTTGTTACAAGGAGGACTTTGAACCTGAGGCACACACCTTTTTCCTAGAAACTGTTGCCAAGCTTCCAGTACACGCTGCTGAAATTGCCAGAGAGACTGCCAAAGACACTTTATTGGCTCCTATTATAGGCTGGATTAAGAAAGGTTGGCCTCTTCAAGATCTACCTCACCTTGCCCAACCTTTTAAATCCAGGCAAACTGAATTATCTGTATTAAGAGGATGTATTTTGTGGGGTAACAGGGTGGTTATTCCTGCAAAACTGCAAAGGGAGGTTTTGGAAAGGTTATATGAGGGTCATCCTGGTATTGTAAGGATGAAGGGATTGGCCAGGAGTTATGTATGGTGGCCAGGTATTGACAAAATGGTTGAAAACTGGGTTGCATCTTGTCCCAACTGTCAGGTAGTCAGGCCTGCCCCACCTCTCGCCCCCACACAGGAATGGGAATGTTCTAGGGGCCCATGGTCTAGGATTCACATTGATTTCGCTGGCCCTACCAGAGGGCACACCTTCCTTATTATAGTAGATGCATATTCCAAATGGCTAGAGGTAATCCCTATGGCATCCACCACAACTGATGCTGTCATCAAGCAGCTTAAAAAGCTTTTTGTAACCCACTGGTTACCTGATGTTCTTGTCTCTGACAATGGCCCTCAATTTACATCCAACCTTTTTGAATCCTATTTAGCACAACAGGGTATCAGACATGCCCTGACTGCCCCTGGGCACCCTTTGGCTAACGGCCGGGTTGAACGCATGGTACGTTTTACCACGGAAAAGCTTCAGCAATCGGGTCCTGGGGACATCACTGAGAAAGTTGAAAAACTTCTTAGTGTTCAGCACATCACTCCTAACCCATCAACTAACTTATCCCCAGCAGAGTTGTTGATGGGTAGGAAACTTAGGTCTTCCCTTGACCGCCTTCATCCCTCTTACGCACCCAACGCACCACTTGATTCCACTAGCAAAGTTCACACGTTCAGTGTGGGTGATTCTGTTTATGCTAAGAAACTTATGGGTGAACCTTCATGGATTCCTGCTGAAATAACTCAAATAACTGGCCCTCGTTCTTACAGGGTACAAACAGAGGTTGGTGTCCTCTGGAGCAGGCACATTGATCAGTTAAGATCCAGATTACCTCAGGAACATCGCAATTGTTCCTCTCTAGTTCCCATCCCTAATGCCTTTTCTAGGGGGGAAGGGGAGGAGCATGAGGATAATCAGCAAGCAAGAATCAACCCCATGTGTAACGAGCCATTACGACAGGAACCATCCCAAAACCTGTCACAATGCCAAAATCCATCCTTACAAGTGGAAGATTGCACATCACTACCTGATTTGGGTGCTGACATTGGGCTGGAGATGGGTTGGGAGGAGAGACCAGATTCTAACAATCAAACAGGGTCTTCTTTCACAGGAAGTCCAACTAGGGAAATGTCAACAGACACATTTCCTCTCTCATGGGGTGAGAACGTTAAAACTTCTGAACCACGAAGGTCTCAACGTACACGTAAGAGCCCCACCTATTTAAAAGAATACATTAGATAGGTTGGGGTTTGAGTATGGACTGAACCTAGTGGGGAGGGGTGTTATGTATGCAGGTTTGAATGTCATTGGTTAAGTTTGAACTGTTCTTGTAAAATATCAGAAATGATTGGTTTAAAAAGTGTGGGAAAACCCTGCACTCTGATTGGCTGGCAACTGTGGCTGCTGGCTATAAGTAGCAGCTGCAGCCCAGCCAAATTGGGTCTGTTATGAGCTGTAGTCACTAATAAACTCTTCACTGAAGCACTCCGCGTCTGACTCTTCATGCAAATCTAACAATTACCATGCCTTTAAAGCAGGGTTCCAGAATCTGCCAGTACTGATCTTGCTAATCTTTGGATTAATTTTTATCCAATTCCTATTATATCTTCACATTTTTATAACTGATAAATACTGGATATTTTATGTGCAATTAATACAATGCACATTGATTTTCATGTGCAACTATACAGATATACGCATACACATACATATGGGTTTCATTTGCATCTTCCCCTAAGATACACATTTTTTTCTACATCTTATTCTTTAAGTTATTCATTTTTGGATAAATATATTTGAGCTAGGAGTGCTATCACAGTATCTGGAGAAATACAGAATCTGACAAGCCACTGTGCTTGCTCTGCAGAGCATACTTTAAAAATGCAGACTTAAACAAAATCGCCAGCACCTCAAGGCCCCGTTTGCAATATTTTGTAACTTTAATAACTCACATTTCATTTACCATGAGATTCAAGACAACTTGATGCAGATTGCTACTAATGTTTTATTCTGGCATTGACCAGTCTCATCCTCTTGGTAAAATATCTTTGAACTGAAAAGAAAACATGTAGTGAGGATAATTCATGAAAAACAGATCCAAGCTTTGGAATCTCAGACTGGTCTTCTAGAGGTGCAGCTGAACCCCCAAACTAGATTTGGTCAGTTCAGTTCAATTTTACTGTCAGTGCTTAATTAATTAATTACTTGGTTTATCTGGCTACCCATCTCACAATAAATGAATCTAGGTAGCATAGCAATAGCACTAGCACTAGCACTTAGATTTATATACTGCTGCACAGTGCTTTTACAGCCCTCTCTAAGTCAACATATTGCCCCCAACGATCAGGGTCCTCATTTTACCAGCCTCGGAAGGATGAGCCTGGTGAGATTTGAACTGCCAAATTGCAGCCAGCTGGCAGTCAGCAGACTGCATTCTAACCACTGCACCACCACAGCGTACAATAAAAATGATAAAATAGTAATATAAAAAACCACTTGACAATTAAAACACTGTTATGTATAAAAGGCAAGGAGAGCATTAATTATTACAAAAAATGGACTCACCTCATCAACTCACCATTCCCTTGAGACTCCCCAGACCTGTTAACCAGCAAATGTTTGGTAGGAATAGGACCAATCTCACCTGAGGGAGGGCAGGAATGATGTTCCACAGGGCAGGTGCCACAATAGAAAAAGTCTGCCTCCTGGGTCCTGTTGGGTGAAGCTTTTTAGCAGATCGATCCACAACATACCTCTTCTGCTGGAGTCAATTTTCCACCCATTTCCCATGCTTATATTTCCTCCTCCAGTTAAATGAATATTTAGATGAAAAATTTGCAATATAGAAGTGTGCATATGTCATTAAACATTCAAATTGTTCTTAGTTAATTCCTTTCTGAGATACTGGAGTTTAAATACCTAATCTGACTGAAGACTGCAAAGATTAAACTTTTTGGAAGGACACCAGCTTGGGGAGGGTTGTTGGATTAACATGAGCCATCAATAAAATGTCTGCCATATTGTGATGTCTTCCCCTAGCAGCATTGTATTTATCATGTTTTTCTTCTTACGGAGAAATTGTGGAGTCAGAGCAAACCCTATTGATGCCTGGGGCTGCTTTTTCAGAGGTCCAGAAAAGCTCTCAGTCTAGATAACATGGCTAAGTTTCCCCTCTGTTGCCAATATAACATTACTACTTCCCTGACCCTTTTCCTCACTGTCAGAGGACTCTTCCGTGGCAGGTGGTGCTTTGGTTTTCTCCAACATGGCAAGTTGGAGGTCATTTATGGAAGGCTCTAAAGTGGCAGGTGGTATTCAGAGTGTGAAAGGGTTGCTGAGTGAACGTGTTGAAGTGAAACCAATGACTCTCATGGCGCATGTAATGCTTTGTCTGTCTGACAAAGTAAAATCCTCAAGGCCATGTATGGCACAAAAACCATGTCCTACTTCCCTTGTGTTTACTTGTTTCTCCTTCTCCCTTCATAAATAAGATTTGTTTTGAAAAATAAAAAATAAAAGCTTGATTCTTATTTTTAAAAAAGCAAAAATATATGAGGAAGGGTGCCGTTTGAGATGAACCAAACAAGGTTCCCTTTCATTATCCTAAGACTTTGAGGATGCTATTCTTAGAATCATAAAATTACACTGTGGGGATTCTTTGAAGGTGAAGTAGTTGAAGAAGCCCTGATGAAGGGATTAGCAAACTTTTCAAATAAGAATCGCACATTGTCTTTGTACCTTGGTTGAGCACAGCATAGGGTGTGACTGATGACATCAGAACACTAAAGTTGACATTTCCAGGTTATTTTTCCATTGTAAGGAGTGAAATGATATCCATTTTCATTCTTAGCAAAATGCAAAAAAAAAGGTTAAAAAGTTAGGCTCACCTATTATGGAGACAGGAAGGATTCATTTCTCTCCTGAAACTATGCAGAGCAGGAAAATCAAAATAATAACCATTGAAAGACACTCTGGTAATTTAGGGGAGGATATGGAAGAATTGTTAAGGAACTGCACTCAATATTAATTAATTAATTAATTAATTAATTAATTAATTAATTATTTGGACTTGTATGCTGCCCCATCCCTGAAGGCTCGGGGCGGCTCACAACTAAAACAACAACAACAACAATAAATAATTAAAAAAAGAATTAAGCAGATCACAAGCCCAATAATAGCTAAGCTAAAATTTAAAATTTAAAATAAGTTAAGAAACATTCCCCACCCCTCGGGAAAGAGTCACAGCCCAGATTGGTCAAACAACCAGGTCTTCAGATTGTGGCGGAAGGTGCAAAGGTCAGGGGCCAGACGGAGCCCCAGGGGTAGCTGGTTCCAAAGGTCAGGGACCGCCACAGAATAGGATCGTCGCTGGGGGACCACCAGCCGACATTGGCTTGCCGATGGGACCCCTAGAAGCCCTTGCCTGTGTGCTCGCACAGGGCGATTGGCACTCGATATCGGCAGAAGTCGCTTCCTTAAATATTGCAGACCCATGTCGTGTAGGACTTTGAATGTTAAAACCAGAACCTTGAATCTCACCCGGAGTGCAACTGGCAACCAATGCAGTTTGCGCAGGAGGGGGGTAATATGGGAGAATCGAGAGACTCCCATCACCACCCGCGCGGCCGCATTCTGCACCAGCTGCAATCTCCGGATGGTATGCAAGGGCAGTCCTAAATAGAGAGCGTTGCAGTAGTCGAGTCTGGAGGTGACAAGGGCATGAGTGATGTGCGCAGGGCATCTCGGTCCAGAAATGGGCGAGGCTGACGAACAAGGTGGAGCTGGGCAAAGGCTCCCCTGGCGACGGCCCCCACCTGCTCCTCCAACCAGAGCCGTGTATCCAGGAAGACCCCCAGATTCCGCGCCCTATCCACAGGGGGCAACACCTCTCTCCCTATGGCCAAAGATGGACATTCCTGACTGGGCCGAGATGCTATTATGCACAGCCACTCAGTCTTGGCCGGGTTGAGTCGAAGCATGTTTCCGTTCATCCAGATCCATACCGCATCCAGGCAACGGGTCATCATGGAGAGGGCATCACTGATCTGATTTGGGGTGGACATGTACAACTGGGTATCATCAGCGTACTGATGATACCTCATCCCAAAACCATGGATGATCTCACCCAGCAGCTTCATGTAGATGTTAAATAAAAGAGGGGAGAGGACCGACCCCTGAGGGACCCCACAAGAGAGTGCCCTTGGGGCCGACCTCTGCCCCCCTACCAACACCGATTGCAACTGCCCCGAGAGGTAGGAGGTGAATCACCGGAGAACAGTGCCCCCCATTTGCAACCCCCCGAGGCGTCGCAAAAGGATACCATGGTCGATGGTATTGAAAGTCGCTGAGAGATCTAATAGGACTAGGACAGAGGAAAAACCCCTGTCCCGAGCCCTCCAGAGATCAACCATCAGTGCGACCAATGCCGTCTCTGTGCTGAAACCAGGCCGGAAGCCCAATTGGTACGGATCCAGGTAGTCTGCTTCATCCAGGAAAAGTGGAAACTGCTGAGCCACCACACTCTCAACAACCTTCGCCAAAAAGCGAAGGTTGGAGACTGGACGAAAGTTGTCTAACACGGTCGGGTCCAGGGCAGGCTTCTTCAGGAGGGGCCTCACCACCGCCTTCTTCAAGGCAGAGGGAAAAACACCCTCCCTTAAAGAAGCTTTGACCACTGCCCGGAGCCAACCACAGGTGGCCTCCCTGGAGGCATAAGCCAACCAGGAAGGACACAGGTCCAACAAACATGTGGTGGAACTCAGATGCCGCATAATCCTGTCCACTTCATCCTAGGAAACAGGTTCGAACTCAACCCAGGTCACATCAGCCAGACTGCTTGCACCCCGTTCCTCAGACCACTGCAAATTGGAGCACAATCCACTCCAAATCTGGGCGATCTTATCCGACAGATATTGACCAAATTCCTCAGCCCTTCCCCGCAACGGGTCCGCCACCTTCCCCGGACATAGGAGAGAGCGGGTGACCTGAAACAGGGTGGCTGGGAGGTTATCTGCGGACGCTATGAGGGTGGAGAGATAAGACCTCCTCACCGCCCTCATAGCTACCAGATAAGTCCTAATATGGGCTCTTAGGTGGGCTCGGTTGGATTGGGAGCGGGTGGACCCCCACCTGCTCTCTAAACCCCTCCGACGGCGCTTCATCCCCCGGAGCTCCTTGGTATACCAGGGAGCCATCCGGGATCCATGACATGTGAGGGGATGCATGGGGACAACCCTGTCGAGGGCATCTGCAGCGGCCTGTTGCCAAGTGGCCGCCAGATCCTCGGCAGAGCTGTGGGCAAGGGAAGAGGGAAAAAACCCCAGTTCCGCCTGGAATCTCTCAGGGTCCATCAGGCATCTGGGGCAGAACCATCTAAGTGGCTCCTCATCCCAGCAGTGGGGGGCAGCCTGTTGGAAGACCAGCTGCAGGAGATAGTGATCAGACCATGAAACGGGCAGTGTCATAAGACTAACCTGCCCTCTGTCACTACGCCACTGTTCTGAGACAAAAACTAGGTCGAGAATGTTTCCCCCCTCATGAGTCGGGCCTTGAATCAATTGGGTCAGGCCCATGGCCTCCATAGAGGCCATGAATTCCTGGGCCAAGCCCGACGACCCCCCTAGGGAGGGCAGATTGAAGTCACCCAGGACTATAAGCCCTGGGAACTCCACCGCCACCCCCGAGAGGACATCGAGACACCCAGGTAGGGCTGCTGCCACAAAGCTGGGGGAAAGGTATGTCAGCAGCAAGCTCACCTGACCACTAGGCCTCCACCTCAGGAGGAGGGTCTCATTCCTGCCTATCTCTGGGACAGTGACCTCCCTTGGAAACAGGGTCTCCCGAATAACCACAGCCACCCCACCACCCCTCCCCTGGGCCCGTGGCTGGTGCAGAACCCAGAAACCTGGGGGGCATAGATCAACCAGAGGGACTCCTCCCTCTGGCCCCAACCAGGTCTCGGTGATACAAGCCAGGTCCGCAGCCTCCTCCTCAATGACCTCACGGAGGAGGGAAGACTTATTAGCCATGGACCTGGCATTAAAATACACCAGTTTGAGCCCAGGGGTCCTGGTTCCCATGCCCCCTAGGGAGGAGGCCAGCAAACTTGGAAAACCCAGCAGTGGCCACAGAATTGGAAAAGGTCAGTTTATGTTCCAATCCCAAAGAAGAGCAATGCCAAAGAATGTTCAAACTACTGCACAGTTGAGCTCATTTCACACCCTGGTAAGGCTGTGCTCAAAATCCTACAAGCTAGGCTTCAGCTGTATCTGAACTGAGGACTATCACAAATATAAATCAGATTCAAAAAAGCAGAACAAAGGATCAAATTGCCAACATTTGCTAAATTATGAAAAAAGCAAGAGAATTCCAGAAAAAAAAACAGTTACTTCTGCTTCATTGAAGCCTTTGATTGTGTGGATCACAACAAACTCTGGTAAGTTTTAAAGTGATGGAAGACTGAAGCAGAAGCTCAAACACTTTGGCCACCTAAGAAGAAGAGAGGTCTTATTGGAAAATGCCTGAAGTTGGGAAAGACTGAAGTCAGAAGGTGACGGGGATAGCAAAGGATGAAATGGTTAGGTAATATCATCAATGAACTTGAATTTGGGCAAACTCTGGGAAGTGGAGGACAGGAAAGCCTGTCTTGCTATGGCCCATGGGGTCATGAAGAATCAGACATGCCTTAATGACTGAACAACAATAAATGGAAGAGCGCTATTCTTATTGTAACAGTAATAGGCTTTGAGAATAACCTTAGGAGAGGAGGAAGAACTGCAGACTAGACAGTGGTCTGGTAAATGATATCTGAGTCCAAAGGAGGGATGAGAATGGATACAAGATCTCAAAAAGGCCTTCTCTAGTTCTCTGAAAAGTAAAGGCAGGGATGGGGCAAGTGCTTTCAAACTTTCAAGCTTTCAAACTGAAACCTTATAATAAAAGTAATACTAGTACTCATGGTTTTGATTTCCTATGTGGACTGCCTTGAACATTTCACACTAATTTATGGTGTCCCATTTTGAGGCCTTGCAAGCAATAAAAAGATTTTTTTTTTTACTGCAAGTACAGAATAAGGATATTATCTCCCATAATACATTGTTCTTAGGGAGCCTTGTTTCTCAGATGTAGGTATTACTGTGCTTGAACATATAGGCCAGTGGTGGCTAACCTTTCTGGGCTCCTGTGCCAAAAATTGTGTGCGCGCTTCTGTGTGTGCGCTCACATGCCAGCACCCAGAAGGCAATGGGCACTCGTGGGCCAGCACCCACAAGGCAATGCATGCACCCCCTCACACCCCCTGCACATGGACATGCAATCCCCCACTGCATGCGCAGTGAGGTAAGTTTGCCTGCAGCTTGTGTGCCAGCACAAATGGCTCTGCGTGCCACCTGTGGCACGTGTGCCATAGGTTTGCCATCACGGATATAGACAATTGCATTTTGTGGGACTTTCTAATTTTATTTATTTATTTGACTTGTATGCTGCCCCCTCTCCAAAGGGACTCAGGGCGGCTAACAACAAAAAACCGACAATAAATTAATTACCTAAAATAGCATTAAATATTACAAGCCAAAGTCCTCTAAAACCCACAGATCCTAAACCAAATTTAAAACCTCCCCTAATTTCTCAATCTACTCTTCTGATTTCAGTGTAGAGTCTTCTGACTTGAGTGTCTCAATCTGACTTGAGCTACTTGGTCCACTAACCTCTATTTCAGTTGTAGATCAACATTGTAGAATGTCTGTATTGTCTTCCTTTTACTTTTGCCTGGGGACAATGTTTTATAAATGAAGTACTGACAATAAGAACATTATGCCTTCAGCTATGACTGACTTTACTTCTGAAGCCGAGCTTGACTTCACACAATGGTTCTTATTCTTCTGCTTTGCTGTCCTTAAAGATAAGGGGACAACAGTCCTTCAAATATCCATTTGATGCTTTAAAATGAAACTTCTTACAAGCCTCTTAACCACCATTCTGATCAAGGCTCTAATATATCAACAACTATCTCAGTCACAAGCTAACAGTGCCTATAAAAAGATGGCTAGCTTACACTGAACATGTAGGTCAAGCCTGCCTTTCACATTCATCCTCACTTCTGCAGGGAACTTCTAATCTCAGCACATGTGATAGGTTTTTGTGATAGCTTACTAAAGAGGCTACTGTCCTACTCTTAATGACCTTCATACTGAGTTCCCAAAACAGCAAAGTGATAAGAAATGTAGAATTTGAATTTTAAGATGGATTCAACCATTTACATTCATCTCTGATATTTCATATTCATCTTTCCTGTTTGTGCAAAATCCCCCACTTTCTGAATCTACCCTGCTTTAGTTATAAAGCTTAAAGTAATTATTGTCTTCTAGTTCATTGGCAAAATTTTAGTTTAGTTTACTTTATTGTCGTTGCACTTCGTACAACGAAATCAAACACCTTCTTCAGTGCACATCATGACCATGACCATGAAAATAAACATAAACACACATCCTTCACCCTTCACACATTGAACCGAAAACCCTCGACACCACACCAACACTACACTATACAGCAGAATTCAAAAGAGCTACTGCCCTGGGATAGAAGCTGTTTTTCAGCCTATTTGTCCTTGTTTTTATTATTCTGTACTGTCTGATAGATGGTAATAGTTAAAAAAAGGGGTTCCCAGGATTAGATGGATCTTTGAGAATGTTTTGAACTTTCTTAAGGCAGTGGGAACTATAAAGCTCTTCCAAAGAGGGGAGAGGGCAACCAATGATCTTCTGGGCAATGACATTAACCCTCTGGAGTGCTTTCCTATCTGCCACTGTGCAATTGACAAACCATACAGAGGTGCAGTATGTTAAAATGCTCTCTATGGTGCAGCGGTAGGTCACCAGCAGTTTTTCATTCAGTTGTTGTTTTCTGAGAAGTCTCAGGTAGTATAATCTCTGCTGGGCCCTTTTGACCAGTGCTGCAATGTGAGCACCCCAGGTCAGGTCCTCTTTTAGGGTAACACCCAGAAACTTAAAACTGGCCACTTGCTCCACTTGGTCTCCATTGATAAGCAAGGGTCTGATCTGTTCTTCTATGATCCACTATAAGCTCCTTGGTCTTATTGGTGTTGAGGACCAAGTTATTGTCTCCACACCATGAAAGCAACCAGTCCACCTCATCTTGGTAGGCAGACTCATCCCCCCCCCCGGAGATAAGTCCCACCACTGTTGTATCATCTGCAAATTTAGCAATGGTGTTGCTAGCATGAGTGGGAATGAAGTCATGCACATAAAGAGTATAGAGTAAGGGACTCAACACACAACCCTGTGGTGTACCAGTTTTAAGAATAAGGACTGAAGAGGTATGATTACCTAATCTGACCCTCTGTGAGCGGCCAGACAGGAAATCCATAATCCAAAGGCAGATTGAATTAGAAAGTCCAAGGTCCAGAAGTTTAGACTATGTCTATGTGGAAGAATTGTGTTAAACGCAGAACTAAAATCCACAAAATGCATCCTCACATAGCCCCCCCCCACTGTTCTAGATGAGTCAGAGCAGTGTGAAGAGTGATGGCTATAGCATCCTCTGTAGATCTATTTTTTCTGTATGCAAACTGGTGTTTATCAAATGTATGCGGAAGACCAGAAATGATGTGCTGGCAGTCCAATTTCTCAAAGCACTTCGTGATGATAGGAGTGAGTGCCACTGGTCTGTAATCATTGAGGTTATTGATAGGGAACTTCTTTGGCAGCAGAACAATGGTGGAAGCCTTCAAACAAGATGGAATAGTGGACTGGGATAAACACTGATTGAAGATCCTGGTAAAGACTCCAGCCAACTGATCAGCACAGTCTTTAAGCACTCGGCCAGAGATACCGTCAGGACCGGCAGCCTTTCTAGGGTCCCACAGCCCTCAGAATGCTCCTCACCTCCTGTTCCTCCACAATGAGGTAGGGGCTACAATTGGCTGGTGGTTGTATTTTATCTGTCTCTGATGTCTCCACTTCAAAGCAAGCAAAGAAATGATTCAGTTCCTCTGCCAATGAAGCATCCCCCTCAGCAGGGATGACATTGGTTGGTTGATGGTTTGTAATTTGTTGAATCCCTTGCCACACCTGGCGCATGTTATTGCTATAAAAATTATCCTCAATCTTCCTCTTATAATCAGTCTTGGCCTTCCAAATACCTTTCTTCAGATTAGCTCTGGCAACACTGTATCTAAAAATAATCTATAGATTAGGACAGGTGCCAACATTAAGAAAAAATCTCTTCCTCACCTCATGAGCCTTCTCCTTCTGGAAAGCTGTGGGGAACTGGCTTGCTAAGGGGAGGAAGATTTACTGCAGTAAATCCAATAAACCCAGCCTTGATACCTGATACCAGCCCTTGGATAAAGAGACATTTGCCTATTTTGCATAATGGCCAACTACTGAATGTGCAAATGAAATGTTTGTGTGCATGACATGGGGATTATATAGGGAGCCAGAGTGTGAAAAGCAGTGATATCACTTTTTCAAAGCCAATACCGCAGCTGGTTTGCAACAAAACTGGAAAGTAGAAAATAATCATTATATTAGCCATGGGAAGGATAGGAAAAAGAACTGCCAGATTTGAACTTCAATGGGCATAAGAATGAATAATCGTCCCATGGTGAGAAGGCAATTAATTAGTTTTAGTGATTTCATTTTAAAGTGCAGTCAACATTCTTTTCTTTGTTGTGATGAGTGTTTGGGAAGCTTCTGCTGGGTTCAAAAAAATTCTGAAGGAGCCTGGTAGCATCTTTCCAACTAGTCCTTATTTTTAAAAAGGCATAGGTTTTCATGGGCTGTAGCTTATGAACATGTATGCCTCTCAATACAATTTAATTGAATAAGGTGCTGCTGGAATCTTTCTGAATTTTGCCACCGTAGATTAACATGGCTCTCTACCTAATATATATAACTCAGCACAGGGAATTAACTTTCATAAAGATTCCTGGAGCTGGGACTATCTAATTATTGGGAGAATTATTGGGAGATAGTGAGCTGCATCCGTAGAAGGCTTAAACTAGGGGAGGAAAGAATATTTGGAATGAGTACCCCAAAACCTAAGAATGGTCAAGGCAATTTGTAAATGGGTCATAATGCAAGGTTTCTGATGCTGAGTGAAGCAGTTGGTTCTCCTAGTTCTGCAGCAGATCTTTCCCAATATCATTTTACGTGGAGATGCTAGGAATCAGACATACAACTAAAGTATGTATGTAGAATACCTATGCTCTTATCTTGATATATACAGCCTTCACATGCCTCACATAGAAATGACAACTAGTAACTGCATGCATGCACGGCAGCAATAAACAGCTAAGAAATCAACTTTGTTTTTGAAAAGGAAGGAAAGAAGGAAGGGAGGGAGGGAGGGAGGAAGGAAGGAAGAAAGGATTTTTAAAAAAGTATTGTTCCTGTTTTTATAATACTTTCACTACAACAAAACTGAATCCTTGGTTACAGTCTAGTGCAGTCAAAAAAGAAAGAAGAATCTTTATGTTACTGAAAAACAGATTCCAACTGAGCATTAGAAAAACCTTCCTAACAGTAAGAACTGTTCAACAGTGAAACCAATTACTCAGACAGGTGGTAAGCAGATCTTTGTTGCATTGTTCAAACCGGGCTAAAATGTCTTCTGCTACAGATGCTTTTATTTGGATCCCCATAAGAAGCAGAGGTTGGATCTGATGGTCCAAGGAGCCCTTCCAACTTGGTATTAAGGAGCGCACTGCATGGAAAAGGCAATAAACAAAAGTTGTTTAAACAAAAGCAAATCTGCTTTAAGTTTATGTAGTTCATGCTGGTTGGGGAATTCTGGGAGATAAGTCCACATACCTGAAAGTTGCTGAGATTGAGAAACACTGATATAGATGGCAGTTTTTCTTTGAGACACAGGTTAGTTCTCAGCAATCTTGCAACAGAAATAAACCCAGCTCTTTAATTCAAACATTTTCACCAGAAAGTAGAAAATATTCAAGTAAACATAATCAGAATTCTCTCCTATTTTTCTCCCCTTAGTTCAACTCTCTCCCTATAAAGGTTAAACCTGATATGAACCTGATAGAGGAAAAGTTCCTAGAATAGTTAACAAAAACAAACTTGGTATTTCTCTTCCAATATCCTTTAGGATAGTTACTGTTTAAATCAGCACTAGTGTGAAAGCTTCAGGCCCAATATATAACTTTAATGATATGCAAATTTAGCATCAGCATTTCCAACCATGAAAAATGCCATTATTTGAAGTTCTCTTCTCATCATCCAGTGTACTAGAGCAGCATTTCTTAAACTTTTCAGACAATTTTCTTTTAATGAAGAATATTTATCTGTTCCCTGAAAAACATATTTGCATGTGGCAGCATATTACCCTGATGTTTGGAGCTAGATTTATTTAAAAAAAGTTTAGGGTCAATATAATTTCCAACTTATTTTGATATTTGGCTTTGTTTTTAGCCAGGGCTGAAAAATCTACCTTCATAAAGTGACATGGAAGGAAAAGGCAGTAAAATATGAAGTGCTCCTTCACTTAAAAGCCCATATTCTCATCTAGCAAGTACTGTATTTTACCTTCTGATGAGAAATGATACATAGGTAGTCCTTATTTATTGTCCATCCCTGTCGGCTTTTCTTAAAATCTTGAAAACATGGCTTTGCGCTCAAACCTGGGGCCCTGGATGTGGGTTAGAACCAGTCTCTGGGCTGTAAGGTTGATAGGTTAGATCATGTCAAGCTGCCCTGTCTCTCTATCTTTTGTTTTATATTATGTAGTTTGTGATTTGTTTTTTGTAAGCTGCCTAGAATCTCTCATTCATCTTACCTGATTCTCAGGTTCTACTAGCTTCAATGGTTAATTTGAGAATGTATCTTTTATATAGTTTATTACGCTAGAGAAGAGATCATTCACAGGGACACATTTTATCAATTCATCAGAGGCTTCATTTCAAAGCAAGCTGGCCAAAAATCTTTTATAACAGCATGAAATTACAGACTGACTTAGAACAAATAATTGCTTTTTGCATTAATGACCTAAATGTGACATTTTGCGTATATATTGTTAAAATCAATGTGAAAGAACTCACATTAAAAGCAAACATCTGGTTCCCTCCTTAAATAGTTCACAAATAGCTTCAACTAAATAATGCTTCATGAAGTAATCTCTCATTATTTCCAGAGATTAACTTTATCAATGTGCAAAAAGAGATTATCATTAACGGCTGAATAATTTACTTGGCTTGAATGGAAAATGTAAAAATTTGACCTTAATTGTGAGAAATTGTAAAAGCTGGGTTCTCCCTCAGTATGAATGCTGATAATATAAATAATCAGTTACCACCTAACAACATGTAAGGCATATTGTGTCCATTAAGTGTGTTAAAAACAGGAAAAAGAAAAGCCAGATTTATATTGCCAAGGAATAAGATGGCTCTCATTTTAACAGGGAGCAACCAACTGCTGTGGTTTCAGTCTAGCATTCAATAGCTATCCATCTAGCTGTGCTGTAGTGAGTTCTGCCAAGTTTGAGCCAGCTAAAGAAAGAAATCTACCATCAATGGTTTAATTCTAAAATAGAAATCTTATCCAGAAGAGATACAGGTTGTGGTTTCCAAATGGACTTTGGAGGGTGCAGATACAGTTCTGTGTGGCTCCCCTTCCCCTTTGTGAGTCCAGAGCATTTCTTCTTTCTTTTTCCTTCAATTCTTTTTGGCGCATTATAGAACAAAGCTGCAATTATGGGTGGGGGAAAGAGGAAGAAGAACAGCAGGTCAGCATCTCTGCTGGCGTGGATGTGTGTTTTAGAAAGAGGTTACTCTGTATCTGCAGAAACTTCCCACTGTGCTTGCGGCTCCATCGCAGACTGGGAGAGGGAGGGGGCCTACTGTTTGTATGTCAATGGTTCCAGGGCTCATCTCCAGTGTTAGATGTGATAATGATGCAGATCTGAGGCAGTCAGAAACCCTAAAGAACTCTTGTCAATTATTGTCAACAGAACTGAGAATAAAATGGTCTCCAGTTCACACAGGGAGTTATTTCTGAGTAAATCTGATGAAGTATGAGTGAAGTGAAACTGAAAGAAAAGCAAAAGGGAACAATTTCCCCAAATCATTTCCCTTTAGGCCAGGGGTGGGATTCAAAAATTTTAACAACTGGATCTGTGGGTGTGGCTTAGGTGGTGGGCATGGCTTGGTGGTCATGTGATTGGGTGGACATGGCTTGGTGGTTTTGCTGGTGTTAACCTAAAAAGCCCTGCATGACTTGGGTCCAGGGTACTTGCAGGAGCGCCTCCTACCAGCATCGAGGTCCAATCGCTCAGTACACTCCCACAGGCAGGTCCTCCTAGGGGTGCCATCGGCCAGACAATGTCAGTTGGCAGTCCCTCGGGGGAGGGCCTTCTATGTGGGGGTGCCCACCCTTTGGAACCAGCTACCCCTGGAGCTACGTCCAGCCCTGACCTGCATTCCTTCTGTCGCGTTCTAAAGACTTGGCTGTTTTCACAGGCTGGCCTGGATTGAGAGGGGTTGGGGCTTTTAACATTGGGATATTTTAAAATTTTATAACTATTTGGATTGGTAAATTTGAGAATAATTTTATATATTGTATATATATTTTTGTGTAAGCCGCCTCGAGTCCCCCCGGAGATGGGGCGGCATATAAATCCAAATAAAATAAATAAAATAAAATGTTATTGGCTTGGTGTGGCCAACTCAATATCACTCACATCGAGGCACGCATCTCCTCGCCTGGCCTCTCATGATTGTGGGGAAGCTGCAACAGTCATAAGTGTGAAAAATGGTCATAAGTCACTTTTTCAGTTGCAGTGTAACTTTAAATGGTCACCCCACACAAGCAAAGGAGGGGAAAATAACTCCAGAGAAGTTCCTGAGACAGGAAGTCTAGTCCTGCCAAGAATGTAATAAGGGTTAACGGAGAGGCAGTTTCTGTAAGCAACACCAGAATGTTTCCTTCCTGCCTTCCTTACAGGATTAGGCCAGTAATTTCTTCTAACAACCGGTTCTCCGAACTGCTTAGAATGTTAACAACTGGTTCTAGAGAATAGGTGTGAACTGGTAGAATCCCACCCCTGCTTTAGGATGATTTCATGATGTTTTAACCAGCAGTGTGATCCTACCTGTTCCACTACCAGTTTGGTGATCGCGCATGTGCACCTAATGCAGGCACAGCTTTCCACACACCAGCTGAGGCCTGCAGCACCAATCAGCTGAGAGGAGAAAGAAGAGAAAAGTGCAGGGGTGGGTGGGAGGGCCGATCCTGTGCTTTTCTCTTCTTTCTCCTCTCAGCTGAGGATTTTTTTCCTCCTCTCAGCTGATTGTTGGAGGCTTTTTTTTACTACCAGTTTGGCTGAACCAGTAGGAATTTTTGCTACCAGTTCAGCCGAACCAGGCTGAACCAGTAGCATGCCACCACTGGTTTTAACTGAGTTGAGTTCTTTTAGTCCCTTCACTCCCTTACATAGGTGCTCCTGAGATGTTCCTATTTCTACAGAAATGGAAATATGCCATTAATGACTGAATACTTCCAAACTTTCTTTCAATGTAGCAATTAATACAGAGGACATTCAGACTCCCTAGACTTCCTAACTATGGAAGCCTGCAGGGTTCAAAATATGATGCCATTTTTTTACTTGTAAAAAATGTTGAACGGGAAATGTATAAATAATCTGTGCTGGCATCAAGCCAACCCTTATCCAGGAACAAAGCAGATTTTCCACCTGTAATGAAACACATACAGGTTATCCATGAGTGCATCTAATATTTTCTCTTTTGACTGAACCACAGTAAACATCTTCAGAATGAAAAATGATGCTGTTGCTCTTAATTAGAACAGTTTCTCTTGAGAAGCCAAAGTGTGGACATAAAACATTTAATTGTTTGGGTTCATAAGTGATGGGAATTTAGACAATGTAGCCTTATGGTATACTGCAGTATGAAGACATATTAAAAACTTGGTAAAACAATGAAATCATAAACCCACTTATTTGGAAACAATATAAATAAAAATAAAAGGACATGTATGGTATGACTGCAGGATGTCTGCGGGCTGGGAGGTTAAATAAGCCAAGAGGGCAGTGACAATTGTTTCACTGAAATTATGCCTGTTTTAAAAAATATATATTGCATATAAAAAGGGATTGTTTTGTTTTTACTTTTTGGACCCGCTGTGAATGCCTCTGGTGGTAAGTTACTACTTATTAATAATAAAGACCAGGTTGCAGATTCTAGCCATTTCAACTAAATTTCAATCTTATGGCTCCTTTGCAAGAAATATTTAATAACATGATGCTTCTGAACATGGAAGTTTTCAGTTCATTTAGTCATGATGTTGAGTAACCATCAGTAGCTTTATGCTCCATGAATTAGTCTAATCTCCAGTTAAAACTGTGTTAGTTGACAGCTTTGAAACACTTTTTGAAGCCAGTTTGTAAAAGGAAGCAAAGCAGCAAAAACAATCAGGAGGCCTTGAAGAACTCTATGCTTATGGAAACACTACAGAAATTCAATGGTTTTCTGCTGCATCTGGATAGTCAATCTACCATGTGGCAACATCAGTCCCATTGGTGGAGAATGATGAGCATATGAGTATTCTGGGCCATATTCACAGTCCTGCTTTGCCATACTCTCCCTAATATTGCAGCCAGGAGGAAATTATGTTGTCCTAAGTCTTGTGGCCTTCAAGGTTCATCCTTGCTATTCATCTGGCACAAGTCTATGCTATGCTGCTTTCCATATAGTTTTAGCTTGCAACACCCTAAGAACTGAAACTGGTGGTTAGCTTGGCTGAAATTGTAGTCCTCTCCATCACCATCTAACCAGGGGTGGGATTCAAATTTTTTAACAACCAGTTCTGTGGGAATGGCTTAGGTGGTGGGCGTGGCTTTGTGGTCATGTGACTGGGTGGACATAGCTTGGTGGTCATGTTATTGGCTGGGTGTGGCCAACTCAATATCACTCACATCGAGGCATGCATCTCCTCGCCTGGCCTCTCGTGACTGTGGGGATGCTGCAACAGTCGTAAGTGTGAAAAATGGTCATAAGTCACTTTTTTCAGTGCCATTGTAACTTTGAATGGTCACTCCACATGAGCAAAGTACCAGCAAAGGAGGGGAAAAAAACTCCAGAGACGTTCCTGAAACAGGAAGTCTAGCCCTGCCAAGAACATAATAAGGGTTAATGGAGAGACAGTTTCTGTAAGCAACACCAGAACGTTTCCTTCCTACCTTCCTTACAGGATTAGGCCAGTAATTTTTTCTAACAACTGGTTCTCTGAACTGCTTAGAATGTTAACAACCGGTTCTAGGGAATAGGTGCGAACTGTTAGAATCCCACCCCTGCATCTAACATATGAAAAAGCTCCTCCAATTTGCATGTGTGCAGTGTTTTGGTTACTGCAACTTAATTCTTTTTCTTTCTCTTCATCCTGAATGTCTGTTTTTATTCTTTGAAACAGTAGATTGACTGTTTGCCTATTCAGCCACTCAGCTGTTTGGTTACAGCAAATGTTTATGAATTCTTAATGTCAAAGCCTTGGAAGAGATATTCAGATAGTCTCTATAACTACAAAGTTCAGAATCATGCAAGCCATGGCATTCCCTGTGAAACTCTGTGGAAGCAAAAGTTGGATTTTAAAGCAGCAAGATAAGATTATTGATGCTTTTCAACTTTGGTGCTGGAAAAGACTCTAGAGAATACCACTGGCAGCCAAGAAAACAAACTGATGGATCATTGAATAAATCAACCCAGAGTTTTCAGTTGAGGCATAAATCACCAGGCTCCAAGTATCCTATTTCAGGCACATTATACAAAGATCCAAGTCTTTGGAAAAGGCTTTAATGTTGGGAAAGGTGGAAGGAAAGAGAAGAAAAGGAGAATCAGCAAGAAGGTGGATGGACTCTGTTATAATATAAGTACACTGTTAGGAGATTTAAAGAACATGTTAGTGATAGATTATAATGGAGAAGATCTATCTATGTGGTTGCTTGAAGTCAAAGACAACTTGATGGTACATAATCAATCAATCAATCAATCAATCAATCAAATCTTGGATAGCCTGTAATGGTCCTCTAGATTTGTGCTGGGTAAGTACAGTTGAACAGCTGGAATCTGAAACAGGGATCTAACCGTGGAGGCTATAAACTGCTTTAAGAATATTATCTGAAGAGAGGAAGTGAACAGCCAGAGGAGAACTGGGCAGTGGAAAGGAAATTACATGCCAGGCACACTAGAATTACTTTGGTTTAGTGGTTAAAGCATCAGGCTAGAAAGGGGAGGCAATGAGTTCAAACCCTGACACGAAAGCCAATTGAATGGCTCTCTCTCAGCCCAGCCCACCACACTTGGTTGTTGTTGCAGGGAAATATATTCACTCTCTTGAGTTATTTGTAAAAATAATAAAGTCAGGAAATAAATAAATAATTTCAGACATTCTATTCTCTAGATCGGGGTCCCCAAACTTGGCAACTTTAAGACTTGTGGACTTCAACTCCCAGATTCTGGGAGTTGAAGTCCACAAGTCTTAAAGTTGCCAAATTTGGAGACCTCTGCTCTAGATGACTCACTTGACTAGTTGGCCAACCCGTTTAAAAAGAAAAAAAATAGTTGTGGAAGCCAAATTATTGGTCTCCCTCATAGTCAAAAGAGGACAGAATGGTTACATAACAAGCAGTCCCACTGAAAATCAAAAGACCCAATTGGAGCACAAGTATGTCAATCTGGAGCCCATCATTTCAGTTACCTCCATAACATATATCAACCTTCCAGCATTGCCTACATAGGAGAGAAGAAATAGCTTCTAGATTTAGATTTTGAAGAATCTAAAGCCATCCTCAGGTTGCCTCAGTTTCAGCTGGTTGATAAGCTACAGAGAGTGGCATACACATTTCCTTAAAAAAACTAAAGGGCTATCTTGGGTTGGGCTGGAGACTATAGGCAGCTATTCATTTGTTTTATTCATTGCATTTACATCCTGCCATCATTCACTGTGTCATGGTAGCTTTTATGATACATAATATAGAAGATACATTAAAACAGTTGTGGTATGACTAAATATATAAGGTAAAGGTAAAGGTTCCCCTCACACATATGTGCTAGTCATTTCTGGCTCTAGGGGGCGGTGCACATCTCCGTTACAAAACTGAAAAGCCAGCACTGTCCGAAGACGTCTCCGTGGTATGTGGCCAGCATGACTAAATGCCGAAGGTGCACAGAACGGTGCTACCTTCCCACCAAAGTGGTCCCTATTTTTCTACTTGCATTTTTACATGCTTTGTAACTGCTAGGTTGGCAGAAGCTGGGACAAGTAACAGGAGCTCACTCCATTATGTGGTTTTAGGGATTCAAACCGCCGAACTGCCGACCTTTCTGATCACAAGCTCATCATCTTAGCCACTGAGCCACCGTGTTCCCCTGATTAAGTATATACTAATACCCAAACTGAAAGGCATAAAAATATCAAAACAAAATTGCAGAAAAGTAGAAGAAAATAGACTGAAATAAAAGATGACATTTCACATTCACTCAGATCGAACATTCCCTAAAATAATTCTGTTTTTAACATCTTCTTGAAAACCAACCAAGGAGGGGGAACTTTGAGAGCACTGGAAGAAAATCAGGACCTTCTGGCTTCAGCTCAATTCAGAAGCATGGGACAACGAACAACAAAGAGTTTTTCTCTAGGCAATTTAATAGGTCAGGCTGACTCCTTTTGGAGAAGATAGACTCAGCAGATATTCTGGTGCCAAGCCAGACAGAATTTGTAGATCAAAACCAGCATTTTAAATTATATCTGGAATCTAATCAGCAGCCAGTGCAAGGCCTTAGAATAAGTGTCATGTTTTCCCCCCCATATCTTGCAATGATGTTCCCAGTGTCAGGCATTGTTGAACCCTGGAATTGCTCCATTCTGAATCAATTGTAGTTTCCAAGTAGTGTTCAAAGGCAGCCTCAGGTCGTCCTCAACTTACAACAATTCATTTAGTGACAATGTCACTGAAAAAAGTGACTTATGACCGTTTCCCCCAATTATGACCATTGCAGCATTCCCAAGGTCATGTGATCAACATTCAGATGCTTGGCAATTGACTCATATTTATGATGGTTGCAGTGTCCAGGGGTCATGTGATCACCTTTTGCGATTTTCTGACAAGCAAATTCAATGGGGGAAACCAGTTTCACTTAAAAACCGCATTACTAATTTACCAACTGCAGTGATTCACTTAACCACCAAGGCAAGAAAAGTCGTAAAATGGGGCAAAACTCACTTAGCAAATGTTTCACTTAGCAACATAAATTTTGGGCTCAATTGTGATCCTAAGTAGAGGATTACCTGTTGTGTTATCAGGTAGTAATGAGAGAGTGAGTTACTATAGCCAGATCCTGCAATCCCATACTAGTCAAAGATGGGTTATTATAGATATCACCTGTTGCTTGAGCAATAGTCATGAATCCAGAAGGACCCCAAAATTGTGATCTTGGTCCTTCCCAAATAATCCTTGCCTGACCAGAGATAACACCAATTTCTATGGAGAACCCCAATGTACAAACAGAAAGTCAGTCTAACTTGTGTTCAATTTCAGCTTGTTCTATCTCATCCAGACCTTTAAAGGCTTCAGACCTTGGGATAGGTCATTGACAGCATTTCCCCAACAGATCATAATGGTGATGTCAAATTGAGTTACCACTGATGATACCACTCCAAACTTCCCCAAATATTTCATATAGATATCAAGAAGCAGGGGAGGGAGAACCAACTCCTATAGCAGCCCACATATCAAAGAGCACAGACTGATTTCTTATGTTCCTCCAACCCTGACTGAAATGGTCCACTAAGGAAGGAGAGGAGCCACTGTAAAACAGTGCCTCCTATCTCCAACCTTACACAAATGGTCCAGCTACTGAAGTTCAGGAAAGGTGCACTACCCTCATCCAGGTCTTGACACAGGTCATTTATTGCAATCTCAGTTCTATACCCATGACTGAACCTTTATTGAAAAGAGTCCAAATAATCAATTTCTTTTAGGGTAAAAAAAGTTGTCTCCCACTTGTCTCTCAACAAGGTGTCCCACAAGTGGAGAGTTGAAATATGGACAACAAAGTTTACTACTTCCAGGGATGGCCTCGTCAAAACAGGATGCACCACAACATCTGTTCTAAGACACCTAATGTAACATCTCCAAGGTTACCATAAGATGCCTTGATTGTAATGGAGGTTATAAAGTCCAGGTACAGAACATGGAGGGTATGAATGTTCAAGTCTTTTAAAACCAGAAGGCAGCAATTCTGTACTATTCTTTTGAGGGTTAATCAACAGAAGTCTGGGAAGGGAATCCTGCCAAGCAGTAGAGTGTTTCATATACCAACAAGATTCCAATTTCCCCCCATAACCCAACCTTTCTCCTTCTCCTTCTCCTTCTCCTTCTCCTTCTCCTCCTCCTCCTCCTCCTCCTCCTCCTCCTCCTCCTCCTCCTCCTCCTCCTCCTCCTCCTCCTTCCATTCATACCATTACCTCAGGGACGTTATCCCTGGCCATATGAGGCTCTTCACAATCAAAACCATCCCTGGTCTCTAACTTTGACATCAAGTGTGTTGAATGAACCAAAATATGCTGGCAGATTTCATCATCAGGCAGGTTTCAGTGATACATGCCAGACTGCTGCTTCATTCACTATCAAATTGTGGAAGCAGGTGGTGTTATCGGGGACTGATCTGGAGTGAATCATCAACATAAGGGCCTTGGTGGCTCAGGCTGTTAAATGCCTGCATTTAAGTTCCAGCTGCCTACAATTACTGTAGGCTCGAATCCCACCAGGCTCAAGGTTGACTCAGCCTTCCATCCTTTTGGGGTTAGGTAAATTGAGGACCCAAGATTGTTGGGGGCAATAAGCTGACTTTGTAAAAATGCCGCTTAGTAATAAGCAGGCATATACAATGGAATGAAGGCTATTGCTGAGCACACTAGGTTGTATCCCCAAAAATCGTAAGCCGCCCTGAGTCTTCGGAGAAGGGCGGCATATAAATGTAATTAAAAAAAAAACATCTTCTGACCAAGGATGCTAGCAATTCAGGATGGGATGATCAGATTGGAAATAGAGATTGCCACCAATTTGCAACTGCCTCTTTTCTTGTAATGGCCTATACCCAATGCAAACATCTGTTGGGGTGATGCTGTCACTTTCTCAGCTCTCAGACTTTTTGCTGTAGCAACAACAAGCCTTAACTTTGCTCTCTTACTCTTGGGATGATAAAAAGTGAGACTTCTATGGCCATCCTACCAACACAACAGGGAGTTTGGTTTATGTTATGTATGTAGGTTTAAATGTTATTGGTTTATTTGAATTGGTCTTGTAAAATGTCAAATGGTATTGGTTTAAATAGTGCGGGAAGAAACCCTGCACTCCCATTGGCTAGCAGCTACGGCTGCCGGCTATAAGAAGCAGCCGTAGCCTTACCCGGACGGGTCCATTCGAGCTGTTGTCATTAATAAAGTCTTTTGCTGGAATTCCTCGCGTCTGACTCTTCATGCAAACCTAACACTGGCGGCGGATGGGATTTCCCTGAAGAAGACGACGACGAACAAGCAACTGGCGAGATGGCTGCGCTGAACACCCCCAGCACCGTTCAATCCGGCGGACGGAAGACTGGGAATCGTATGCAGACCGGTTCCACATGTTCCTGGAAGGAACGATCTCGCCGGCATCCCGAGAGCGGAAGAGGGCGGTCTTTCTCACACACTGCGGTCCGGCAGTTTTCAAAATGGCGGCGTTGGCGGGAGCAGCAGAATTGAAGGTAATAGAATGGCCCGAATTAGAAAGACTTTTAAGAGCCCATTACGCCCACAAGTATCGTGCCTCATTAAGAGACACGAATTTTACCGTCGGGATCAAGGGGATAGCGAGAGTGTTAATGACGTGGCAAGTTTAAGGGACATTGGGGTGCTTGTGACTTTACCAACGTAGAAGAGGCCATGCGTGATCGGTTTGTTTTGGGCCTTAAAGATAAGATCTTACAAAGCAAACTGTTAATGAAACCAAAAATCACGCTTAAAGAGGCTATTGAAGAGGCTGTTTCAGCAGAAGCCACCAAGTCCTCAGCTGCGGCCATGAAAAGATTAACAAGGCCTCGAGCCAGGCCTCAAGCCATTCTGATGGGGAAAAATCCTCAACAACTCATTGCAAACAAATAGACTCTGATTCGGATAGCAGTGAGGAAGAAGAGGGATTTTAAGCTCAGAATGGAGAGAAAAGAAAAGACTCTGAAAAAACAGGCAAGGATTCGTTTGCAGAGGATGTGGGGGCCACCCCGCACTGAATGCAAGTTTTTGACTCCATTTGCCTACGTTGTGAAACGGGTCATATAGCCAGAGTCTGCAAATCATCCAGAACTCCACCATTCAGGAAGAAACTTCCTGAGGAAGATTTTAAGCCCAACAATTTAAGTGGAAAAATGGGGCGAAATTCAAAAGCAAATGGCAAGATTGAAACTCACCAAACAATATCCATTGGTCATTCTTCACATTTAAATAGCAGAAAAGTACATGAAGAAGATGTTTATTGAAGGGAGACCGTGCCACATGGAAGTAGACTCAGGCTCTTATTTATCTATGGTGTCATGGGACACTATACACAGACTCTTTCAAGAATTCAGAAAAACATTTCCAGAAGCAAGCACTGACCCTCAAAGACTACCAAGGGAACAAGATTCCAGTAGTTGGAGCGAGGGAATTCAACGTGCAGTTTAAAGGCCACACCAAACGTTTGCCACTGACCATCGTGGACAAGGATCGCCCAAGTTTGCTGGGACTTGAGTGGTTCAAGCCACTTGGCATCGAGGTGACTGGCATCCATCACGTGAGCAGTTCTGACTGGGAAGAGTCATTGAAGTCTGAGTTTCCAGAGGTCTTCAGCGAAGGACTGGGCAAGTATATGGGGACCCCTATTGCTTTCAGTTTAGACCCCAAGGTGCCCCCAATTCGTTTAAAGCCCAGGAGGGTTCCATTTGCTTTAAAGGAAAAATTGATGCACAACTAGATAAGCTCATCGCCCAAGGGGTTTTGGAACCTACTGACCACTCCAGATGGGAAACACCCATAGTCACACCAGTCAAGGCTGATGGGTCAGTGAGAATCTGTGGTGACTACAAGGGGACACTTAACCATGCGCTGCAGCAGGCGCATACCCTGTACCTGTTGTGCATCATCTGCTCCATTCCCTTGGCAGGGGTACAGTATTTGCTAAACTGGACTTAGCTCAGGCATATCAACAATTAACAGTTGATGATGCCACTGCAGAGGCACAAACAATTGTGACTCATAGAGGTGCCTTCAAATGTAAAGACTACAATTTGGAGTAAGCGTGGCACCTGGCATTTTTCAAAGTCTTATGGAAAGAATGTTGCAAGGACTGCCAGGGGTAGTGCCTTATTTTGATGATGTGTTAATCTCTGCTGAGAATGACACTCAGCTTCAAGAGAGACTCAGAGAAGTCCTTACCAGATTCAGAAAAGCAGGTTTGAAAGTCAAGGAAGATAAATGCACTCTCAAAACAGACAGAGTTGAATTCCTGGGGTACATGATTGATAAACAGGGCATCCACCCCACTGATGCCAAGGTTAAAGCAATCAAGGAAGCCCCTAAACCTCGTTGCAAGTCAGATCTGCAAGCCTTCCTTGGCCTTATTAACTTTTATCACATGTTTCTACCTCACAAAGCATCTATTGCTGAACCCTTACATCGTTTACTTGATAAGAAGGCTGCTTGGATCTGGGGGCGGAAGGAACAGTCAGCATTTAACAGTATTAAGAGACTAATCACGTCTGATGCTGTGTTGATTCAATTCTCTGAGAATTTACCTGTTGTTCTGACTTGTGATGCATCCCCTTTTGGAGTGGGAGGGGTTTTGAGCCACAGGCTTCCCAATGGCCGGGAAGCCCCAATTGCATTCTACTCTCGCACTGTCCAAAGCAGAGAGGAACTACAGCCAATTGGACAAGGAGGCTTTAGCAGTTGTTGCAGCTGTTAAGAAATTTCATGAATATCTGTATGGCAGGTCATTCACCATTGTTACAGATCACAAACCTTTGCTTGGCATCGTGGCAGGAGACAAACCTACACCTATTATCCTGTCACCAAGAATGCTGAGGTGGACTGAATTTCTTGCAGCCTACTCCTACAAACTGATTCACAGGCCTGGCAAGGACATTGGACATGCTGATGCACTGAGTCGTTGCCCACTACCTTGCCACAAGGAGGACTGTGAACTTGAGACTCACACCTTTTCCTGGAGACCGTTGCTAAGCTTCCAGTCCATGCTGCTGAGATTGCCAGAGAATCTGCCAAAGATGCTGTGTTGGCACCTATTATGGGCTGGATTAAAAAGGTTGGCCTCTTCAAGATCTACCTCACTTTGCCCAACCTTTCAAATCCAGGCAAACTGAATTATCTGTATTAAGAGGATGTATTTTGTGGGGTAACAGGGTGGTTATTCCTGCAAAACTGCAAAGGGAGGTTTTGGAAATGTTACATGAGGGTCATCCTGGGATTGTAAGGATGAAAGGTTTGGCCAGGAGTTATGTATGGTGGCCAGGTATTGACAAAATGGTTGAAAACTGGGTTGCCTCTTGTCCCAATTGCCAGGTAGTCAGGCCTGCCCCACCTCACGCCCCCACACAGGAATGGGAATGTCCTAGGGGCCCATGGTCTAGAATCCACATTGATTTTGCAGGCCCTACAAGAGGGCACACGTTTCTAGTAATTGTAGATGCATACTCCAAATGGCTAGAGGTTATTCTCATGACTTCTACTACTACTGAGGCTGTTATCAAGCAGCTCAAAAGCTCTTTGTAACCCATGGGTTACCAGATGTCCTTGTCTCTGACAATGGCCCTCAATTCACGTCTAACATTTTGAATCCTTTCTAGCTCAACAGGGCATCAGACATGCCCTTACAGCCCCTGGGCACCCTTGCCAATGGCGGGCTGAATATGGTGCGCTTTACCAAAGAAAAGCTTCAGCAGCTGGGTCCTGGGGACATCACTGAGAAGCTTGAAAAGCTTCTTAGTGTTCAGCACATCACTCCTAGCCCATCAACTAACTTGTCCCCAGCAGAGTTGTTAATGGGCAGGAAACTTAGGTCTTCCCTTGACCGACTTCATCCCACTTATGCACCCAATACACCACTGGATTCCACTTCCAAAGTTCGTTTTTTAGTGTGGGAGATTCTGTCTATGCTAGGAACCTTACAGGTGAACCTTTGTGGATTCCTGCTGAAATAACTCACATCACTGGCCCTCTTTCTTACAGGGTTCAAACAGAGGATGGCCTCCTCTGGAGCAGGCACATTGACCAACTTAGATCCCGGTTCACTCAGGAACATCGCCCTGTCTCTCTCTAGGTCCCTCACCTGATGTCTCTTCTAGGGGAAGGGGAGGAACAGGAGGAATATCAGCAAACAGGAATCAACCCTTTGTGTAACGAGCCATTGCGACAGGAACCATCGAACCCTGTCACAATGCCAAGATCCATCCTTAGAAGTAGAGTCATTCGACAGGAACCATCCGAACCCTGTCACAATGCCTAGATCCATCCTTAGAAGTGGAAGATTGTACATCACTACCAGACTTGGGTGTTGACATTGGAATGGAGATGGGTTGGGAGGAGAGACCAGATTCTAACAGTCTAACAGGGTCTTCTTTCACAGGAAGTCCTAACAGGGAAATGTCAGCAGACACATTTCCCTCTCACTGGGTGAGAACAATAAAGATTCTGAACCACGAAGGTCTCAGCGCGTAAGAGCCCCACCTATTTAAAGGAATACATTAGATAGGTTGGGGTTTGGTATGGACTGAACCTAGTGGGGAGGGTGTTATGTATGTAGGTTTAAATGTTATTGGTTTATTTGAATTGGTCTTGTAAAATGTCAAATGGTATTGGTTTAAATAGTGCGGAAGAAACCCTGCACTCCCATTGGCTAGCAGCTACGGCTGCCGGCTATAAAGCAGCCGTAGCCTTACCGGACGGGTCCATTCGAGCTGTTGTCATTAATAAAGTCTTTTGCTGGAATTCCTCGCGTCTGACTCTTCATGCAAACCTAACAGTTTATGTCTTGGGTACTGTGAATATGAATTTAAAATGTTCTGTACAGTTGGAATAAAATTACCTCCTTCAACTTTGAGGGCGTGTGCTAGCTTAACACTAATGTTGGCCCAAACTTTTGCTGCTTTAAATAACAGAACAGAACAGAATAGAATAACAGAGTTGGAAGGGACCTTGGAGGTCTTCTAGTCCAACCCCTGCTGAGGTAGGAAACCCTATACCATTTCAGACAAATGGTTGTCCAATCTCTTCTTAAAACTCCCAATGTTGGAGAATTCACAGCTTCTGGAGGCAAGTGGTTCAAAAGTAACATAGCTACAATTGCCATTTTGTTCTGTGGCTTTCCTATCTCTGTGATGTATCTTATCCTGCTGCTGCTACCTCCATTAGCTAATTAACTAATATAGATTATTGCCAGCAAGACACAAACTTGCTACAACTGAGTCCTGCAGACAATAAAGAGGTCTTTTCAGAAGAAGCCATGTTCCCCAACCATCTATACTATTTCCCTGGCACCCTAGAAATCCCATTGATAAGAGGCAACAAGCAATATCATCTCACAAGGGAAAGTCAATGGACATTTTCAGGATCATTCCAAGCCTGGCACCCTAAAACATAGAAGAATTGTAGAAGAATTGAGTTTATTTTTCAAACACTTTTAAAAGTTTATATTTTTTAAGTGAACCCTTTTCAACATTTCTTCAGCCTATTTTTTTTTTGA
Source organism: Naja naja (assembly GCA_009733165.1). Lineage (NCBI taxonomy): Eukaryota > Metazoa > Chordata > Lepidosauria > Squamata > Elapidae > Naja > Naja naja. The sequence goes on along the minus strand of CM019148.1, from coordinate 342,585,252 downwards.
GGCTGTCTACCAGAGGTGATTGTGTTGTCCTTTCCTCATGCCAATATCTTTTCCTAAATGTGATTCAGAGGAGAGAATAGTTCTTTAAAGGGTTACTGTCTCTGCTATTAGGTAAAAACGGAAAAGTCAGGCATTTTGAAGCTTCCTCATTAGAGCATATAGATGAATCTTTCTTTCTCCTGAATCAAATCTTGAATCACAAAGCAGCTCAGATCAAATCAATTGCCCTCAAATCTTGAGGCACAAATTTGAATTGAATCATACCCTTTTCAAATTTCAACTCTCCCATTTGAATTGAATCAGATTGATTTTCACAGACCACCATAACCGAGGCAAAGAACTTTATGAGTTCATTATTATTTTCCCTTTCTTCCTGTCTTGAATCATGCACCAATTAAGTTCCTGGACTGGTTTTAGAGGGGAAAAATCCCCAACAATCCAGCTCTCTGGACTTTCAGAAAGTTACTTCTGACAATTCCTAACATGATATGCCTGACTGCATTTCATGGCGCTGTCTGAAATTGCTCTATGATTTGAGAGAGAAGGTGAGGCTACAACTGGTTATATAATAGTTTTATGCTGTAAATTATAGCTCAGAGTTGTACAGTTTATGACTGAAAAGTTATAATGGCAAAATGTTCTTTGAAGTGCAGGGAAAAAAGGTTTCTGGATTCATGAACCTTGGAACAACTTAATGTCAGGTTATCGAGACACCACCTTTTTCTATTTGTAATTGCACCTTTTATTTACAAGGTATTTCACAAGATCTAACTGACCCTGGCTGGTCTTGAAAACTAAGTACCATTATACTTCATGTACTTGACTGGGAGACAACTGGAAATGTGAGATCTGCAGAGTGGAATGAGAAGTTAGACATTATCTCAGAAGAAGACAATGGAAATTGTTTTTTTGTGGGATTTTTTTTTTGCCAAAATAGTTGATGGATCTGCCTCCCCAAAGCAGGAGAAATCTGGCAGCATCTTTTCCATCAACATTTTAAAAAGGTATCAGTTTTTTTGAGCTGCAGCTCACTTCTTCAGATGCACAGACTGGCTATACTGACCTAGCTTTTAAATTGGGATAAGGCTGGGGGAGGTGGGGGAGGAAGGAGGGCAAAATTAATTAATTAATTAATTAATTAATTAATTAATTAATTACTTGGACTTGTATGCGCCCCTCTCGAGGACTCGGGGTGGCTCACAACTAAAAACCAACAATAAATTAATTACATAAAAATATATTAAATAATCACAAGCCCAATTACACTAAAACCCCAATGTACATTATAAAATTTAAAACTTCAAAACCCCCCCAAGAGGTCAGCATAGCCCAGCCTGTTCGAATAACCAAGTTTTCAAGTCGTGACGGAAGGTGCGAAGGTGAGGGGCCAAATGGAGCCCCAGGGGTAGCTGATTCCATAAGGCGGGAACCGCCACAGAGTAGGCCCGTCCCTGGGGCACCACCAGCCGGCACTGGCTTGCAGGCACCCAAGAAGCCCCTGTCTGTGCACTCATACAGGATGGTTGGCACTCGATATCGGCAGGAGACGCTCCCGTAAATATCCCGGACCCATGCCTTGTAGGACTTTGAATGTTAATACTAAAACCTTGAATCTCACCCGGAGGGCAACTGGCAACCAATGCAGGTCGTGCAGGAGGGGTGTAACATGGGAGTATCGGGAGACTCCCATCACAACCCGCGCAGCCGCATTTTGCACCAGCTGCAAGCTCTGGATGGTATGCAAGGGCAGTCCTAAATAGAGAGCATTGCAGTAGTTGAGTCAGGAGGTAACAAGTGCATGAGTAACCATGCACAGGGCATCTCGGTCCAGGAATGGGAGTAGCTGGCGAACCAGCCAGACCTGAGCAAAGGCCCCCCTGGCCACGGCTCTCACCTGCTCCTCTAACCTGAGCAGCTAATCCAGGAGGACCCCCAGGTTCCGTGCCCTGTCCACAGGGGCAACACCTCCCCCCTATGACCAACGATGGAATCTCCTGACTGGACCGAAATGCCGGTATGCACAGCCACTCACTCTTGGCTGGATTGAGTCGAACATGTTCCCATCCATCCAGATCTGTACCGCATCCAAACAACAGGATATCACAGAAAGGGCATCACTGATGTGGTTTGGGATGGAGATGTACAGCTGGGTATCATCAGCATACTGATGATACCTCACCCCAAACCATGGATGATCTCACCCAACAGCTTCATATAGATGTTGAACAAGAGGAGGCGAGGACAGACCCCTGGGGGACCCCAAGTGAGAGCCCTCGAGTCAACCTCTGCCCCCCCACCAACACCGTGCAGAATGCCCGAGAAGTAGGAGGAGAACCACTGCAGAACAGTGCCCCCATTCCCAACCCCCAAGGCATTGCAACAGGATACCATGGTGATGGTATCAAGCTGCTGAGAGGTCTAACAGGACCAGGACAGAGGAAGAACCCCTGTCACGAGCCCTCCAGAGATCATCCATCAGTGCACCAAAGCCATCTCCATGCTAAACCGGGCGGAAGCCTGATTGGTATGGATTTAGATAGTCCGCTTCATCCAGGAAAAGTGGAAACTGCTGAGCCACCACTCTCAACAACCTTCACCAAAAGCGAAGGTTGGAGACTGGACGAAAGTTGTCTAACACGGCTGGGTCCAGGGCAGGCTTCTTCAGGTGGGGTCTCACCACTGCTTCTTTCAAGGTGGTGGGAAAGACACCCTCCCTTAATGAAGCATTGACCACTGCCCGGAGCCAGCCGCAGGTGACCTTCCTGGAGGCATATACCAACCAGGAAGGGCACAGGTCCAATAAACATGTGGTGGAACTCAGCCGTTGCATAATCCTGCCCACTTCATCCTCAGAAACAGGATCAAACTCGACCCAGATCACATTGGCCAGACTACCTGCACCCCCTTCATCAGACCACTGCAAATCAGAGCTCAACCCCCAAATCCGAGCAATCTTATCCAACAGATATTGGCCAAATTCCTCAGCCTACCCGCTTGGGTCCACCACTCCCCTGGATGTAGGAGAGAGTGGGTGACCCTAAACAGGAGCTGACTGGGTGGTTATCTGCAGGCGCTCTAGTGAGTGGAAGATAAGCCCTTCTGTCCTCCCACAGCTGCCAGGTAAGTCCTAATGTAGGCTCTTAACTGGGCTCGATTGGAGTCGGGCGGGTTGATCTCCACCTGCTCTCTAAGCCCCTCCTATGGCTTTAATCTCCCAGGCTCTCCCAGGTATACTAGGGAGCTGAGCAGGATCCCAGAGAGTGAGGGGTGCATGGGGACAACCTATTCCAGGGCTCCCATGGCAGCCATTGCCAGGTGGCTGTCAGGTCCTCGGCAGAGCCGTGGATAAGGAAGTGGGAAAAAACCCCAGTTCTGCCTGGAACCTCTCAGGGTCCATCAGGCGTCTGGGGTGGAATCATCTAGGTGGCTCCTCATCCCAGCGGTGTGGGACAGCTTGTTGGAAGACCAGCGCCGAGATAATGATCTGACCATGGGAACAGGTGGATGGCAAAATTACCTCCCCCAGATCATTAGTCACTGTTCCAGAGACAAAAACCAGGTCAGCATTACCACCTCCCTCATGAGTGGGGCCTCCCGAATCACCTGGGTCAGGCCCATGTGGCTGCCATGGAGGCCATGAATTCCTGGGCCAAACCAGATGCCCCCCCCCCAGAAGGCAAGTTGAAATCACCCAGGACCATAAGCCCTGGAAATTCCAC